>OZ005742.1:255511687-255937871 GCA_963930735.1 Dioctria linearis
TAATTCCACAGAAATAATAAACTAATTCCACAATCAGACTTACAACTTCCATCCGGTGGTATCATTTTGAATTCAGTTACATCCAAAGATTCTGGATTGTATTCATGTTCAGCAGTGAATGCTATTACCGGAACAGAAATTCAACTTCCACAAAAGATTGATTTAAGTGTGGAATATATGCAAAAAACTGCTCCATATTTTCTATTTCAACCGGCAAATATATATACAGCACGTCTTGGACAGACAGTTGTTTTACAGTGTCCTGGTGTTGGAAATCCTCCTCCAAGTGCCATATGGAATAATCCTAATAGTGTAATACAATCAGATCGAATAACGAATTTCAATTATGGCCTACAAATAGTGGATATAGAATCTACAGATCGTGGAACATATGTATGTCGATTAGATAATGGAATTGCACCGATTTTGGTGCATACAATTAAATTGGAAATTTTAGAGAAACCAATAATTACTAAGGGACCTCCAGCAACTTTGACAAATGAAGGTGAATCATTGGAAATAGAGTGTATGGCTAAAGGATTTCCAACTCCGAGAATATATTGGATGATTAATGGAGAGAATACTAGTTGGGATTCACTTATTAAGCATGATGCAAATAGATTAATTATAAAATCAGTTGAGAAACGACATGCTGGAATTGTTCAGTGTTTCGCTAAAAATGATGTTGGAGAGGTAAGTTAATGTTGTTTTGGTTTTTTATTTTTTTATTTTCATAATGAATCTATTTTTGCGCAGACAAGTGAAGGAAATCTACTACAAGTCAATCCTAAACAAATTCCTGGTGAAATTGGTATGCAACCTTTGGGATCATTTCCTACAAAATCTAGTTATGATCATCCCGGAAAACAGAACAAGGGAAGAAAGAAACATAAATCAGGTGAGTTTATTTTCTATTTTATTGTAAGTACTTACGTAAAACATGTTAGTTCTATGATAAGTTGTCAAGCTAAAAGTACCAGTTGTATGGGTTGGATAGATCAATTTTCTTGATCTAATTGTATATGTACACCTCTACATACCCCACATAAATTTATTACAGCAATACCTCGCTCTTTCGATGTATTACATCGTACATGAGTGCATCGGATAAAGTTAATCATTTGGTTCACGTCCTTGAACTTTTTGAGTGCGCCACAACCGCTCTTACTTAAACTGGCTGGGAACATAAGAAAATTATTCCAAAATGAGTAAACGATGAACAGCAAATACTTAGTTTGAGTGTTGGTGATTTAAGGGGGTTTACTATTTAGAAAATCAGATCTAGATAGTATGAACTAGTCAAAACTGGAAAAACTGTCTAATTTTTTTTTTTTGCGTGAAGAGGACTTTGTACAAGATTTTAACAAGGGTTGGGTCTAATGTCGATGGTTACGAATATGAAGGGCTAGATGGACTGCAGTTGATTGTGATGGTTGCTATCATTAAAAAAAGAGAGTATGAACGTTTACCTCATTGATGTGTTCTTTTTTTTTCCCCTAAGAAATTCTCTGTAAAATACCATTAGGTGCTCCAGCTCACTATTTACATTAGAACTTCTATCGAAATTGGGATTAACCATTTTTCAATCTGCCATCGCGTCCTCTATTTTCACCATTCCAGTTTTCAGTTCTTTGGTGGTCATTTCCTTAAGCTTAGCTATTTTCAGACATGAGTTCTTGTTCATTCAACAGACATTTTTGTTCTTTCATTACCAGAAGATTCTTATCATCTAATGGATAATCATGAGACTCTATCAGTTCTCTAAAATGTTCTGCCTCTACTTTCAGTTCTAACTGCTGAAACATTTCCACAACATTTTCCATCAGGGAAGTAATAAAATTTTTCCAAACACCTTTCAAATTGGATTGGATGGTTCATGTATATATCTCTGCTGCTTCTCCCTGCATTGCTGCTATAATATTGTGTAAGCTTGATCTGTTTTCTTTCTAAACGCGTCAAAAAGAATTCTTTAGATATTGTCAATGAGAGTAAAACTAAAAGTAATTCTCACAATAAAAATCGAAGGAAAGGATCGGCACCTTCGGCGTTTTTGTCACACTTTACATATACCGTCAGCAAAGAATCTGAAAACTTCTGGATTTTGTTTACTATCTTTAAGAATTCTAATAAAAAATCCGAATTTTGAAATTTTCTATTGTCTGTATTGAAAACCAACAAACTAGCGAAGCGACGAAGCTCGGTGTGTATTCAGTTACAATAGACAATTCAATTCTAGCAAAAGCCCTTGAACCTATAATTAACAAAAAAATAACACACTCATCTGAAGACTTGGTGACTTTTCTTATCGGGAACTGTTTAGCATAATTTTAGTGAGTAAAAAATGTTTGCCCTAGGTAGAGTCTGCTGACATATTATTCTTTTAGCCAATCTAAAAGCATTTGGATTGTCCCCTCTGTTTATTAGACTGTGGGTCTTATAGATCTTGAAACGAGTCTACACGAAAGTCTTTCATATAAAGCTTCTTCTGATAAGAAAATTTGTTACATTAAATTCCATCGACTTTCTTTCAAAAGTAATTCATCTGTAAAGAGCTGCCGACAAAAAAATTCAACAAAATAATGACAAAAATTGGAAGATTTAGCAAAAATATTCATAAAGATTTTGCATGAAGCTATCTGAAAGCGTATTAACAAGATTCGCAATAATAGATCTTGTTACATGGATTGAACATTTTTGTCTGGTCGTCTCATACGAGACCTACCGATTGTATTAGATACTGTGACTACGGAACGTTACCCTTTTTTAACACCGTTATCTTCAAGGACTCTGCATTCTCTTAATTTTTCCTCAAGCTGAATCACATAGAAATTCGGGGTTAGTTTTTGTAATTTCAATCATTTCACCTTTTCGACATTAATCACATTGGCAACAGCAGACCACCAAATACTCTTGTCAAGCTTCTAGTATGTTTACAACTCTGATATATGAACTACCTATATGCTACCTCAGTTGTAGGTTATTAGATTAGATTAGATTTAGAATGGGGGGGGGGGGGGAGTGGTCTTTGCACTGCAGCTATTTATTGGCTTATTGTGCATCGCTTTCTTTATAGTACATCCAACAATCCCACTCTTCGTAGGAAGAGTAGTATTTTTTTGTATGTAATTTCCTCAAAGTCGGCAAGCTTTAGGAAATATGAGCCAAAGCTCTGGAATCTACATTGTGCAATGGCCTCACATTCGCACATGATAATTTATCCTCTTCGAGACACAACCTACATACATCAGTGAATGGCTATCCGATGCATATGTTTGTTTAGTTTGCAGTGTCCAGTTAAGACTCCTGTGACGATTCTGATTTGAATCCTAGACAGCCTTAGAAGATCCTGGCTCTTCTTTGGTGAAGGTCCTTTGATGAATATTTTGGCTTGTCTGGAGTCTATCATTGAAGTCCATCGTTGGTCCATTTGGTTCTGGATCCAGTTTTGTGATTTCAGCTTCACGGTGTTTTAAGAAATACCACAAAATGGTTCCGGTCCTATGAGGGCACAGCTGCTACTTTTTTGGACAGTAAGTATGCCTTATCATTCCGATCAATTCCCGAGTGTCCTAGCATCCATAGAAGTTCTTTGTGCCAAGGATTGTTAATACTTGACTGCATTTCCACATTAACTTCGATTTTACCTCAGCTGATGAGATGGCTTTCAATGCCGCTTGGGTATCTGTATAGTTACATATATTTTTATTGGTATAGGATCGGCTGAGGTTTCCGTATGCACATCTAGTGATGGCATATACTTCTGTCTGGAATATTTCCTAGGTTTTGATCAATGTAATCACTTGATTTTACACCATATAGTCCTGCTCCTAATCCTTTCTCGGTTTTAGACCCGTCGATGTACCAGGCTAGGGCTTCATTTTCTAGATTTACATCTATTTCCTCCCTATTTGATATCTTTATTTTAAGAGGTTGTGTTTAACTACTATTCTATCTGATATCATATCCAGTATTGGATTTGCCTCTATTCTTTCGGTTATAGTGCATAGACTTTTAGAGTCCCATTTGCCATAGCCATCTGTTCGAGCTCTGTACACCATTAAACCGGCCACTTTTTCAACAACGTTGCTGAGTGCCGTTAGGCTCAATAGTGTCCCAAGAGGGCTGGTAGATGTTGTGCGCATGGCACCAGTTACACTTAGACAGGACATTTTTTGGAACTTGTTTAGCTTCTTAATGACTGTCTTTTGCGCACATTTGTTCCATCATGCTGCTGCTGCATAGGTGATCATGGGTCTGACTACTGCCTTGTATAGGCTTGAGTCCCTATGTTGAGGCCAGCCAGTTTTCTGCATTTCCACAGCGTTAATGTACTTTTCTGGACTAGCTTGTTCCAATTGAGCTTATCATCGAGTTATTCCGAAATACGTAGAACTTTTGGACATATGGACCTCTGTACCAAAGAGGGTAGGGCTTTTTAAATTCCTCATTATCCTTCTTCTAATTGTTGTTTTGCTGGGGTTGACCGATAGCTTGTGTACAGCACCCGAGTCTCGAACAAAGCTTAGGGCTTCTTGAAGCTGTCTAGAAAGCAAGCGTCATATTTGCCTTTGAGAATGATAACAAGGTCATCAGCGTAACCTTGCGATTCGATACTTTGGTTTAGTCCAATTAACAGGTCGTCAACTACCAGAAACCACAACAGTGGAGATAGTACTCCCCCCTTGCGGACACCTTCTGGTGTTGTGAATCTTCAGTGTCTCTTTAAACAGCTGCGTCCTAACTTCCTGTTGGAAAGCATTGCCTGAATCCATTTGTTGTGTGTTGGATCCACTCCATATCTAACCAATGGAGGCATTATTGACTTAAAAAGAGGTGTTATCAAATGCGCCTTCAATGTCTAGAATGGAGCAAAGAGAAATTTCTCTGTTATCAATAGCTTTTGTCAGGTTTAGTAAAGCTAGTTCTGTTTATTTACCTTTTTGGTAGGTAAATTGATTCCGTACTTAATGGATACTCTTCGAGCGGTCCGCCTCTGATATGCCTTTCCAATATGCTCTCCATTGCTTTTAGAACAAACTTATGGGACGATACGACGTGGGCTGTGCTTCAGGTTTGCCTCCTGCCTTAGCTATATACATCACCTTTACCTCCCTCCATGCTTTGTGGGATATATACCCATGCAAAGCTTGCTCTAAAAGTTTTAATTAGGATTGGTAGAAGTTCATCCAATTCTTTTTGTAGGAGAGCGGGGGAGATTTCGTCTTCACCGGGCGACTTGTATGGTTTGAATGAGTTTGTAGGTTATACTCATCTAATATTGGTACAACGATTCCAGAGATTCTAGAGAACTATCATTATCACTGAGCAGTTAGGTCAAAAGTTTCCTGTCAAGTCAATACCTTCGCTGGGAAAAAGATAACTTAAGACGTTTACACCAGATAGTCTGTTTACCGGACACTTTGGAATAGGTAGACAATACCTCTTAGAGCAAATCTTAAAATTAAGTTTAAAAAAATATATATAAATACGAAAAAATCATAAAATTTATCTTTTTATTTTTCATCTTCAATATTTTTAATATTTTTTTCTTCTTCATTCAAAATTCTTAACTTAATTTTCATTTCTTCCACCTGAAGCAAATGTATCTCTCTCATATTTCTCAATTCAGTTCGTGCCTTCAGAAGTTCCAATTTCTTTTGCTGTAATCGTACTTCCTGTTCCTTGTATTTCAATTCAGCTTCTTTTAATTTAAAATAATTAATACGATCTTCCATTGCATCAGTCGATTGATGATAGGAATTTGTACAACATGGATCAGTAGGATGATGATGATGGTGATGAGTTTCATTTGTTCTACACGCTGATGATGTTCTTCTATGTTGTACATGTGGTGGTGGTCGTTGTTGTTGGTGTTGTTGTTGTCTTATTGAATGACCTGAAGAAGAGGCTTTTGCAGACACAGTCTTTTGTCCATGAGCAACAACTGCATCTTCTTCTTCTCGTTGTTGTTGTTGTTGTTGTTGTCTTGGACGAGAATTTTTAAATTCTAAAAGATCAGTTAGTGAAAGTTTTTCAGTACTGATTTGATCAATACTTAAATGTGAACCATTCACATCTTCTTCTTCTAGATCATCAACTACAGGTGAATGAAGTTCTGTTACATCTTCATAACATTCACTTTCTTCTTTTGCCACATAATGGTGATCAGAGTGTATTGCTCCATCTATATCTTCTGCTTTTATTGTTTGCTCGCTGCTAGCATTGATATTACTACTGCCAGGATATTTTTTTCGTGTTCTGAAAGTAGATTGAAAGGAGAATGTGATGAAAGACAGAAGAAAAAAAGAAAAACAGAAATTGGTAGATATTTAAAATTATAAAACAGCTGCTTAGGATTTAAGTGTTTTAGATTTCGAACATGGGGTTCAGCTTCAAGTTCCATAGTTCTCAGATTGGAGTTTACATTAAAAGCTCGTAAGTCACGTGAAGTTTGAAACTTGCGCACACGTCATCCGTAATTTGGAACTTAAGAACTTTCCTCCCGACCTTTTAATTGGATAAGTTATAATTTTTATTTAAAAGTTATGCAAAAGACCTAAACATCTCTTCAATCTGGCAAATAAGTTTCGTTTCAGTGATCGTGTATGTTGTTCTGGGTTATTTTGTCCTGATTCTTCTATCATGTACCTTTTGCAATACAATGAATTATGGATTACACAGGATTGGAGCATAGATGGCGTAAGAACTAGATGTCGTACGCAATACTAGATCAGAGTATACAAATATGGCTGGGTGGTCCATTTCGGAATGGATCACAACATTTGAAATGATAGATAAGTCGAGTGATTCATATTTACTTGCATTTGCCATGTTGAATAGGTCGATCAAATGTATATAAAACTCTGTTGAGGAAACTTTTGTTCTTCTAGGCATACTCTAAAAGATGTTTTGGTCCATTCCGGAATGCACACTATACCCATTTCACAATCTGTATACTCCGCTCTGGTATACCATACGATATCTAGTACTTGTGCCATCATATAAATATGATTGGATACAACAGAAATCATTTTATCATAATGTCACCAAATAGAGTTTGAATCATTGTATCATCTCTTGAATTCAATGACCTTATTTTTGTGAGAACTATAACCTTGAAGGTGTGTGTGGTGGGGTTCACCCAATACTCACTTCACTGCTACTACTACTTTTGCGTTTTTGGAAAGAGAAAAGAAGTATCGCAATTGTAAGAGGTGTCTTCATGTCAACCAGCAACTAAATTACAATTATGTTGGCAGGTCTCTAGAATAACAGTTCTTAAGATTTCGATTTCAAGGACGTTTTGAGGTGTCTCAAAATGATTCCATCAGTCAATTTGCTGCCTTACAGTCGGTGGAACAAATAACATATTGCAATTGCAGGAATTTTCACCTGACTCACAATAGTCAATAAAAATTCGTGCTGCCTTCGGCTTTTAAGTCCGATTTCATTCCCACACCCAGGCCTGCGACACTAACTCACACCCACCCACACATATGCACACCCACATACACGTACACGCGCGGCGCGTGTATTGTGTTTGGCTCTCTAGTATTTGGTTATATCGGGTTGTATTACACTATCGGCGTAAACGGTTTTAGCATTTCATGAATTGACTAAAAATTTCAGACACATAATGTAAAAAGTGTCTAAGTCAAAACAGTTACTCTATCTGCCTACTTTTCATGGTGTCAAATGTCTACGACATATACATTAACCTTGGTACTCTGAACAATTAAAAATTTTATGTAAAAGAATGTGCAAGTGAAAAATTAGTTGAAATTTTTCCTTCAAATTTTGATATAAATTGCACTTACAAGTTGAGATGAAGATGGCGTTAGAAGCAACTGCTTATAAACTACAGTATACATAATACAAAGGATGGAGACTCACAAGCCATGAACAGTCTGAAAAAGAGTATTTTTTGTCTTGTCTTACTGCAGGAGATTTTCATATAAAATTAGCTATAATTTCCATAAATTTGCTCTAGATGCTATTTTTTTTTAACTTAATTTTTCTGTGCAAGCGATAATTTTATGCTTTAGGACCTGTTAGGCCTTTCAATGGCTGTGTCATTGCCGCCGACTTCATGGCTTTTATCTTCGGGGGGTTATGAACTTACACGAGACTAATATAAATCATGGTGTAAAAATATACATACATATAACGTTACACCTGCTAATTAACTATTAATGGTATAAATGTAAATTTTTGTTAAATTTGCACTTACAAAATTTACTATAGGCATGCCTTCATTCTAGTATATATGCTGTGCTTATAACCTATGTAGTCTTTACAGTAAGAATTTTTAATTTAAAATTGTTGCGAAAGAATTTAGTTCATTTAGTCAATGAAAAATTATTTTTGATTTAAATACAATACACAAACGCAACAGCATAATAATTTTGTTCTGGCAACACTGCTAACTATAATAGTTTGTGTTCCGTTTCACTTCCATCTCAATCTTGCGTCCGATTGTTTTTGTTTACATTAAAATTTAATTTTCTGTCACACACATTCATTCAATAATAATAATAAGAAAAACTTTTTTATTTTATTAATTCTGAATTTGTTGTGTTGTACACCAAAAAAAAACTCAACTCACTCACCTTACATTAAGCCAAAATTTTTGCACTTGTTTTGGATTCCTTGGTGTTACAATATTTGGATTTCGATTATATTCTTCGGCAATTTTCACCCAACATTCCTTGACGCTAATTCCTTTTCTTTTCGGTCGAGAGCTTTTACGATATTTAATGTCAATAATATCCTCATGTTGCTGAAATAAAGCGTACAGAATTTCCTTTTCCGTATGTGTAAAACGTGTTGTTTGTAGGGCTTTTTCTTCAGCTGTAGACATTTTGTATGTTTGTGTGTTTTATTATTATTTTCTTATTTCAATCACTTTATTATTTATTATTCACGTTTGACATTTTACGCAACTGAACTGATTACTGCGTGAACAACACAACGAAATGACGCATTGCTTCGCTGCGAATTTATTTAACACTCAACTTTCAAGCTCAACTCAAATTGATGTTCATGCTCTCTCACTCAACTCAGCTAAATTCTTGCCGTGGCCTCCATATGCCATGAATTCAATTCAATTCAATCCTTCTCATTCAACTCAAAAAGCTCTTCCATTGTGGTGAGGTGATACTCTTTTCTTGCCGCAAACGTGAAATGAAAGAAAACAGAAACAGAATTAGAAGGAATGAGGAGAACGACGATTCAGCCGGCGAGTCGAATGTACAGTACAGTACAATACAGCTTCTATTGCAGTCAAGTCATCATCAAGATTGGATCAATCTTTTCAATGAACATTTTATAGAGGCTGTGTTCCCTTAATAAAGGCCTATTCACACTTTCCATTAGGCTTCAGCTCTGTATGTCTGTCGGGGACAACCGTCCATCAAAGAAGAAAGGAATAAATATGGAAGAAAATTGGAGCTGAATTGGAAAAATCAGGTGAGGACATAAACTTTCAAAAATGAAGTTGGATATAATAATTTAGTTTTTATATGTTATTCACATGGCAATTTTCTTTGAGGTGGAAAATTTTTTTTTTCTTAAATGCTTCCTTTTTTCGAAAGCTTCAGTTGAAGCATTTCCACCATGCTTCAGAAAATCAGATAAAACTATTGTGCTATCACTTCTAGTAGTAGGTAGTATTTATATTAATTTGTTTTCGTTCAATAAAATTATGTTTAATGCATGTTGGCTAATACAATAATGTTGGCGCGTATTTTGGATAAAATTTTCATAACTCTGGAAAATTCTAAATTTTTGCGATAGATTGCCGAAAACGTCTTCCACAATTTTTCATACATGAGAAAGTCTCATATTAAGGGGCCCCCATACACGGTCAAACATGTTGGCCAACTCGAGTAGGAGAACGATGTTGTCACTAGTGTTGGGAGGTGGTTGTGGAATTTCTGGGCACTTTTCCCACAGATTATATGATGCAATTTCACGTATATTTTTCCCTTGGACGAAAAGCTATACGGAAAAAAATAATTTTTCAAAACAAATTCATTTTTATTGATAATAATTTCAAATAAAATACGTAGGTACCTACCTAACAAAGTTCAGTCCTGAGAAATCCTTCTATGACTCTATAAAAGTACCTACATTTGTGTCACTTATATGTAGTATTCTGGAGGAGGATCCCAATGGAGGAAAAAAAGAGTACTCTAAAAAAAATTCCTGGAACGCTTCTCTTCTCTATACTAGTTCATCGCATTTTTACTAGGCGTGACCGTAGAAGCAGCGCTATCACTGCTGTTCCAAAGAAGCACTCCAGGAGATATGCTAAATGATGGGTAAAGAAGATTTTGAAGATGTCTTTTGAAATCTTTAATGAGGTTTTTGAATAATCTTCGCAGTGCTTCTTCCTTAATCTCATAAGAGACTTTCAAGGCTGCTTCCCATGAGCACTAGTAAGGCGTTTGAATCGGGATGGAGAAAGGCAGCGGAGCATGCTTCCGCAGGACCGCTTCAGTACACTACTTAAAAATGACATCCGTTACCTCGCACAATTTTGGAAAAATCTACATATCAAAAATTCGTGGAAAATTAAATGAATTCAGCTCTTGTTGCACTTCTGCTCATCAAATTATCTTCTATGGAGTTTCCGAGTGATATCTATATAAGATCTTGAGTTACTTACTTGCGCTAATTTCTCTGGATAGAGAAGAGCTTCCAATAAGGTACGCTTGTAGCTTCTCAAAGGTTTTATTTCAGAAGTGCTTGATATTTGAATTTTATAGTTTTGAACGTACCGTTTCAAAAAATATGTAGCTATAAATTGTTTAAATTTTTTTATATTTTAGTAATATACCACGATCAATTAATTAATGTTATCTTAATTATGCAGAAAAATTCTATTTTTTGTGTAAAATGTGAGATAATATTTTTGTACTTTTGATGTGTAATTTTTCCCACGACTTCGTTCGAGGATATACGATTATTCTTTTTTCTATTTTTTAATTTTTTGAGAGTAAAAATTCTCACAATTCCAAAATTTCCCTAATCTCCCAACCAGGAGCGGATTTCCCTATAGGCCGAATAGGACCGGGGCTAGGGCGGCAAACTCGGTGAGATTTTTTTTTTAGTAGTCTCGCCCTCTGTGAACCCACACGTCAACGCTCAAAAATTCAAAAATGTATACATAACACCCCGAAAAAGAAATTTACACGTATGGAAATTACAATTATGAAAATTTTGAGTCTTTGCTTACTTAGTTTACTCCAAGTTCAAGCACATCATTTTCATTTTGCTCCACTACAGACTACATATATTAGTACTGGGTTATTTGGTATATTCGCTGCCACTTTTCGTGTTTTACTGGGAGTAGAGGGGCGGCATCTTCCATACTCCCTAGGGCAGGCAAGTTATCAAATCCGCCTCTGCTCCCAATACTGGTTATCACGCAGATTTGACCGTGTGTTGGCCTGTTTGCTGTTGGCCAAAAATCAAATAAGTTTGATTTTTACGTGCTTAACAGCATATTGAATCGTGTAAGGTGATGTTTGTCACGCATTCATCATTCTTGAGTGCATTCTATTGAAGAAAAGTTAACAATAGTTCCAGCCACTTTTGTCCTAATAATGTTGGACAGCATGTTTGACAAGTGTGTAAAGAAAAAGCTTTCATGTGTGACACACCAGATTGGACAACAAGTTTAAATATACTTTTCATGCTGTCATTGATAAGTTGAGGTCTTAATAAATATTTTTTCAGTGGAAATGCTTCATCTGCGATGATTACATGCAACATCAAATTCTAAGTACCGGGAAGATAGCGTCTTTAGAGAGATTAATTTTATTGTTTTCTAATGCCTTTCCTAAGTTCGAATTAGAAAATATACTTTCGTCACTATTTTTCCCGTAAACATCTATGTCAACAGCAACAAAAGGGAATGCCCATTTTAGGGCCGACACTTCCAGACATGAGAGATATGATGCATTATGATATTCTGAAATTAACAATGTTTATTTCAATTAAGTCAGGAAAGCCTTGAAGGGGGGGGGGGGTGTCAAAGTTTGATTTAATACATTTTGGAAAATCTACTACAGAAACGAATTCCTAAGGTCCTGAGAAGAAGTTTGAGTACTCACACTCCCATACTCGGAGGCTTAAATAGATATTTATAACCCCATCCCCATACTAAGTTTTTTAGTATTTCCCCTTCTCTTTTATTCGAACTGAGGTACTAGATTTTTCGCACCTTAGATCGGCTCTAACTCAGTATGGTTACGTCCGATCGGAAAACGGGTTTTACCTCACTTTTTTAAAATAAAGGTAAATTTCACTTTGGCCACGGTGCTGTAAGGAAATGTAAAATTTCTAATTTCTGTCAAATAAAATTCTCATTTTTCCCAAAAATATCAGAGAATTCAGCATGAGTTTCTTCCACTTAATCTCTTCAGAGCAAAACGAATGTAAACAAAAGCACGTGCTGTTCAAATATCATAGGAATTCTCTCAAAATTTCAGCAGTAAAATCTAAAAACTCCGCCCCTTCTCATTTATTTCCGAAAATGAATAATTTACCATTCTGTTTCGCTGCATGTAAATCTGCGTTTTCACATTTTTTATCTTTATTCATAAAAGTTTTAAAGAGAGTTTGATTTTTTTTCTTTCTTTCTTCCTTTTCTAGCCGTGTACATTTTAAATGTAGAACACTCTGAAATCTCGCCTGATTCTTAACTTGTTGTTAAGTTAACTTTGTCATTACTAGCTACAATTCGTTGAAGACAATTTTTCTCTGCATACTTTTAGGGGTGCGGTTAGGAACCCTTGGTTGGAGGGGGGGGGGGAGTGCGTCTAATACCGCATGTTGCATATCAAATATCCCGGCGAGTACTATCGGGTGATGTACGCTTTTCCCGATTCAAAAAACTCGGGACATTTTTGCCGTCGGAAAACCCATTTTCATGCACTTGGGTCACATACAGTTTGCAGTTCTTTCTTCCATGGCCTTAGTGCTCACATTTTTCCCATAGGAAGTAATTTTAAACGATCACCAATTAGGCATAATCATGAGGAGAAAACTCCACTTTTTCACCCAAGAAAGTCGCTCAAGCTACATCCGATCGCCAAAGTTTTCCCCCGATTATTTGAAATAAACATTGTTAATAAAATATGTTCAGAATATCAGGTGTAGGGCCTAAAATTGTATGAAAAGGGGCATTCCCCTTTGTAATTGGCGTCAACTATAAAAAGCAAGGAGGACAGTAGAAAACGACATTTATGAAATTTTTGCCGTCTAATGCGCCTATATAGTTTGGAAAATTCCCAATATACCAGAAATCATTTGCAATTGTTTTTTAAGCGGCTTCGCATGAAACAATCATGACTTCCGATTTCATAATGTCTGCTATTAAATGACACACTTGAATGCACTGTAGTGTGACTCAGCCTGTAGTTAAATGCAATTTTGTTCATTGCATCTCTGGTTGTTGCCAAAAACCTATAACAAGTATTAAATATTAGAATCATAATTTATGTATGTATTATAAATTTCCACAGGATCAGAATGTAAAACACGATGGGCCAACTTAAGGGATCAATATAGAAGAGCTTTAAGAAGTGCACAAACCAGTAGTAGTGGTGGTCAATCTGCCACGAAAAAGAAGAAATGGAAATTTGAGGATGAAATGTCATTTTTGATGCCCTATTTCCAAGAAAGGCAAACATCATCAAATGTTACAGATCTTTCTGAAAATACTGCTGAAGTATCCGAAATGGAAAATATTGAAAGTATTCAAAATACTGGCGGCGATAAAAGTACCGGGAAAGGGTTACGTATGCAGAAAGAAAGCTACAGATTTGTTCCACTTAAGAAGCCAAAATTAAAAAAAAAAAATCTACAGAAACTCCGTCTACTACTTTACTAAAATATATATTGGAAAAGAAAAATAATCATGAAGAAGCAGCATCAACAAATTCTGATGATAGTTTCTTTATTATCAACATTGCGGAAACAGTTAAATCTTTCTATCCATTTTACAAAAATCTGGCAAAAAAGAAAATTTTTGAAATAGTTTCAAATCTTGAATTGGAGCAAATTACAAGCAGTACTGATTATCAACAGCGGCCAATAAGAAGTAGATATATTACCCCATCTTCAGAATGGTCACAAGTACATTCACCTTACAATTATTTGTCGCAAACATTAAGTGGAGAGTCATCAAACTCATCAATTTTATCACCGCCACCGCCGCAGTCACCAAATTTTTTCCGCCAAATAATATAATTAAAAAAGATTTACCTTAAACATACTGCAAACTTTTCAATAGGTACGATATGGCTCCTCTAAATATGTATAGCATTCTGTTTGGTTATCCTATTTTTTATTTTATTTAGTAAATAATGAAATATGTATATGTGTTCCCATGTGGAAGTATGAATGAAATTTTGTTTCATCATCCACCAATTCTTTATATAAAGTGAACAATTCTCCTTCATTTTTCCTATTTTTTTTTTAACATTGGATGGATTCTTTGAATTTTCCTCTAACGATAGTGCTATCATAGCCAGCCTTTTAGCAGAAAAGTTTTTAAACATTTTTTAGATCTGTGGAATTGCCTTGATAAAGGGACTTCTACATCAAAAACACAACTTTTATGTTTTATCCGCCGAAATTATCCACCAAATTTCGGTTTCCACACTATGGAACGTTTCGGAGCGAACAAATTTTTCGTTTAGTACGGCCTTCCAGTAAAACAGTACGGAGTTCAGGTAAAAAGTGACATTTCCATATAAATTTTACCGCTGGTAAAATCCCAAGCAAACATTTTCCTGAGGTCCTTACTAGTCCAGTACGGAATTCAATGGTAAAAAGTTCATTTTTTCTATTATATGATGATAGATGGCGTTTTGTGCGGAGCATTAAAATGCTGGTAAAACTTTGATTGTTCACAAAGCGAGTTTATTTAGTTTTTCCCGTGGATTTCCTTCACGATGATACACATTTAGACCTGCCGCAGCAACAATCTCGTCATCGATATGATAATTTATATCCATTATAAATAATAATCACTTAACATTTTTAAAAATATTTCCGATTAATTGTGATTTTAACAGCTGTCGCTTCGTTTTCTCCACATAAAACTTATGTCAAGTTTTTACCAGCGTTAAAATGCTATTTATTGGAGACCACGTTAAATTTTACCAATACCTGAACTCCTTACTAGAGAGAGAGAGACATTAAGCAAAAGCGAATTTCCGGTGTGGAAATTTTCGGTGTTCGATGTGCAAATACCTTAAAATTTTGCAAAAACACTTGTTTCTCCAGTTCCGCAAAATTGTTTTATTAACTAAAACCTTAGAATATAGAGAATACAGGAAATGTGATAAGCCAAATTTAGCGTATAGTCAAATTCTGGTTGTGTTATACCTGTGATCACATAGGGTAAAATTAACTGGTTTATTAAATTAGCCTGCTTTTACTCCGTTTGTGTCACCAAATACCCCGAAAAACAAGAGAGTAATTTCAGGGTATTCTAAATCCTCAAAAATAGATGGGTAATTGTAACTACCCTGATAACAGCGCCAACTGGTAGTCGCTAGAAATATAAACTTTGTGTAAGCACATATTCAGAGATAGACAGTGATAAGCCAAAACCAAAATGGAAATGTAAAGTGACAATTGAAAATTATTATATGCATCGCCTGTTGCTAGCGAAGCATCAATGCATCAATTATACATCCCTACTAAACATCAGGCATGAGCATTACCATTCAAATTACCCCGATTTATGTGTATCAGAGGTCTGCCTTTAACTAGATAATTCAATTACTCTGAAGCAAATACCTACCTTAATTTACCCTATGTGTATCATAAGTATTAGAATCTGTTGCCGCTGTGTGAGAGCTCGGTACAGGCATATAGAATCAACATAGAGAGAAGCAACAAGATATATAGTTAAAAATACTGCGGTTGCTCCCATCGAAAATGCTCTTAGTCGCTGTCACTGCGCCAGAATACCCAGGGAGTTTCTCAGGTGTCTTAAATGTAGGCCACTGACATATATTTATTTATTTAAGCTAAGCTACATTAACATAAATGTTCTTATAGTTAAAAACGCCCTCGGTCCAAGTACCATATGGCACTATTACATATATTATTATTATTATTAATTACGGGGAATGCAGACAGGATTTCTGCCTCTCATCTTGTCACTGCGACCTATAAGATCTATTGTGACATTACCCCTGGATGCCCTAGAGCGCCCATTCGATCTTAAGGTCTTTGATAAAACTTATAATATTCTTTAGGGCCATTTTTTCGACATTCTCTGGCAGTGGAAATGTCTTTCCTACATGTCTTAGCCTTATGCGGCACAGAGCTTCACAGTCACATAGGACATGTTCAGCGGATTCATCGTCTTCCATACAGAATCGGCAGGTCTCATCATTGACCTTACCCATCTTCTTAAGGTGGTATCTAAGTGGGCAATGCCCAGTAAGTAGGCCCGTTATGAGCCTTAGTTCCTTTCTGTTCAGTCTGGGGAATTCTTTTGTTCTCCTCTGCGAATACTTAATAAACTTCTTAGCTTATCTCAGCCCCGGGGTGTTTTCCCAGTGTTCCTTCTTAGTTCTGTTCTGCCAATAGCCTGATCTGAGCTGAGAGGTGACTTTTGGCGTGTATTTCTGGTTGAAAAATGGTTGTTGAGGCCCCCAGTGCCTTTGCGAGATGGCACCTTAGCCCATATATGCCCACGCCTGCTTTACCTTTCATTTTGGATCCATCCGTGTACCATTTAAGAGATCCTTTTTCAAAGGGTAGGTCCCCAGTGTGCCACTGTTGACGGTTCCCCACGATCACCTTAAATGGTGTTTCAAAGTTATGGCGTTTCGGCATAACATCTGAAATTGGGTTAGCCATCGGGTCCTCTATGAAATCCTGGAGGACTTTCAGGTGGCCAACCAGATTATTTGAACTTAGGAGGTTTGCCCTTTGTAGCCTAATTGCACTAAGTATGGCCTCTAGGGCCGCAGTTGGGCAGGTACGCATGGCACCGGCTACTCCTAGACATGCAAGCTGTTGTAGTTTTTGCAAACTACCTTGAGCTGTCTTTTGTTTTGTTTTTGGCCACCAAACGAGTGAGGCGTATGTGACCATGGGTCTTATAATAGATGTGTATGACCACAGAGTCATTTTTGGTTTAAGATCCCAAGTTTTGCCAAAAAGCCTGCGACATGTCCATGTTGCCACTGTAGCTTTATCCAGTATTCTTTTTAAGTGAGAGTTCCAGGTTAGTCTGTTATCCAGGGTAATACCTAAATATTTGACTACCTTTGAGAATTTCACTACTGTAAAGCTTCCTTTTTCTCGTGAAGGGAACAACTGTTGTCTTACCAGAATTGGCTCGAAGTCCCATTATTTGGCACCAGTTGCAAACTATGTTTAGGGCATTTTGCAATAGATCAGAGATTATCTCATATATTACATATATATAAATGGATTGACTGATCTCCTGTTTCATGTGGCACCAGTTTTGATTTCATAAATTATGTTGTGACAGTCAATGCTACCAACTGTCCTAAACTCACGCTGCATTTAAATTATTTGGGAATTTACTTATATGTATGTCAGCGAGATTTACCGAATTTACCATAAAAGTATTTGGGACTATTTTTATTATTGTTAAATTTTAGTTATGAGCCGAAGGAAATGGTTTTCACAAGTCTGTTTTGGTAGGAAAGTTTTGATTACCAAGTTGCCAGTTCTGGAAATACCGCTGAACTTCAAGCAATTCTCAATCGTTACAGTTCAGTAGGAAAGTATGATCTGACGGAAAGAGACAGGAATATGAAAGTGGTGCTATTTGCTTTCATGCATTTTTGGTTCAACGAGCAATGTCCATTTTTTATATACATGTCCGTTATGTAGGCAGCTGAACATATATTTCTCCAATTTCCCCTATTAAGATTGGGGTCTTTAAATAGGGGAAACTGGAGAAATGTATTATGAAAGAAAAGCCACGCTCATGTACACGAATTTTATATGTATCAACCCTTTCTGTTCTCTTTATATTCTAAGACTGAAACTACTAGTTGTCAGCACTGCTGTAATTGTGTATTTTTGTAAAGGAAAATTACCATTGTGGATTAAAAAGAAGAAGAACTTTTTATTTACCAGTTTGTTGTGGTTTTTATCTGGAAGGATATCAAACCCAAAAGCCATTGTTGCAGAATGTTTCGACAACGTAAACCACCATAGTCGAATGTGTCTATAGTCGGAACCCAGAATAAAAATTAACGTCATCCCATTTCTCGAAATGTTGCTGGTGTCATCTTATAATTTTTTCATGGGTCACACTTTGCGATATTATATTATACATTTCCTCGTCGCTTATATTCTCTGCCACAGATAAATAACTCATTTTTGTCTTAAACTGTTTGGTTTCTTCCTAAGTGGTCAAATATAATGCTGGACACTAGCTGCCAGACAGTACTCAAAACTGCTTAGATAACTATTTTTCGCTGGGAAAATTTCAATTTTAGTTTTAAAGTATAACTTTTGAAATATGCACGTTCGTTTAATAACAGAAATTATAATATTTAAGCAAAATATATATTTAGCAATAATTTCCTGTGTGTTTCACAGCAAAATCTGAGGCTTAAGCCTTCGAGATCACGGGCTTAAGTTAAGCTTGCCTTAAGCCAGTAATATCACTTAAGCCTAGACTGTTGAATCGAAATATTTATTAAGTCTTGGCTTAAGCCATCGCTGTGGCTTAAGCTTTGACTGTGAAACCGGCCATTACTGTAGTTGCCAAAAGCATTTATATAGAAGAAAATTTTTTGTACTTGAAAAAAGGGGAAAAAAGAATAGATTTGATTTTTCAAAAATGTTAAATCCCATGATGGTGGTTGTCACCTGCTTAATTTTCGGGAATATCTTTTCACTTTCCCATAAATTTAGTTCATTTTAATGATGGTAGGCAAACCTTTTACTGCATTTTTACTAACATGAAGTTAAATTTGCTCCATTTGAAATTGCATCTAAATGTTGCAAACGGGGTCGCTCTGGTTGGTTTGGTTGGTTGAGGAGTTGTTGGAAAGGCCATGAAGCTCTGCATACAGCGAGCTCTTGACTTTGACTTTTCTTAATCACCCCGTAACCCCGAAACGGTTGATATGCACCCCTTCCCCTCCGTATTCCATTCAATTTTTTGCTTTGCAATGTCCATCTCTTCCATGAAGGAAACACCATGTATGCGGCAAGATCAATCAGATTTTGCAAATTTTTTATTTTGGCTCATGGGAATTGCAGTTTGTCAGAATCTCACAGATCAGTCTCCCTAACAAGATCTAAGAACTCGCAGAGCTTAAATACGATTTATAGGAGCTCGAGGTTTTCATTCATTAATATCATGGTCTCGGTTGTAAAAGGAGCGGCTCCACCCGGCCTTACTACACGCATTATCACCTCCAGACTGTACAAGAAATATCGAGTTTTAAAAAACAAGATGAATTTGTTAATTGATTTTCTTTTATTACCGAAATTTAATAATAATTTAGCAATTTGTTAAAATAAATGCACAGCTTTGTTCAACTATATGTGTGGTCCGTCCCTCATGCTCTGGAAGCCTGATTATTACTTGGGTTTGCAATTATTTTGGTTCCAGTTTTTACAAGTTTCTTGGTTTTGTTCTTATTAATCGCACCAACAACTTTCGATTTTATTACATTTGAAATTCCTTCTTTAGATTTTAATGCGTCCTTAGACTCAGAAAGTTTTAATGACTTACTACTCTTCAATTTCTGAGGCTTTTTAGTAACTTTATCTCCATTAACTACAGTTTTAGTAACACCAGCTGATGGTGCTTGTTCGATTTTTTTTTCAGCACCTGCTGATACTCGTTGTTTAACTTTTTGATCAGTTTTATTTACTGATAATCGTTTAACTTTTTTATTAGCAGTTGCTAAAATCGGTTTAGGTTTTTTATCATCAACAGCAGCAGCTGTATTTGCTGTAATCAGTTTTAATTTTTTATCAGAACTTCCTGAAACCGGTTTTTTAGTTAGTTTTTTAGTATCAGTACCTGTTGAAATTTTTTTAACTTTTTGATCAGCACCAGCTGAAACACGTTTAAGTTTTTGATCAACACCACCACCACCACCTGCTGTTGTTGACAGTCGTTTAAGTTTTTTATCAGCACCTGCTGACACCCGTTTTGATGATGATGATTTATCTTTTCCAATATTTTCTTCTTTAAACACCTTTTGCACATCATGAGGTTCTTCAGGTTTCTCAGATATTTGTTTGTCACTTTCTTCGACATCCTCATCTGAAATTTGATCAAGCATTAGCAAATCATCGTCTCCATCATGATGTGATTCATCATTTTCAATCATGTATAATTTATTTAGAACGCCAATAACGTCTGGTAAGAGATTATCGAATGCCGTAGGGAATTTATCTCGTCTTGGTGGACCTTTATTCATACCACTCCAAATCAATTCTTTTGGAGTTTTAGCATTTTGCGAAATATATATTTCAAAAGCACCATCTCGTGGTGAACCGGTTTCATTTCGCAACAGTAAGAAAGTCTTGTCGGTAATTGTCGTTTGTAGAAATGTTAGAAATTCCATGGCTTTCGTTTTGAAAATTGGACATTCTTCTGTGTGTTCGATGGTAATTATGGCACGATTTGGATCGAAATTTTCTTTAGCGGCCCAATCAATGATTTTCTTTTTACCCTTACCTCTTTTCTTTCCCTTTTTTTTATTTTTACCTTTGCCGCCGCCGGTACCAACTGCTTTACTTTGATTATCTTTATTCGCAGCAACGAGTTTATCCTTCTTCTTAGTACTTTTAGCTGGCATTTTTGATAGTTTTTCTGATGATTTTTTTTTTTTTAAATTTTTTTGTTTTTATTGCACTAAAAATAAATTCGAAATTGACCAAATTAATGAATTTTTTTTGAAATTTAAATTTTTAATTTTGACATTTAATTTCATAGCCAACATGGTCCCGCCAAGCCGTCCAAATGTAACACGACTTTCTGATGATTCTGTTATGCTAAGATGGTATGTTCCGAAAAACGATGGATTGCCGATACAATTTTTCAAAGTTCAATATCGAATGGTTGGTGATACAGCACGAAAGATTCCAAGAGAAAATTGGCAAACTACAAACGATGATATTCCATATGGGAAACGTGATAAAAATAATAACGGTATTAAGAATTTTACGACATCAGTGACTGGTCTAAAGCCAGATAAATACTATAAATTTCGGATAATCGCTGTTTATTCCAATAATGATAACAAAGAAGGAAACAGTTCTGGGAAATTTCTACTACAGCGTGGCTCCAAGAATCTTTTACCTGCACCTGGGTTAACAAAAGTCGAAGGAATTTCAGAGACGGCAATTGTTCTTCATTGGTCTTTTCCGTATAATAAATCAAATCCGGTTGACGGATTTTATGTGTATTATAGACCAGCTTCAACTGCTGGAGAATATCTTAAAGCTACAGTTGTTGGTATGCATACGCGACATTTTAAAATCGATATGCTAGAATCAGGTACTGCATATGAATTTAAACTGCAGTCGTTTACAGCATCTGCAGCTTCGGAGTTTAGTTCGATTTTAACAGGAAAAACTATGAGTGAGTATAATTTTGTTTCTTTTTTTAGGCAATCTCTATCTATTTAAGGTGGAAAGTATATCTAGTAGGGAATTTCTTTTTTTAACACGTTGGCTGCCATGAGACATATGTTTGGTCTCAAGTTAATATGCTTAACAGCTGCTGTTTATCTCAGGCATATTCATAGCTTAGAGCTTCGAGAACGAAAAGGTGTGTCCCAAGACTATACAATTCACGTGAGTATGAAAAAAGACGTCTGCAAGAGTAAGCAACTGTTTTTGGCCTGTAATGTTGGCTCACCAGTAGTAGGTCCTCATTGCGTTTTTAGCGTTATTTAATTGAACCCGATTTTTTTTTTAAATTGCGGCAGCCAGCGTGTTATTAACAGCCAAGTTCAGGGGATGTCATATGAAGCAAAGGACAGTATGCCACGAAGGAGATAGGCTAAGGATTAGATGATAAGCCCGAGGAAAGACAGAAGATGGTGGACTGTTCCACAGTTCGAGTAAAAATTTCGATGTTCCTTTGGCAACAGAGAATATGTGATCTGTCCAGCTTAGTTTACTAGAAATATTAATGCCAAGAATTCTTAGTGACGATGTAGAGGATATCAGTGCATCATCAAATGAAACGGGACGGATAAAATAATGAGCTTGTGTTATTTAAAGAGATGAGACAGCCTTGGATAAGAGAATTAGAATTACAAAAGAAGATTATTAATTGTATACAACCTTTTTTATTTCTTTTTAGTGATTTGAAGGTTTCAGGGATATCAGTCTCTCTAGATTCCTTAAGGTGATTCTATGTTAGATACCGGCACATAAAACTTAGCTGAAAATAAAAAAATACATGAACTGTCCAAAAAGAGTTGAGATGGATACGTTCGAAGCAGTTAATTATGTAAGGGCTCCAATCGATACTCTAAAGGTGAACATATCAACAATGTATATAAAAAAGGCTGCTCGCAGATGGAAATATAAGATCATTTTTGGTGTATACAAGACAAGACAAATGGGATCAGTGTTCGACAAAAACGGAACAGAAATACTCTTAATGAATAGTAGGGATGATACCAGAGACCTTGTTGGAGTTATAACGACACACTGAGCTATACGGAACTAGAAGGCTGGATCTAATCGTATATGGAACCCGAAGACCTCATTCACCATGGTATTTTGTGAATGCCGTGTTCTGGCCACAAAAAAGGAGTAGGTTACTAGAGAGATACTTCTTTTAATTCTTTTTGGATGTAGGTGAACTACAGAGAGCCGAGTTCGGTAGCATCCTGATATTTATAGGAGAAGCAGGGTAGATATAAGGTGTAGTAAATAAACGAGGATGGGATTTCTGCAAATCTATAGAGCACAATCTTCACATTTCGATGATCTAAGTGTGGTTGAAGGGAGTTAGTTATTCCTGCAGAGCCCCTCTAACCTAACCTAATCCTAAGAGAAAAGTGTAGATATAGATGAAGACCTCGTTTGAATGAATTAACGTTTGTAACTGGTAGAGAATATGAAAGTTGAGTTAAGCACAAGACATCCCCACATATAGGTACATAGTTCTAGACAGAAAATCATTTCAAAACTTCACGGTATAACCGAAATTTTTTTCAAATAGTGAAGCAACGATCGTGATTTATAAGGCATGTTTTTCAATCAAGAGCTATCAATCAGTACCTTCATAGCTAGCTATCAAATCATCACAATAGATCATTGATGGTCTAACTAAGTGTGACTGATTGTAGGCAGATATTTCGATAGCCGCCACTCTAACCTATTCTAGCCACCAAATCTATCAAGCAATGTGTCCTAGGCTTAAATCTTAGTAGTAGACTTGGATTTGGACAATTTTCTTCGAAGCCCCAAGTCCACTTAGCTTTCGTATAGAAAGAATTGGTATCCAGTGTAAAAATTGGGCAAAGTAAAACTTGGCCTAAGCATAAAACTGATACCTTATGACCTTATTGTATGTGCCATAATCAAGAAACAAATGTTGAAGGTAATGAAATAATGTCTGATTTTGTTTATATTGAAACACAATTATAGTCGGCAATGAAGTGAATGATATCGTCTTAGTGTGATATTAGATTGGATTAAAAAACATTTTCTTTTCTTTAATTTTAGGACCTCCAACACCTCCACCACAAATAACACCATCTGTGATTCCAGCCTCAAAAGCATCTGAGGACAATAATTCTATGTTTCCTGTTATAGCTGGAGCAGCTGGTGGTGGACTTTTATTGTTGTTAGCTGCTGTAATTGCATGTTTTTGTGTAAAACGACGTAAGAGCTCTCAACAAGAAGGTATGTATGATGGATGTATCATTCATATTTTTTGTTTTTACACAATTAATTTCAATTATATTTTAGATGAGGATAAACCACAATTGGATCATATTCAAGCTGATGCACAACATTTTCTTCCACCCTCTGTAATTGGATCACAACATCATAAATCGCCACATAGAATGAATGGAGTTATGCCTCGAATGAATATCACTCCAAATCCATTGGCTACTGAAGGTGACAAGGTTAGTGGATAAATATTTTTAGTTAAGAATAGTAAAATGCATTCGCTTTTTGGCTTTTCACCTATTGCATGTAATAATTTGTTACTCGGTGGTTTTCATTTATTACTCTTTGGGCCAGATTTGAATCTTATTACGATTGGTCAGATGTAATATAGGAAAATTATTGATTTTCTTCAAAAAGTTTTAACTGTCATACAAACAGATTCTTCTTTCAAATACACACTGTGGTCCTTTGAATATTATTTAGAATTATTTAAGCATGAATCGTAGAATTATACTTTACTTCTTCATATCATAACTTAAAAGAACTGAAATTAACGGAAGACTAAGCTCTTTAGCAGAAATGGGGCCACCTTCCCATGCTATGAAAAAAGACATCTTAAGATTTAGTCAAGGATTACATATCCACTGTATAGATATAATCAATCCTGGCATACTAAAATATTTTTTGTAAGGTAACTCTTGGTTATCCTGGCAATGTGAATACCAATAGCATTTTAAAATCAATTCTGTCATATTCTGATGCACCAATTACAATAATATTCTTGCCAAAGTCTTTCCCGTACTATTTTTGTCTCAATTTTGTTGAGTTTAGTGCTTTTAAGGTGATCTGATATTATGCTGATATTCGTGCTAGAGCAACTTTTGATGCTATTCTTAATATGTTTCTTTATGAAATATGTTTTGAGTTGAATGATGATGACACCGTGGTCTTAAAATACTTAAAAGTGTTCTCGTCGCGTTGTTTTTTTGTAGTGTCTGTCATGTGTTTAGCTTGGTGCAAATAAAACCCGTACATTCTATAAAAACAATACGCTTTATAAAATATATCATAAAAATACGCAAGTAACGTCAAAATATCTTAGATCATTTTATGTTTAAACAAATGGCGCCAGAAAACGAAGGTTGGACATCAAAAAGTAGTAAATACCCATAAAAATAAATGTAAATCATGTAAAACAAGAACGTTTTGTCAAAAAATACATATGTTCTGTAAAAAAATGATGGGATCAAAACAATACAGGACACGTCAAAACACTCTTGCATGTATCTAAGTTCTGCTTTAAAACACGTAAGTTAAAAAAAAACGCAATTCCAAGTCGTTTTACAAAAAGCAGGTCGCGTCGAATAAAACAGCGTTTTCGTCAGAAAATAGTAACTTCGGCTCAAAAATAAGAGAAATAAAAATGTCACATAAAAAAAAAATCCCTAGTATCCGTAGACAATAATAAATAAATACGGCGATATAATAGCGTCAAAATTTATGAGTAGTCGTGATTAAATAAAGCAAATGACTTTAAAAAAAATGCAAGTCCTTTATAAGAACAGTCGAAGGTAGATAGCATCAAACAATCATGGATCAAAAAGAAAGGAAAATCACATAAAAAATTAAATTCTGTCAAAAAACACAGAATTTGCATCAAAAGAAACGTCGTTGTTCTTTGGCATCATTTAAATTTTTGTCTGCGCGCTGCTATGGCGACATCTGCATTTATTTTTTAAGAGGCTTTGAAAAAGCAATGCAAGTGGAGCCATAACAATACAAATAAAACTTGTAAAAACGCGTAAAATATAATATGCGTACGTAAAACAAAACCCATGTCCTTGAGATATATATACCTGAGGATAACACCATACAATGCCAAATGCATCCAACTTTCTGATCGAAGTCATTTAATCTCTAGAATTAGTAGTCTTAGGGAATGTTGTACACAAGTTGATTTTAGTGATTGTAGTTGGAGAGTTGGTAGTTGATGGTTATATAATTCGAATGAAGTGCTCGCGTACTCTCCATTTCAGATGACTTCTTGTATTACCTTCGAACAATCCCATTCTTCAATCTGAATTCCATATAGCCATAATAGCATTAGAGTTACTTGGCTTAGAGTTACGTAAGACTGCCCATTGAAGCGTCGTCGTAATTCTAAATATATCACTGCATGGATTTATGCTGTAGCTTCACATCTTGTTTAATTTTGATGCCTGACTTAGGATCAGTGGCAAAACATTTTTCTTTCAGCAGGGAACTCTGAATGATGTGTCCACGTTGAATTCCGTTTAATATATCTATTCACATTGAAAGTGTGATCAGATGACTTCAGTGATGAGTTCAATGTTGTTGTCCAGTCCCTTCACTTTGATCACAACATTAGGTTAGGTTAAGTTAGATAGGAGGGGTGCAGCTAGACGACTAGCCTGCATCACTTAGATCTCTAGTGGGCGCATTGTACCCCTAGACTTCATGGGATAACATTTCAAACCCCAGATCCAATCTGCTTGCTTTCCTTAGGAAATTCAGGACATATCTAAGACTTTTTACCTAGATCCATTCTGCTTCTCTCAGAAAACTCAGGATATATTTGGGCTCTTTACTTTGCAGCTCCTCCAGACTTGAAAAGAAGTAGCTACCCAATAGCCTACTGCTTTTATTCGTAAAAGTGGGTCTTTCGCAAAGCACGTGCTGTACGGATTTGATTTCCTGCGAGTCCTTACAACTCCTGCAGAAATCGTTTGCCGCTATGGTGCCCGTATTAGCCCCTACTAGCTTCCTGATATTTGCTCTGCTCCCATTAAGCAGTTCCCTTGTCCTTTTCCTGTCATATGCAGACCACAATTGCCTCGCATAGGACAGGTATCCCTATTGATCAACCGGAGGTTTGCCTTTTGATAGGCGCCTCTGATTATTTCCACTTTTAAAGCTCCGATTGGTAACTCACATAAACTACCGCTGCGGAGCTATCCAATTCGGAGCTCTTTTTGGTCAACTCATGCCTGAGATATCCTTATGGTCAGATACCCAGCATAGGTTCACCTTGTGCCTTATAGTCAATTTCCCTAGACTGGTCTTGCGTAACTGCACCAATTTTGATTCTACCAGCAGAGCATCCAGCGCCTTGTTGGCTGCCTGGCTATCAGTATATATGAATATGTGCCGTGGGGGCTCTCCGCACATGGATACCAATATTGCCGCCTGATAAATCGCTGTTTGCTCTGCCTGAAAAGCACTGCATTTGTCAGGCAGTCTATGAGACTCGTGCCATTGTAGATCTCTGGAGTAAACTCCAGCCCCTGTGCCCGCACTCGTCTTGGAACCATTCGTAAAAATAGAAATATCGAATGTTACCACCACCTCCTTCCCATCCTAGTCACTCCTGGTGGGCATTATTGCATTGACACCCAAACCAAAAGTCAAGATGGGTACTTGATAATCTGTTTCTTCCCTGCAATCATTACAGTCTATCTTCTGAAGTATATTGGAGTGTCCAAAACCCCTCTCCATCCAGCACTAATTGTCGCTAAACCTCAGCAATAGAGGTGCAGTCAAGAATGAGGTGAGTCAAGAATGAGCTCCAGTGCCGCCGTGGGCGTGGTGCACAGATACCCAGTTATTCTCATACAGGCGGCTCTCTGAATTTTTGACAACACATCCAGGTTACATTTCCTCGTCAGTGCCGTCCACCAGACTGTGGAGCCGTAACAGAGGATGGGGATCATAATATGACTTCTGCTATCTCGAAGATCTTAAGCTCCTTTGGCTGTAAGTCGTCCTTCAGTCTTCTTAATTGATATATTTAGGTATGAGTAGGTGTCCAAGCTGATGTTGCCGAAATTGTGTACAGCATCAATTATCTGATTCAGGTACATTGATAGTATACATTCGAGTGGCTTTGCATTCAAAAAGCCTGACAAGCTATTTTATTAACCTTATTCATATTTCCCAACAATTCATAATCTGCGAATTCCCCCCAGTTATCAATTATGAGTCGAATCAGACCATAAATGACAAAATTCTTCCACCAAAAACTCATTTTGCTTTTAATTTGTTTGCAAGTGCTTTCATCATCTTCTTCCGCAAATTCTAAAATCATCTGCTTTTCAGTGCATTTGTTCATATTTTTTTGCATCATTTTTCAAATAATTTTTTTTTGCATCCATAATCCTATTCTAAATTAATAAAAAAAAAATATTAATTATTTTTTTATACCAATTTACTTCATCACTAATTCCTTGTATTTCTCACTTTCTCTTATTTTTCTTCTTCTTCTTTTCTTTCTTTCTCTCAACTAATTCTTTAAAAAAAAAAAAAACTTCCTCTCTAACAACACGTGTGTGGCGTAGCGTAAGCATTAGTGTACGACTTTGAAGTATCTGCTTATAGCTTAGAATATCAGCGTAAATGTTCTAGAATCGCAATGTGATGGAGCTACGATTTATGCCTACAACTGGTGGATCGAATCATCATCAGATTGGTACAACACCATCCTCACCTACAACAACAGGAACTGGACCAGGTGGTGGTGGTGGTGGCGGTCATGGCCATCATCAATTACATCACCAATCATCAACATCAATATCATCGGGTATACCAATTCCAATACCACATCAACACCAACAACATCATTCAACAACAACACATTCTCATAATCATCATCACCAACAGCAGCAGCCACAACAGCAACAACAACAACACCTACAACAACACCACCAGCAACAGCAGCAACAACATCATCAATCGCCATATCATCCTCAAACTCCAACAATGTTACAGAAACAACAACAACATCATCAACAGAATAATAATCATCATCCTCATCATTTTCAAGGACCACCTATGACACCATCATTGGAACAACATCGACGAACATTAGAGAGGAGTACAAGAAATTTAAACTATCCAGGAGGAACAAGTTCAGTTGATGGTGTCTCTGATGGTATTCCAACTCGAATACCTTCACTTCGAAGAACCCGACGAACATCTGGTAGTTCTACAAATAATGTTTGTGGTAGTGGTGGTGGTGGAGGTGGTGCTGTAGTACCTGGCAGTCCAAGAGTTCAACGATCACCAATGCCAGCAAGAGCAGCTGTTGCTATAAAACGTAACCGATTAGGTAGCCACACCGAAAATATGTCCTCAGGCAGTCTTAACAGTATTGAAGTCTAATTATATTTTAGTATTTCTGCAGGTTTCCAAACATTTTTCTTTTACAAAAAAATATATATTTAAATATAAACCGGAGTCAGAGTGTGATAATTACTTTTTTTTTGTTCTTCTTTCGTTGATTTTTATTTAATGTAATTTTTTTTTTTTTAATTAATTATTTTGCTCTTAAGTGGTATGACTGAGAGAAGGCGAGTTATATGTTTACGGATAGAAAGATTGATAAAAAAAAGTAAAATAAAATAAGACTAATGTGCGTGAGTGTGCGTATAAGTATGAAAGGAAAATGTTTTTAATTTTAATTTTTTAGTTTTAATTTAAAGAAAATCAATAGGTATATAAAGAAATGTGTAAATAAAAGTTAAACGAAAAAGTGCTCTTATTTAGCATAAGTTTGTAAATTTTTATGTAATAAGATTGCACCCAGCCTGCCCTGAATTCTGAAGATTCTCGTTTTTTTTTATTCTCCGCCTACAGTGTGCTCCAAAGAAACATGTGTCTTAAAAAAAAATATTATAAATCTCTTTAAATTGTCTTACAATTATCTCAATATATGGATTGTGGAGGCTATCGCTATTCTCCGTTGGCATCTTCTGAGACAACTGGTTTAATTTTTGAATATAATCTATACACATATCTCTCTGCCATGTATTGGATATGTTTTTCCTTTTTAGTTTATTCTTCAAAAAATATTACACACATTTTCAATATAATTCACATCTACAATCTTTGTCGGCTACGCCAAAATTCTTTCTAATTGCATTTTATGCTTTCCAAATCTTGCAGATTCATCGACTTTTATGTTTCTGGGGAGCATTATTCTCTCGTAGAATTCATGTATAGTTGTTAGTTTCATTTAATTAACTCTGCAGAGTTCAGTAATCTTTTTTTGTATTAATTCATCATGAATTCAGTATCATCAAGAGTTTTTTGTGAAAGCAATCGACTTTCTAAATCTACATTTTTAGAGATACAGCCATAAACATGTACGCATATATCTTTGCTGGATATTTAACCGTACGTTGCCATAATTTTCATCATTTTATTTTTGTTCAGGCTTTCTTTCATTAGTTATAGATAACTAAAGATGATTTTTCGGTGTCACGGATTTCACGGTCGGAATTATTCTTAACCCAACTAAAGCTTTAACTTTCGACGCGTTTTTCTACAATATTAGCAACAATTTTGTGTTAATGGTACCATTTTTGATGTATAATTATAGGCAAAGCTTTCAAGCAGGGAAGCCAAGGTGGCCCATTGTCTCAGCCTGCTAAAAAAAAAAATATCACCGAAACCAACCTTTCTGTCCTATTAATAAGAATGCATCAGGTCCAGGTGAGGCCCATTCGTAGATAAGAGGGTAGACCCAAGAATATCTATTCTACGCCGGGCAAAGGCCAGATAAGCGCACAGAAAGTGTTCGCACAGGCACTCTTTCTAACCAAGACAGACATTTGGGGCTGTCAACAACACCCAACAGAAAATCAGTGAACGAACTTCATATGTGGTTCATTAAGAAAAAGTTGCGTTCACCTGCAAGTACCCATCGCTACTGATCATTCATATGAACATCCGATCACTGAGATGTTAATGCCAGCAGCCAGGCTCTAGCTAAAAAAAGGGAGAACTAGAGCCGAACTTGATTAGCAAGTCGCTCTCTCGAACCCCATGATTACCGTGTGTCAAAGTACTCACTGTAGAGACACAGTTTTATGGTCACATAGGTTATAGGAAGTCTCTTTGTATAGTTTACTAGCAACTTAGCGATATCCTTTCCATTGATTTCCATATCAAAAGTCACATTCTCTGCCATTGCCATAGCGAAGACTTCTGCCTAGATGACAGTAGCCTACCTTCCAACGCCAACCAAATTTTGTCAGGCTAGTCGAAAAAAACACTGTCATCTGGCAAAATTTTTGGAACGGACCAATGTAAGACCGATAAGGCTCTCCCCTCAGTCCACGACTCCATATCAGGAAACCTCCCTTTTTTTCCAAAGGCAGGGAAAGAGGCATCCCATTTTGCTAATCTGCTAAAATCATTTCACTAAAACTTTCCTGTTCTCTTAATGAAGTGCATCAGGTCTAGGTGAGATAAGTTTTTCAGCTCATTCACAGATAGAAGGGCAGACCCAAGGGTAGCCAGCCTGCTCCGGCAAAGGTTGGACAAGCACATAGGAAGTGTTCTGTTGTTTCAGGCTCTCCTTTCAGGCAGAACAGACACCACTCAGGATTTTCAACAACTCCCATCCTTATTAGATGAGCGTGAAGCGGGCTGTGACCGGTGATGATGCCAACTACAGTTCTGCATTGCTTTCGTCTGAGCTCCAAGAGGAAATTAGATATTCCTATTACGTCCATCAAGAAAAAGTTTTGTACACCTGCAAGTATGTACTCATGTTCGCCCTTCGCCGCTTACCTTAGTATTAAAGTTGAGTTTTTCCTGAATAACTGGCACATTCTTCATACCTCTTAAATCACTTCTTCATACTTGTTTTAGTATATTTGGCTGGTGGTTCACATTAATTTTGAGAACCTTTAATATGTGTGTAACTCAGAAAACAATTTATAAACTTTTCTTATACTCTCTACATTCATTTTGTATGATTTTTCTCTTCCTGTAAAACAAATACGAGACACGTTTCTTTCGAACCCACTGTACCTACTTAAAAAAAAGAAAAAAGAAAGAACTTAGTCCTACTTAACATCCTTGTTATGAGTTAAGCTTAAAGAAAAGTAAAAATAAAAATAAACAAAGTTAAAGATAAACACTGTTTTTTTTTTGAGACTGTAGAATGTAATAATTGCTAAGAATAGTTGTTACTAGCCAGTCTGTATGTTTGCAGTTAGCTAGCTAGTTAAGCTATGTATGTAGGTCGTAGAAGTACACGCAAAGTAGCAACTGTTTCTTTCTTCTATGCATTGGAGCGAAGATATTAGACAAATAGGATTACATTAAATGATTAATGTTATTTATTTAAAAAAAAAAATGATAATAAAAATTTTACTTTGTGTTATTTAATTTTCTCTCTCTTTCTTTTTGTACAATTTCGACTGTTTTCACTTTTAATTTTAAGAATTTATTGTAAAAATAATTAAAAGAAAAAAAAATACCGATGACAAATGAATGAAGTGTTTTTGTTTTATTTTTATTTTTCGAATATACTTTTCACACAAATCATCTATGACTAAATTTTATTATTAATTCGCTTACTAATCTGATAAAAGCCTATAGAGGCTGGGATTTATGAATTTATCAAGGATATTGAAAAATTCTTAGTGGTTAGAAGAATGGGACTTTGTGAGTTCATAGACAAATAGAAAGTGCATTTGATAACACCTTCAAAGACTACAAAAAAAAAAGGCTGTCATAAAAATACAGAGAAGAAAAAAGAGAGACAATCTTTCGTTCCAGTACGGATAAAGTTCATGCAGATAAGCAAAAAAATATTTGCCACACTGAAAGATAAAGTCAATGACTGTGTTACAGATATGTCAAGGGGTCCTTTTATACTCCTTCTAGAGTCCATAGTTGTTAATGATCTTCCTAATAAAACAGATCAATTCTGGCAATTCAACATCACCAGATATGCAGATGATCTATGGTTGCAATAGTAAAAGGAATGCGTTAATTAGATTAATTTTGTCTGGTGTAATTTGAATACACTCCAAGCTTGATCCTTCTAAAACAAAAATCTATGATGCATTTACTCTATCGTTCTTATGTAAAAGGATCCCAATCGGAGCGATAAAGAGGAAATCATCAGGTGCGCTTATCAAAAGGCAAGCCTCCGGTGGACCAGCAGGGATATCTGTCATATTGCAAGGCAATTGTGGCCTACATATGATAGAAAAAGGACAAAGGAACTGCTTAATGGGAGCAAAACAAACACCAGGAATCTAGTAGGGGTCTTTACGGGTCACTTAGCCATATATGACCATGCTGGAAGACTGGTGGGATAACAGTGAACGATTTCTGTAGGGTAAGGACTCAGAGGAAATTGAATCCATCCAAGACGTGCTTTGTGAATGCCGCGCTTTGACGAATAAAAGAAGTTGACTTTTGGGTAGCTAATTCTTTTCAAGTCTGGGGGAGCTGCAAAGTCCAGAATTCAGATATAACCTGAGTTTTCTGAGAAAAGCAGGAAGGATCTAAGTAAAGAGTCTTGGAGATATCTTGAATTCCCTAAGCGAAGCAGGATGAATTTGGGACGGCTTGAAAAGGTTATCCCATGGGACCTAGGGGCACAATGGGCCCAATAGAGGTCTAAGCGATGCAGGCTAGTTATCTTGCGGCACCCCCTAACCTAACCCTACTCTATCGTTCACTAGAAGAATAATTGAGCTTATAACTCCAGTCATCGGGGAAAGTGAGTTTTGACATAATATGGAAGTGAGACAAAGTGTCGGTGATACTAAACCAGAAGCGGCACACTTTAAATTCACACACTTTACCAGAAGAATTTTAAAGAGATGATGACATGAGCAATTTGAATTTATTGAATTTTTTGAGAAGTACGAAATTATTTATGTATTTATTTATCGCGCATCTTACATTAGGCTACCTGGTCGTGGTGAGGGTGAAGTTAAAAGACGGCAGGGTAAATCGAGTCTACTGGATGGAGTAGGTACTAATTAAGATTTAGATCTTGTGTACTTAATTGAATATTAAATGAATTGAATAGAATTGTGTCTATCTCAACACTGGCCATAGATGAAATTGATTTTTGAATGTGTTAAGTTGAGTGTCAGGCATGTTTACTGGAATATCATCAGGAGACTAAGTAAAGTTCAGCGCATAAGCTAACACTGTAAACTTGTGTAATAAAGTTAAACTGGAATGTAAGCCACATTTTAAGATTAATTTGGAGTGACGAAATTGGCTTTTAGTCATATTAGTTTTGGGTAATTAGTTGTCGTCCATTTAGGAAATAGTTGGCTCTTTAAAAACTTCCTAAATGGGGAGCCGATTATGTTTTAGCAAACAGACTCAAATCCACTTTACGTACAGAAAAAAGTAATTTACCGTATTTCATCAAATATATATAATAAGATGCCATCGATTGTAAAATGCAGCATTATATGTGCGAAGACGCAGACATGCCTGAACCCACCGAACTTTTCATCAAGAGTGAAGGGAACAAAATTTTTTTAACATAACCTCAATTAAGTTTAAAGAACTGTTCTCCTATTTCTTTCAACCTTTTTTTTTTAGTATTGTCAATGGTAAAAATGGTAATTTTTATAATTTGTGGTTATTCATTTCATAGCTTTTCAAAAATAATTATTTCAATTTCCCCCAAAATGTTGCCAAATTTAAATTTTGAATTGCAGGAAAAAGTGCGGAAAGACTGCTGTGCTCCTTTCCTTGTTTAGAATGAATCTGTTTCAATCAATCCATATGCTAGGGCCCAGACGTTCTGCTACGTGTGGTTTGACTCTATCTGCCTCCGTAACCGTCGTAATAGTCTCCTTAAATAGCAGTAAACGACACAAAGTGTCAATAATGCACACCTCAAAAAGGATGGGAAACTGCGACCCATCTAATGAATAATGCCAAAACGTACCATATCATTATAATTTACGAATCACGAAACCCAACTGCAGCCGGTGAGCGATATAAAATGTAATTGCAAACAAACAAAACGTTGCACCTGATTGTGACAATATAAAAAGTATTTGTGAAATCATTTGTACCCCCACTAGAGATAATTTTCACTCGTATTCATTTGATGAACATAAAGTTTTCACTTAGCAAAGTTTAGAACCTCAAATAGTGTAGACACGCACACAAAAAAAAGCTCTTACATTTAATTGTGGTGAAATATCAATTAATTCTTGTGGAATGAATTTCAGCTTTAAAAAATTATATAATTTTTTAAAATTAGGTATTCAACTATACTTAGAAAAACGATCATTGTAATTTTTTAATTTTTGTATACTTTTCTATCTGTCTGTCTCTCGCTCTCTCTTTCTCTGTCTTACTCTATTCTCTCTCTCTATTAACCCTTAATAACAGACGCGCGGATCTAGGCCCAGGGACCGCTAGAAGTCTAAAGCTGGAAACACAATGCGATGGTCATCAGCGCTCATCAGCTTAGATTTTAGTTTATTCCTATATCTGATAATAGAACAAAATAAAATCTGAGCTGATGAGCGCTGATGACCGTCACAAGGTGTTTCCAGCTTAATTTATCTTAAGGCCAACATACAATCATGCCGACACAACATTTACGACGCCAAATTAAATGTTGACCTTATGGCAATATCATGTTGCTGTACTGTACCCAATGGCGCCGACCGATTTTGTCGCCGTAACCAGAGTTGGGAACAATTGAACTTTAGTCGTCGTTGTCGTCGTAATTTGATTACGACGTTCAGAGTAATGAGCAAAAAATGTTTTTCGAAGAGCAATTAATTAATTAATCATTTCCAACGCAGACTATTCATCTTTAGGTCTTACAGTGTGGCTTCCTAGTTTTTAGTTCCCTAAAGACTGCTGATGAAGTAAGTACGACGATTCCAGTCATTATGGGAATGTGTATTGAGTGGTCTATGGGAGCGCGCGTCTGTCGTTAAATAACTATCTTTATTTATAAGGGATGCCCATTTTTAGTGAAATACCAATACCAATACGGATCAGCTACCTAATACAAGCCAATTTAAGGAAAGAATAAAAGGAAGTGCTACAGATTTTTAGAAAACGGCGTCTAGATTTTTTGATAGTTATGATGATGCCGTATCAGATTTTGATATCTACAGAAATCTAAATAGATGTAAGAAACCACATCGCAGCTCTCCTGTAGTCAACAATTTATAATGTGCTTTTTTGATTTTCAGGTGAAATGGATGCTAATCCATTGAAATTAATTAATTTTTTCTATCTATATTTTTTATTATTTTAATTCCTTTATCCTTCTTTATTTAAATCGTTTTAGGTACTTTTTATGAACTTTCGAGGTAGAATAGTATGAAGAGCTTTTAAATAAGGCCGAAAAGTTACAACAAGTTAAATGAATTATGATTTTTAGCTCCCATTTGGTAGTAAAACACATTTTTAAGCCAATTTAATTTGTGGTCCGTGAGGCCTTTCCTCTGTGTTCATGTGACAGATCTGTACGTCTGTTGATTGTTTCAAAACTTGTCTACGATGAATATGGTACGACTTTCACCTGTTTCCGTGGTGTAGTGGTTATCACATCCGCCTAACACGCGGAAGGTCCCCGGTTCGATCCCGGGCGGAAACAGTTTTTTTTCTTTTCTTAAAAATTAATATATTTTTTATGAAATAATTTAAAACCAATTTTATATTTCTACTGGTATTTATCGCTTTTTTTTAGATTTTGTACTTACAAATCTCACATCTGACTTGATGAAAATAAATAAAAATAATTTTAATGTCAAATAAATAAGCATGTATAGAAAAATATTATCCGAATTCAGTAGGAAACGTAATAAAAACATAAAAATGTAGTAAGAAGCTAGCAATATTATGTCTTATCAGAATTAGCTTAACACAAATCTTGCAGTAGTGTACAATGCTAAAAACAAAGCAGATTACTTACTATAATATTGCACTTCATAGTTACAGGCAGTTCGCCTGTAAGATTAGATAACAAGAGAAAATGTTACAATCGGTCTAAAGATAAAAATAAAAGTTAAATAAAGTGAAAACCCGCAGTTCTGTATGGCAACACAAAGAAGGAGTTGCCCGATTTAATTAATTCTTTACTATTTTTATGAATACTCTGTGCACGAATTTTCAGTTTTTTATGTCGACACGCATTCTCAGGCAGTGTTCAAATATACATATAATTAATAACGAAATTTTTGTATGGCAGCACCAAGAAAGGCATGCTCGATTTGGTCCATTTTTGAACTTATATTTGCAATTTTTATCGAAACGCCATATAAAAAATTTGAGCAGTGCCCAAATACATAATGAAAAACGAAATTTTTGTATGGTAACCCTATCTATCTATCATTAACTCAAAATTAATGAAGTATCTAGAAACTAATCATCTCATCAACGATCGCCAATATGGGTTCCGAGCTGGACGCTCATCTGGAGACTTGCTGACCTTTCTTACGGAACGTTGGAACCGTAGTCTTCATAATTTTGATGAGTCTAAAATGGTTGCCTAGAGATATTTCAAAGGCCTTTGATAGAGTCTGGCATCCAGCCCTTTTAAACTTATTGGTATCTCTCCTCCTCTTCTATTATGGATTGAAAGTTTCCTATCTAGTCACCAAATACGTGTTGTATTAGATGGCGTTACATCTGAACCACATCCCATAAATGCCGGTGTGCCTCAAGGCTCTGTTATTTCTCCAACTCTTTTTTTAATTTTCATTAATGATCTGCTTTCACTTACTTTTAATCCCATCCATATAGTTTCGCAGATGACAGTACTATTGATTTCACTTAAACTCCTTTGACACTCTTGCGGACTCCATGGGGGAATGCCGCATGTGTTAAACGAGATTGCATGATTAAATCATTGAATAACGATCTTAACAATATCCTCGCTTGGGGCAAAACGAATCGCATCGAATTCAATGCATCTAAGACCCAAATATGTCTCATCTCATTAAAACAAGATCCTAACTTAACCACACCCGTTTCTTTTGATGGAGCATTAATTTCTGATTCACCATCACTAAGCGTTCTTGGCATTAATATTTCCAATAAGTTAAACTGGACAGATCACATCCCTCTGTTGCCAAAAAAAAATGTCTTGGATTTCTGAAAAGGTGCGTAAGAAATATTTCAATCCGTCAAATCTAGTGCTCCTCTACAAGTCCTACATTAGACCTAGAATGGAATACAACTCCCATATATGGGCCGGGGCTGGTCGCACAGCCTTAGCTTCATTGGATATTGTCCAAAAGAGGGCCTTCAAGCTCTGTGGCGATTTGACAATAACTTGTAATGTCGACTTACTCGACCACCGCTGCAATGTTGGATGCCTTTCGCTCCTTTATCGTTATATGCACGGTCAATGTTCTGATGAAATATCTAGTCTAATCCATTGTAGAATGATTCCTGCACGCAATACTCGCGCTGTGAACCGCGCACATCCTTTAACCCTTCAAATTACTTTCGGGCGTACAGTAAAATTCCGTGATGCTTTTTTATCCAACAGTGCGCATGTGGAACAGCTTACCATTTTCTGTTTTTCCTCCGGCATACAATCTGCGAAAGTTTAAGGGCGACATACATCGGCACCTCCGCCACTCTCCTCGTATCCCCTAATCCTTTCCCTATCTCCTTCCTGCCATGCTGTGCTTTGCATCATAAGGTATCCCCTGAGCTTGGCTTAAAGGATTTCCCCATTGGTCCCATTTTCGAACTTTATTTATTTTTTTAAAAGTCCCCGTGTACAAAATTTCAACTCATGTTTAAACACCTAGAAACGTCAATGTCAAAGTGACTGATTCAAATTTTCGTCAAGTTGGATTTTGTCTAGACATGTAATAAAAGCAGCCTATGCGAAATGCTTTTTCCTTCCTCTAAGAGATTTTGCTAAGTTAGAAAGAAATTGATATTGAATTTGTATTAGAAGTTGATATTTAATATACAGGGACGGATTTGATAACTTAGCTGCCTAGGGACTATAGAAGATTGCCTTCCCCGTACTCCCGGTGAAACACGCCTGCGGGCAGAGGGCAGTGGTAATATTAAGGATATCGAGAATGATTATTCCTCTTCTTTACCGTTTACGGAAACTAATACTAGTGGCAACGAATATACCAAATAACCCAGTACTAATATACGTAGTCTGTAGTGGAGCAAAATGAAAATGATCCCCTTGAACTTGGAGTAAACTAGTAAGCAAAGATCCAGTTCGATGCTCCAAACTTTTAGTAATCGTAATCTCCATACGTGTGAATTTTCTTTACGGGGTGCTATGGACACAACATTTTTGAATTTTTAAACGTTGACGTATATTCAAGCAATGTGCATTTGGTCTAACGAATTTTGGTTGTATAAATTCAACTCTGTTATATAGCTTGCCTAATGTTGGCAACATTGTATGCCACTGTCATGAAACCACTGACATATAAGCATGGACACCCTATAGCCGTTAAAGAGTTATTAGCTTTCAACCTATTCTTAAAGCTAATATGTTCTCTTTCGACTGAAAACATGCCATTTTAAAAAATATCGTCTAATTTTGGTATGAATATGTTATGAGCTATAATAATTCCTTAACGGCTAAAGTTGACACAGGGCTGTCATAGGTCAAATGAAAGAGGAGGGTCCCCCAGTTTACAAATTTTTCGTTAACCACTTTTTTTGTAAAAAAATAGAGGTCAAAGTAAAAAAAAAAGATAAAAAAATCCGAAATTTTTAGTTTAGACCACAACACAATAACTCCAGAGACAGAGACGAGAAGAGTACGGGACTGATTGGGCAGTCGTTAGAAAAACCATGAAGTTCTGATTTTGATGGTGACCGCACATCATGTACTTTTTAACAAGTGAAAAAAATAGAATTGGTCTAAGAGGTCTAAGGATTTCTTATTCTGAAGATGTTTTTAGTACAATAAAAATGTCTAGGACTGATCGTTTTCAAAGTATATGTAAAAAACCAAAATTTTTATATGGCAACACCAAGAATGAGTTGCCCGATTTAGTCCATTTTTTTGAAATTTTATTTGCTATTACTATGAAAACACCATGTACCAAATTTCAGCTCTCTATGTCGACGTGTTCTCAGGTGGTGTCCAAATATATAGTGGAAAACGAAATTTTTGTATGGCAACCCCACGAAGGAGTTGCCCGATTTGTTTCATTTTCGAACTTAATTTTACTTTTTTTTTTTAATTCCGTGTACAAAATTTCAGCTTTCTAAGTGAACGCGTTCTCGAGTTATCGTGCGAACGGACAGACAGACAGACGGACGGACGGGTGTCCAATCCATTTTGCTGTACCATCATTATTTCTGTGCGTTACAAACGGAATGGCAAACTTAGTATACCCTATAGATTTCATCTAGGGTATAAAAAGGTGGTTTCTAAAAACCTAGCATATTTTCTTAAGTGTAACTCCGAAACGGTCGATATAGCTGGCCCCTCTTCCCCCCTGCTAAGCATTTTTTTTGTATTTGCCTAGGTGAGTAATATCACCTCCAGCTCTATGGACCACCTAGGTGGAAACACCTTGTATATGTTTGTGGTCAAGGCTTGAATTCGTAAATGAATTAATTGAATTTCGACAGCGAGAGTGGCCGACGGGCGACGGCAACTGCATACACGTTTCATAAATCGTTCCTGTAGAAAATTGTTCCTATTATTGCATTAGTCTGCCGTTTGCCGTCGCCGTCGCAATTGTGCTTAGGCCTAGAGGCCGACGACCGACGACTATTGCAGTCATAGGAACAATTTTCTCTAAGAACATTTTACGGAGTGTATATTGCATAGGAATTCGTTGATCGCTCTATCGTCGCAAGCCTGCGACCGACGAATTCCTATGCAATATACGCTCCATAAATTGTCCTATGACTGCAATACTCGTCGCTCGTCGGCCTTTCTTGTCGTCGTAATTGAATTAATGCAATAAAGTGATCGACGAGAACGAAATCTGCAGATTCCTATGTAATACACACTCCATAAAACGTTCCTCGAGAAAATTGTTCCTATTACTGCAATAGCCGTCGATCGTCGCAATTGTGTTTAAGCCCGGGAAACACAATGCTACTACGGTCATCATCAGAGTTCATCAACTCACATTTCAATTTATTCCTAATCTGATAAATAGAATAGAATGTGATGAGCGCTGATGACCGTCGCATTGTGTCTCTAGCTGTTAATGTAGTCGATCAGTCTAAGAGAGAATTTGTTGAATGTCTATTGTAGCACAATAGCAGTAAAGTAACGCAGTGATAAGCATCAAGCATAACAGAGAAGCAAAAATAAAAAAAAAATTACAACAAATGGACTGGAGTGGAAGAGAAATTTCCTTTGTTCTAAATTTCAGATTCAGTTAGGATTTTAGGAAGGAAGGAGCTAATTTGTGAATCGTGATCGTGGTGCATGGTGTAATAGCATTCGATTTTAGATTAAAATTTTCTAACGTGTTATTGTTGGCATAATGTCCTATGAGTTCGGTGATGTTTTTCTAACTTTAAGTTCGGTACAGTTATTTGCTTTAATTATAAACAAATGAAACATTTGTACATGCAATCATATAGCGTGGATTTAATTTTTATTCTATAATTTTGTCGCGAAGTGTGTCAATTTCAAGTTTCGGTAAAATGTTCATGTTTTCTATTGCGATCGGGAAGAAAGTGAAAAGTTTTCGTTTTTTTTTTTTTAATACGTACAGTGAAAACCGGACAAAAACTCAATTTATTATTTAAACCTACGGTTAAGAAAATGTGTGTATATTTTTGGTGAGTGAATTTTTATTAATAATTATATATTTTTTTATAAATTTAACATGCCTAATTGCATCATTTAAAAATTTTACCGATTTTAACCGTTATATTTAAATAGTGAATGTGCTCGTATTGGTAATTTTTACACATACATACATATCCTCCGTAATTCTGGCTAGGTACTACGGTACTACGGCTTGATATGAACGCCACGCGTACCACAATTAATTTTTATATGCAGACATTTCTGGAAATTTCTCTTTGTTATAAAATTTATGAAATTTTTCTAGTCTGGATTTTCTGATTTACCTAGTTGAATGGAAATATTTATTTTCTGGGGAAACTTTTAAATTTTAATTTCGATTCATTTTTTTGTGTACCTACTTGAATATTTCGAAGGAGAATTATTATTTTTTAAGATTTCAACATTTACTTTGCTTTGTGCACACACACACACACACACACACATCCAAGCGGTTTAAATTTAACAAACCGACGCAGCTAGCGCGTGCTATGGATAACGGGACGTACAGCTTCATAAAATGTTCTATTTACCCAGCAGCGAATACAAAGCTTTTAACAAGGGTTTTGTTCTGTTTGAGAAAACTTCAAACTGTACTGCTGCTTATAATAGTGGAAGTCACTTGGATGCATTTTACAGTGTTCACTGCACAATTCAGCAATTGCTTTGAGTACGTACCTACCTACCTACCTACATACCTAAGCTGAATTGCATAGCTTATTGGAAAAATTGAATTAGGGAGAATTTTAGAATAAAAGAATGGATGCGATTAATTTTAATTAAATTTTTAGACAATTTTAATTTTTTTTTTGCATTGCATCACAACGTGTAGAAATTTTTGATTGATTTTGTAAAGATTTTTTATATTCTCCAATGGGTTAAAATAATATTTTTTACTAGGTGTAGGTATATTTTAGGTTGCTGGTTGTAGCCTACTACCACGACGGTTGAATGGCGGTTGATGTAGGGGAAGGGGGTGTAGTGATGGTTAATTATGAAATGTTTGGTATTGTATGAAAGGTCTTGAATTTACTGTTGAACTTTACCGCAATTTTAAGTTGAGACGATAAACTGAGATATGTGTGCGTATGTTGAACCCTTCATCTCCGGTTGAAAGTGAAGTTGATCTGTCGGAATACAAATTTTTGCCAATCTGTCAATTTCAAGTAGAGCAACAGTTTGATAAGCTTAATATCCATTTTTCGATTGGAAAAACTGTCTAACAGAATTTTTCGTATAAAATTTCGCATTTTTCATCAATCGAATATAATCTAGGTATGTACATACATATATACAATTTCTACGCTTTAACCCCTTGCTAAAATCTACAATGACGTGCCAGAAATGCTATGCGATTTGAGGAGCTACTTAACAAGTTTTAACTAGGCGCAAATTTGTTTTCTTTATAGCAATGAGATACAGGACAAATAACAATTACAAAACTAGGAAAAAGAGCTGAGAGTGCAAGAAAATAAACCAGGAAAAGTCCTTCTGGAACCCTGAGTGTCATAAAATTAAAAAAAAAATCATTCACATTGTTTACTTACAATTTTAGAGCTGATTATAAATAATAATAATGTTTAGGTGAAAAAGGAGAATATTGAATCAGGTAGATTTTCTTAGAACTTTTATTAGATGCCAATGTTCTAAATGCCGCTACACACGTTCATGCAAATCGTACGACTTGACATTCAGAAGCAAATTGTAGTCAAAGTCGGATGTTAACTTTCGCCTCCATACGCAATGACTTCTATATTCAGGCTTTTATTCAATTCAAGAGTTTATCCAAAAAATGACACTGCTCTTGCTTGCATTCACTTAAAATTTTTTACAAGGCTTGCGTGAGTTGAAAAGTATCTCTCGATAGTTTTCTTGGGAACTAAATATTTCCGCTCCAATGAGATGCTTTGATCTCGAATTTTTGCATAATCTGACTTTCTGATTAAATTAACCACACGATCATTGCAATACTGTGTTACTCCTGAGAGATAGTAGGTACCTAGCGGCAGGAAATTTGTTGCTATTTTTATGGCAAAGTCAGATATTTTAATTTTGTGGTACCTAACTGTTTATTTCCATTCTGTTTGCCAATTTATCTTTCCCATTTGAACTATATCCGGACTATACGGGGTGTTTCCCCGTAGGAGGTCAATAGAGCCAGGGCGTACGGTCACAGTTAAGAGCTCATTGTATACAGAACTACATAGCCCTTCTAACGACTGCTCAACCAGCCCCGTACATCTCTCCCCTAAAAAATTATGGTTGTCTAAACTAAAAATTTCGGATTTTCTTACTTTTTTTTTTATTGAACCTCTATTATTTTTGCAAAACGGTCGTTAAAATAACTTTTCTTTATGAAAACTGTAAACTGTAGACTCTCCTCATTAATTTGACCTATTACACCTTATGTGCTATCTGTAGGCCTTTAAGAGTTATTTAGCTCTTAACCTATTCTCAAACCTATTCTCAACGATAATTTGTTCCCTTAGCACGTCATTTAAAAAAATAGTGTATGCTCGGGGCACGTAATTAGAAACACCGGGCTTTCATCGAACGAGTTGCTGTAACCCCGTGTAAGCCCAGGGTTTTCAAAAAATAAGATAGTGTAGCCCGGTGTAGCCCGGTGTTTTCATCGAACAAAGCTGTTTTCTCAAACCTATTTTCAAACCTATTCTCATTTGTTCCCTTAGCACGTCATTTTAAATAATATCGTCTAATTTCGGTGTGACCTGAATAGGTTATGAGTTAATAACTGTTTAACGGCTACAGTTAACACATAGGGTGTAATGGGTCAAATTAAAGAGGAGAGTATACAGTTTACAGTTTTTATAAAAAAAAGTTATGTTATTGACCTTTTTGCAAAAATAATAGAGGTTAAATTAAAAAAAAAAAGTTAACCAAGTCCGAAATATTTAGTTTAGGTCACAATAACTCCTGAGAAGAGAGGAGTACAGGGCTGGTTGAGCAGTCCTTCGAAAGTTCGAAGTTCTGCATACAATGAGTTCTTAGCTTGGACCATACGCCCTGTAGTTTTTAAGTTACATGGTGTTTTGTGAAAAACTAGTTTTTGTCTTAATCACCCTGTAACTCCTAAACGGTTGATATTGCTCCCCCCCCCCCCCCCCCCCCCACCCCCCCTGCCATACAATTTTTGGATTATTTTTATTACAGAACAGAGTTAAAAATTTTTAATTTGAAAGCACTATAGAAAATTGGGATGTTTTAATTGTAAAATAAAAGCAAAAAACACGTGAAAATCAAAAATTGTCTAAACTCTCTGATTACAATTAAAAATTTATTCAAATCAATATTGAAACATAAACATATAGCATTAAAAAAACAGCTGAAAACATAAATGTGTACATTGCGCATAAGCATATACAGCTGTACATACATATTATTTATCTCTTAACATTTTTATTAATTGACGCAAAAAGCAAAAAATTAAGTACAAAAATAAAAAAACGAAAAATGAAAACAAAGACCTTCCTATAAGTAATAGTAACTCAATTGAGATCCTCACTTAGTACTTCTTAGAGCTTAACACTAGTTCAACATTTCTTATAAAAAACGTTAAATAAATTCTTCTTTTTCTTATCCATTGTATTTTTTATACTATATATAATTTTTATATGCTTAAGGCTAAAACAGTAAGAGCATTTTTGTAATATCTAACAATAAAAACATACTCTGCTTTTACACTAAGCGCAAAATTAAATTTAACAATAATATCTAAAAAATATAGGAGCTTCCATTATTTGGTTTAAAAATTCTTTTTATTTTTGGTTGATCTCAATAAAAAATCGACATGTGAGAAATGAGTTTATAGAATGTTGAAAATGTTTTAATTATGTATAATGATGCCATTGTATTTTAGGTGTATGTGTGTGTATATCCTGAAGTTGATGTTTGTGTATAGGTAGTAATAGTTATTTTTGGTATTAAAAAATGTTCGACTTGATATAGAGCTTATTTCTGTATGCATAAAAAAAGGCTTAGCAGTTTTTCAGGACCTTAATGTTAATAAATATAAGATTCTCTGTTTTTTGTTTTTTTTATTAGGCAATTTTTGTTGTCATGACCACATTTGCAGTAGGAGTATCACTGGGCATCACACATTGGTTCTGTAACAAAAGCAGAAAAATAACAAAAATAAGTAAATTTGCTTGCGATTTTTTTTTTTTTTTTTTTTTTTTATAGAAGCAAGTGCCATTAAGTTAGCAAGCATATTAAGAATTGAGTTAGTTGCATAAAGTGTTGTGCCAACTATTGGGAAACTATTGGAGTAATAGGGAAGGGTCGGGGCGGGTTAAATGAAGATGATGTGATGATTGATAATAGGGTGGAAAATCTTGCGTTATGGAAACATTTGATGTGCTTACCTATACAGAGTGTTTCGAGAAAAAAAAAGTACCACGGTTATATCTGTTGTTCAAACTCTATGAAGTGTTTCGATCAAATTTTTTTCTAGAGCCTATTCTATCACAAAATCAACACAATTCGAGAGTCAAAACTGTCGTAGAAATAATACAGCTTTTATGGCGGGCATCGATGCAACATTTCAGTTCTTTTTTTTACCCTATTGCCATTTATTGTTAAACTCATATGTTTTAAGTTTATTTCGGATGCTTTAAATTTTTCTTGAAGTAACCTGGCTCTGATCCTCCCTTTTTTCGACCGGAACCCGCTGTAGGCGTTATCGCCTCTGTGATCTGTTATCAGTTAGTTCTCTCATCAAAGCGGATGTTCGCATGAAACGTCAGCATCAATGGGCGAACCTGAGCACTTGCAGATGTACAAAACTTTTTCTTGATGGGCCTAATAGGAATTTCTCTTGGGACTCTGAAGAAAACAATGCAGAACTGTAGTTGGCATCATCACTATCTGTTGTGTACCTTCTTCTAGAGCTCCCATATAGTGAAGAGAACAAATTGTTCTGTCGATTAAAGCGAATTATTTGTACTGTTCATTTCATTTAAAAATCTTCTATGATAATGTATGAGGCGTTCTTTTGTGCATCTTTTGTTCTGCCCAGTTCTGCCCTCTTATGCGGACACAAAAGAGCACAGCTACTGTGTGTTTGGCCGGCATTTTCCCGGAGGAGGTTGGATGACCTTGGGTCTACCCTCCTATCTGTGGATGAGCTGAAAAACTTATCTCACCTAGACTTGATGCGCTTCATTAAGAGGATACGAAGATTTTGGTGAGAAGGTTTTCAGCAGGTTAGCACAATATAGGCTGCCTTGGTCTCAGTGCTCTTGGGATGGGTTGTCGGCCTGCCTTAAGGGGTTTCATGGGTTTCAAAGATGAAAAAAGCATATTTTTTTTGTTATTATTTTATCTAGAATATTTTTCCAAAGTTTTAAGTCAATCGGAGTAAAAATCTAGAGATAGAGGCTTTGGAAATATCCCCAGCGACGCAAATATATTGTCGCACCTGCTTAGCTATTGTATGTCTGTCTCTCTCGCTCGATTCTCTCAATTTCTAAGGGTCACCTATTTTAAATATGTTATTTCAATATGACCTGGACATTGAAACTGCAGCATAATCTTTGCTTTATGGAGCTGGAAGCGACAATTCTAGTAAGCTAAAAAAAAAATTTTTTTTTTCGTTTTAGTCCTACTTAAAAACTTTAATCGGGTTTTTTTCTAAAAACACTATTCATGAGCTCAGTGGACACGATTTCTCAAAAACTAATGCACTGATATTATTGAAATTTTTCACACTTATTTAAAATAGGATTGACTAGTGACTGAACGAAGGTTTTCTTTTTTTTCCGATTGCAACTAATTTTACAAGACCATACGTAATGTAAATTGTACCAAAAATGTATTTTTTTGCATGCAAAAATTCAAATTACAATTGTTTTTTTTTAAATTCTTCGTTCAGTCACGAGCTGATACACTTTTTTTTTAAGGTGTCTCCGGAAACCAGGCCCACCAGCTGAATTTTCGAAATTTTTGAATGAAAGTTTTATAAAATATTCATTGAATGTTGCTCTTTTATATGCTTAAAAATGTTTATTAAAACATATTTATTATATAAAATAAAAATAGAGAAAATATGCTTTTATTTAGTCTTCGAAACCCATGTAACCCCTTTAAAAAAACCTGAAAAACTGACGAGAGTAAATTTCGATACGTATAAGTGTGACTCCAAATCTCCTGATTAAGAATTTCGTATAAATCTGTTTCCTTGTTATATTTTTAATATTTCTTTTTTTCATCAACGTGGAATTCTAGGAGTTCACATAGGCAATTATTTATCTTTTCACTTTAATAAGTATAGTTTACTATGGGCCTGTCCGGATCCAAGTCTTCGTCTTCGTCTTGTTATTACAGCTGGTGACGTATAACACAACAAGCTCAGCTATTATAATAGTTAGACGAAGACGAAGCTAACCAGTCCGAATTCGTTCGTTTACTTAGCTTGATTTCACAGACAACTAACAAACATAACCTCACAATACGTTGTCTATTTAAATAAGTCAACTCGAACCTTAACTCGGTGATCAAGCTAACCAGATGTCAAAACTGTTATACAAAGTAGCAAAGCTCGGTGGAATAGACATGGATTCGGATAGAGCTTGACTCAAAGTCACGTCACTAGCTGTAATAACAAGACGAAGACGAAGACTTGGATTCGGACAGGCCCTATATATGTACCTGTATTGATAATTCTAACGGATATATATTTTAGGTTTTCTGTGAAATGCATCAAGAATTTGGTCACCCCACCCTTTTCACCCAATCTTGAACTTTTTCATAACTGGGCGAAGCTAGTTTTTCCTACAATTTAACCCACGTGTTGTTTTTTGAATTTTTTGAATTCTCTAAACTAAATTTACCAAATTAATCTACAAGGATAAATCAAGGGAATGCAATTCCGGGTTTATTTAGTTACTTCATACATTAGAATGGTATATCGCCGTGCACTTCTTTATGGAACACCCTGTATATGTTTATAATACGAGTTTGTGCATTCAAACTGCACAGTTATTAAATCTATTTGATCAAAATGTTGAAAAAGCAAGTTAGTAACCCAAAAGATAGATATTTTTGCAAAGCACAGTTAATTAATTTGACATAATTTGTTAAGCATTGATTAAATTCACCTACGTATCCATCCCCTAATCATTTCCATCATATTCTAAACTTATAAATTTTATTCAGTTTCCATATACACTACACATATCACGTCTTCGTCAATCAAAATTAAATTCAACATCATTTATAAATTTATTTAGTCGTTTTGAAGATTTTCTGCTTTAGATGCTGTTTCCTTTGTGTATCATATTAAGGATTCAGTAAAGGTTCATTTTACATACATACATACATATGTAGATGCTTTTCTAACCCAATTCATCTAAGTCTGCCTGATTTTATAAAGAATGTCTCAGACAACCCCGTGCTGTACAATGATCTGAATAGGTGGTAATCAGAAAGGTGCTGGACAACTTTCTATTCAAATTCCAATAATACTTTCTTAACAATATGTGGTCTGGCATTGTGATGAATCATAGGATGATGATTTGTAACTATTTGACGACATCGGTTTAACTACCGCAATTGCTTACTGTAGCAATTCTAATGCTAAATTTTCTCAACCGATACGTAGGAGAATATTGTGGCCATGAATGTTTCGTTTTGGAACTTGATTTGCAGCTGAGAATTTTTGTAAAGCAAAATGCTTTCTTAATCGTCAGAAGAGACATTGTGTTTTATGTTAGGGAAAAATACACGTTGAGTCAATTTCCAATCATTCTGTAAATATTTATGGGAATCTACTTTTCTACTTTTTCTTAGATATTTTCCCTTGCAAACAAACTACCGAGAAACTGTCATGTGATTAATGTTTAGTTAGTTCGACAAGTTTCTATTGGTTTCTGATTGGGGGTTTTCAATTAATGCTGGATAGCACATAATTGTCAATGCCAACAGATTAAAATTAAAAACAATTCATTTTATAAATAAAAAAACAAGAGAGAAAGTTATAATTGATCTAAGACCAATAATTTTATATCCTAGATGAAAATAAAAGTTAAATGAAGAGAAAACCAAAAGTTTTGTATGGCAACACCAAGACAAGGTTGCCGAATTTAGTTAATTTTTAAAATTTTATTTACTATTTTTATGAAAACGGTGGGTATAAAATTTGAGCTCTCCATATCGACGATTACTCAAACAGTGCCCAAATATGTGGTGAAAAACAAAATTTTTGTATGGCAACTCTACGAAAGTGGTGCCTGATTTGCACCATTTTCGAACTTAAATTTACTTTTTTTTTTTAAAAAAACCCGTGTGCAAAATTTGATCACTATAAGTGAACGCGGTCTCGTGAAGGCGGACAGACTACCATATGCAAAAATCAAAATAACTTTAAATAAAGGGTTTTCCAATAAGAGGGGTTATTTTAATTAGCCCGCTCTTTCGGTAGATGTCACTTTTGGAGCTATTTTTTGACATTTGACAAGTAGAAACTACGCCATTAATAAAAATGGAACGATACACGATTCAACAACGCATTGAAATTATTAAAATTCACTATAAAAATGGTGAAAATGTGGCAGAGACGGTTCGTAAAACTCGAACATTTTTGGGTCGTCGTGAAGCACCTTGTCGGACCGCAATACAGAAATTGGTAGAAAAATTCGAGCTGTCGGAACAAGTTAGTGATGTGAACAGCCGAGAATATTGCTGCTGTAGCCGAAAGTGTTGAAGAAAACCCAGGTTTGTCCATTCCTCGTCGTTCTTTGGAATTAGGCATTTGGATTTTCATGAAAAGGATATGGTCCTGTAGGGGCGGTCGTGGTGGTCATTTGGCTGATGTTATTTTCCATTATTAACGGCATACCTTCCTCTTTATAATGAAATAAAGATCCGATCATTTATCTCAAAAAATGGCATTTTTCTTTGAAAATCAAAATAACACCTCTTATTGGAAAACCCGTTATTATGCGTGGGTATCCAATCCATTTTACTTTACTAGCATTATTTCTGTGCGTTACAAAAGGAATGACAAACTTAGTATATATACCGTACGATTTCATCTAGTAGGGTATAAAAACACTAACGCTGCTCTACAGGCACTATGTGTGAGCCGGGGAATTTGTTAGATCAGGTGTAACATAAATGACTGGGGTAGATAGTGTTTTTCAACTTTTGTGGCAGTGGAATTTCGATGACGGCCAATTGTCTACATTGAAGTGATGATTGATTTCAAGATCTTTGAATGAAAATCCACCAGATCGGCACTCAAATCACTCAATATTTTTAGTTTTTGTGCTGCTTTAGTAAACACTTCATATAAGTTTTTCATGTACCATTATAAATAGCGTAATCGGTTTCATCTATCTGTACTATCATTTCTACGATTATGAATTACCCACAATGTCAAAATCTAGAGAAACACTCTATATCACATACACTAGTAGCGAGACTTCTGATTCAAAGCCATTTATTATCTTTTCACGTTTCTTTTTATTACTGTGAAGTTGTGACATTAAATTAATTAGAGGAAATAGTCTAAAAGGTTACGATTGAAATTGCATGCATAAAAAACTAAAACTATTTTTAACGGCATGCAATTTACTCAACTACAAACATATCATCATATTACATGGCAGCTAGAGGAGAGGACAAATACAAATTTGGAAAATCATAAAAAAATTAATGAAAAAAATTTGCAAATTACTCGTTTGTTGATTTTCTTGCTACACTAATAGTGTGTCTATTATATAGTCTGATCTGTTACGATTTTTGAATTTTGGAGGGACTTGTGTTTTTGGTTTGTTTTGCTCTAAGCTAATGCTCTGACAACTCAAATACAACTGACTCTGGCGATGCCGATGGGGCGGGCGGTTCCCTAAGTACCTTCTGGCCTCGAAAACATAACGATATCATCCAACCACGACCACGATGATTACTATTATTATTATTATTTAATCGATTATTTCTATGTATCCGTGGCGATGAATTTTTTCTGAAATATATAAATTAGCATTAGGAAAAATTTGATTCTTAGTTATTTAGGTAATAAAAATATCGTTTACCTGTTAACAGAATCATTACATTGAGCTTCTGTATCTGGAGCTGTATTGTATGCAGCTGAAAACATTGAGGCACGTCGTGGTACCCAATTTGAGTGACCACGTAATGACATATAAACGCTAATACTTTTCAGTAAGGCAGCTCTAACCTGTGTGGGATGGAAAAAAAAAGAAGGAAAAAATCCAAAAATTATACTTATAGCAATTTATAAAAACCAGTTTAATTTATTTGAGATTGAGATATGAATTCACTCGATTATACCAGTCGGCTTATGTTATTGGTCTAATCTGATGAATTTATACCTCACTATATTCCCATATTTATGTATGTATGTTGTACTTACCTCACCATTTAGGAAACAGTAAATCATAGCGATAAATAATCCTTGAAAAGATCTTAGAAAATGTGTTACATAAGACCATAAAGCAAATTCCCATGCAGTCTTATCAAGTGGTGCTTCGGCCATATGCAGAAGATTGGTAATACCGAGTAGGGGTAGAAGAACTACAGCAGCTCTAACGGCTTTCCGTACTTGCTCTACATCACTTGTATGACTTTGTCGAAGTTTAACTACTAATACTCGAATGATATTGAGTAAGAAGAAAAAATTAAACTGAAATAAAGTAAAAGTTAAAACATAATTCTTTCACACACACGCATATCACTTCTAACCAATATAACAGTTAGTCTAGGTCCTTCAAGGATCCAATAGTATGGGGTAAGATTATAATTCCACCAGCATTTCTCTTGCCCTTTATATCGTGCTGTAAAAAAAGCCCATATAGCTGTCATTATAACTGGTATACCCCATCCAAGTATGGCATATATCGTATGTGGGAATCGTCCTTGAAATACAGTCACAGTTACCACATTATGTAGATACATTCCTTCAATAAACATCCACATAAACATAGCTGTACGTGCGTATTCCAACAAAATATATGATGCTTCGCAGAGGTATGGCTATTGGAAAAATGTATATCAGCTAAATTTATTAATGTTCGTTTAATTAGAGAAAAGATTTAAATGTAGTAGATAAATATACGTGTAAATTCATAATTAATGTGGGGTTTGGTAATTTTTTTAACCATATTAGACCAGTTTCTTAACATTATTGGTCTAACTCATCAGATTAATTTTAGAATGAGTTGAACATTCAACTAGGCATCATTTTTATTAAGTTAGACCAATAATGTAAGCTAATTGGTATAATTTTTCCTGAATTGATCTCTATTTATTTCATTATGAAATTTAATATAGTATTTACCGTATTTTCAATTCCTTGAGTGCTACCATTACCAGCAATTTCATGTCCACGCCGCATAATGGCTTGATCTAAATATACTGTTAGCCTAATAATTACTTGAATAACCATGGCGACAAATAGGTTTTTATGTATTCGTGTACGATTATTCCTGAGACTTCGAAAATTGCAAAAAATTATTAATGATAATAATAATGCAAATAACGATAACATAAGGCCGACTATTTCAAGAGTTCGAGTCCTTTCTACAATGTCAAATTTTATCTAAGAGAAGTGTGGTTAATTAGAGTTAATTTTGAACATATGTAATGAAAGTAAAAGTAATAGTTTTTACCTTGACAACATCTCCATTACCGCCTGAATAGAATTTTTTCATTAGATCAAGAATTTCAGGGGTATAACAAGGTGTATAATTTGTCCATCCATTTGAGCTATGAGTATCATCACCTTTGCCTGCCCATCGACCATCAATGCCACAACGTCTTTCTGCAAATTCTTGAAAAGATGAAACAATATTAATGTATTTGTGAAATATGCTAGAATTCTTAGATAATTTTGATTAGACCAATTACCATATATAAAATTGGTCTAACTTGGTGATTTTGGGTCTTATAAGTTGGATACTAGCGTTTCGTTTAAAAAAAAACACAAACAGTAAATACAAGATAACTATTTGGATTATCACAGACAGCTATTTTAAAAAGGTAAGCGTGAAACCAGCTGTAACAGATAATCACGCCAATCACAGCTGTCACTTGTCTCCTTCTGAGCTCCAAGAGAAACAATGATTTTTTTAATTTTTTCTTATTAGTCAAGTCGAGGAAAAGTTTTGTCTAGCTACTTTAGTCCATTCGACGATATTGATTTTGCTGTGATAATTTTTTTTTATGAATGGTCTATGGCAAGTTTTGATATTTGACAAGTTTTTGGCATATGCCGCACTACAGTTTATTTTTTATCACTAACTGATAACTGCTGACTATTAGTGGCTTGTTTAGGCTCAAATTTAACTTGCTCACCCACCGAGGGATAAAATCGAAAATAGTTGAACAATGGAAATATTATGGAAATGGCAATAATTGTGATAACAAAATATTTATAAGTTTACTATGAAAAATTAGAAAAGTGTGTTTTAATAAATTGTTTAAAAGTTAAAATAAGTGAAGGAAAAAGAGCAAATCTCCTGTAATCAAAAATCAGTAATGGGACTGTGTTTGTGTGACACATTTGATAAAACTCCGAACTGTAGGAGTAACAAGTTTCTCAGATTGAATTGTACTTTGATCAGATTTCATTCCATCCATTATTAGTACCATTCCCTCCTGTACTGCGGTTGAAACCCGTCTACACAAAAATTAGCCCTTGTAAAAAATATATTTTGTTTTATAAATTATAAATGGGGCTACAAATTAAGCGAAAGTAGAAAAATGTTTAAGCAAAAATGCAGATAGATAGAAAATCGCTCACGGATGCTGGTGTATAGTTTTATATTAATTGGGAAGTATCCAAAGAGGCTGCAGGAGTTAGGCAAAAAAACATAGCGATTTAAAATAAATTTTAGTACAAAATCGAATGGGTTTCAATTCTTGGATAAAATTAAATACTCTCATATCTGGATTGTGAGTTGAAATCGTGAAGTTACAGGTAAAAAATTTCTAAAAAGGGCACCTTTCCTCTAATTTCACCACTAACATCGAAATCAATACAATATCAATACACCCAGCGGCATTGTATGCTCTAATTTCCACTTTAATATCAATCTGATTGAAGGATTCTTTCGGGAAGACTTAAAAAAAATGTCTAACGTATATAATGTTAAAAAGACATTATGATTTTGTAGTTCCATAACTAAGTATTTATATAAATCCTTTATAAATGGTTGCTTTATATAATTGTATGTAATTACCTACCGACTAGGTTATTTACAGTATAGAGTCCTGTGACTACTTGTGAAATGCTGTAATTGCCGTATACAAACCTTCACAAATCCCATTTCCTTTGTAAACAAAAAATGCAGTTAAGTCTTGCTTACCGTATACTAACAACTATTCCTGTAATACTATACAGGCTGATGACCTTGCATGCGTTAATCATAATTAAAGTATTTTCTTAGATCTTAAATTACATTTTTCCTCAAGTTAGCCTTGAACTTTTGCGGGTAATATGTAATAATACGTACATAAGTATTGATAGTTTTTCATAACAACCGTAATTGCTCACGTTAGATTGAAATATAGAATTCCATTTCACCGGAATACAGTTAGATGTACAATGTGAAATCTATTTGTGGAATTTTGAATTATACTTATACCTATGAGACATGAATCCCACGGAACAGGTGTTGTAAGATATATTTATAGCCTAAAGGTGCGATTTAAGAAGAATTTCTAGTGCATATGATGTTTACTCGTTGAGATTGGATGTGATATGTACGAATGGAGGATGGCATCTGACTGACTGGATAGAATGAAAATAGCTGTATATAACTGAAGTAATATTGTTGTTATACGTAATGGATATATATGTATAAAAATGTATGTCTATATAATTTCAAAAGTGGAGGAATGTAAATAGGTGACACAATTAATTTTTTACAACCAAAAGGATGTAAAGTGAAAGTTGCAGCAGTTGCTTGACCGTTGCTTTTGTTTGCTTTTAAAAGTAGTTTGATAGATTAAAAATTGCTCTAAATCGATAAAAGATTTTATCCCGCAAATTTGATCTGTTGAACTCCATGAAACTCCTTTTATCTTTTATTTATTAAAATAATGTTATGATTAAAGGTTTTCCTTTGGTATGCTCAAGAAACATAGTAAAATACTAATGTTGAAAAATAATAAGAAAATACGAAATTTTTATTTCCAATGTTTTTTTTTATGATTGAGTAATTTCCGATAATTTGCCAAATCGAAAGGTTTTAAAGGTTTCGGCCTTGCCATATTTTTTCTCAAAATATTTTTTTGTCACTGAGATGTACGCCCAAGAAACAATTTTTTTTATATAGTAGTAACGGTGAGATTTCCATTACCAAATTATATAACTTGAGTTATATAGACTATAGTACTCGAAACCTCTTTGTAACCACTATAAACCCCTTATAGAGCTTAAATGGAGGATTATTTAAAGGTTACCGTGACTTGGTTTAGGTAACGTTATATAACTAAAAGTTTTATAAAATGAGTTACAAAAATAATCTGGTTAGCTTAATATAAGTTATTATATAACCCTTATATAATCCATGGTGCTCTCGATTAAGTAATTTGGTCATAGCCGTGGTTGCAGTAATGTTTCGGTTACCTTTATAAACTTTGTTACCATCACCATAACTTTTCCACAACGCTTAAAATTTTCTCAGACTGATTACTTTTAGTGATTGAAAGGTTAGGGCAATTACTTTTCGTTACCTTTAGAAAACAATACAATGCAAATATTTACGAAATAGAACTTCGATATTTTTTTGTATTGCATTTTTATAATGTAAGGGTTTAATATTTTTACATTTTAGAATTACAATTTGTCGGCATGTATGTGGTGAAATTCAGCTGCAATTAAAATTTTACTGTGAATATCATCATACATACTTCTAAAAAATACAGATCCCTCCAAAAATAAGCAATTTTTAATAATTTTAATTAAATATGACAAAATTTAAAATTTTCACTTAGGCGATATTAATTCATAAAAATTAGATAACATAATTTAAAAATGTTATGTACCTAAAAAGATGTATTTTCTTCATATAAAAATAAAACGGAAGCTATATATTTGCAATTTAAAAAATTGGCTTAACCGACATTTTCTTTTTTATCTGCAATGGACAGATGAAAAAATGGCGGCTTGTACTTAAATGAACAAATTATCATATTAACTGAATAACCCTTATAAAACTTCTAGAAATATTATATAAACTAAAGGAACTACCATGCTGCGAAAATACTCCTTATATACCCTTTAGTCATAATATTATGCAACCTTTGGTAATGTTATATATCTTATAGTCACAAAAAACAGACGTTAGTGTTCTTATATACCCTTTGGTTATATTATGTTATATAAATAAAAACAGTTTTATAATGGCTTCATTCGACACTAAAAGTAATTTGTTTTTATAACGATCACCGTAGTTACTAAAGGGCCACCAAAAATTTTACGTATTTTATAGTGGGTATATGTATTACAGAAAGCTCCCAATTTTTATTAAAGTCACCTAAATTACTGATTGTTGTCGAGTTATATAAGGGTAACCACGGATACAGCAATAAACACTTATTACCAATAAGTTATATAACGTGGTGACGAAAACAGTTATAAAACTTTCTTATATACCGCCTAGTAATGGTTACTCTAAGTTATATAGACCGGTGATGGAAACATTTTCATCGCCAACTTATAAAACCTTAAGTAACTTACTTCCACGAAGACCATTAGTAACCTTAAAAAACTCTAATATAACTACGTCACCAATTGGTAATATTATAAAACTCTTATATAACCACTGAAATTCTTATAAAACCGAGTAACCATTATATACGCCTTATAAAACTACCTATCACCTTCAGTAACCAAAAATTGGAAAAATTGTTACTTGGGCGGGACGTGATGCTTTTCACGCAGGAACTTCAGAAAAAATCCAATTTCTTATAAAAAACAAGTGACATTCTACGTCTTAAAATAGCATGCTGAAGTACAGTTTGTTAGAATTTCCCATCTAATAGAGCGTGCGGTGCACTACTTTCCAATTTTGAAAAGTAGGCGGTGTGATTACTGCGTTTGCTTGCGATCCCAATTTAATTAGTTAAATTAAAATTTTAAAATGCCCATCAATTGTTGTGTACCCCAGTGTTCTAACAAATTCGATAAAAACAATATTTCAAACTAATTTTATCAAATGGCGCAAAACATAGCTGGTGAAGGCAGATAAAATTTGACGCAGACCGAGTTCCGTCTACTATGGCTAGAAAATATGACGGAATTATCAATTTTTAATTAATTAAGATATGTTTAATAAATCTACTTTAAATTAACTGTAATTAATTATTTATTTTTTATTCCCAATTTGAAATTATTTAGTCTCAATTTGAAGTTGAAAAGGTATAGACGACGTCAAATTTAATTTTGAGCCAAGAAAATACTCTAAACTTTATCTCTATGCCGAGTAGTATAAATGGATGGAAGGCATAATGCAATAGAAAATTGTTAGAGACAATTTTAATCTTTATATACGATTCCTTTAATTTTGCTTTGTCCTTTAATTTGTGGTTTGAATGTATGTGTATGTATGTAGTTGAATTTAAGCATAAATCCGATATTTCGATTATCTGTTGAAAGCCGATAATAGATATTTCCCCAGATGTGTCCGTAATATGAGGGCCTATTTTCTGGACATACCATATTCCAGAACTCGTTACGAAATTTAACACGTTCTCTGCCCACAAGTTGTTTATATAAATTTGAAATATGCTCTGCATATGTATTCATTCACCTTGTCTTGCTGTAAATTATTGTTTGATACGGGTCCATATATGTATTAAGATTTACATCCTACATACATACCAATGTATGTGCAATTTGCATAGGTTTCGAGAAAATATGTATGCGTTCAAATTTCCAACTTGTATATTCAAACTTTGATTTTACTATAGGCACCATGAATAAATTCTATTTCATTTTAAGGGTTCTTCCGTACAACAAAAGGAAAAAAATGGAACCTTTATTATAAGATCGATTGTGCGTCCATCTATCTGTCTGTCACAGAAAACTACATGACGTTGGAATTTGATATTTGACAGAATGTTAGGTATTTGAGGCGCGCACATGATTCGCTATAGTCAAAGATTATGAATGATTAATTTTTAATGTTGGTAGGTTGGACTTCATAAAAAAAAAAAAAATACTTTCAAGTATTTAAAAAACAAATTCAAAATTTTTGTTGATTTGGTTATAATGTGCTAAAAATATAGCCCCCCCCCTCCTGATCTTCTAGATTTCTAAAGCTAAAATTTTGATATTATCAGGGTTAGTAGATATTAACCCAATAGGAAAAAGTGTCGTTGAGTCATCGATGAGTCAATGATATTTTGTATCGTTGACTTATCTTATGACTATTTTTAATATAGTGGCACAGTTTTTCAACGTTGAAGTCATCATTCCTTTGTCATATACTTGTCATAGTTGACAAAACAATGACAAGAGGCCAAATACACAACTTGACAAGCTCATCCATGACACCACAATGACAAAAAATCGATGTAAATGTGTGGACAGAGTAATATATATATAATAAAGCTAGTCACTACTGCTTATTATAATATTTTATTTAATTAATTCAGACAAGTCATTTTTAAAATTTTTCTGTACGATAAACGATTTCTCAATATTTAAACTTTTCAAAAATCACTTTGTCAATGAAAGCACTAAAAGCGCTGCTCTTGCTAACCATCATACACTGACTCTACCAATTACAAATTGTTTCCTCAGATTATTTCTACAATTTAAACTCTATTTCATCGTTGACAAGTCTTTGATGTGGCAACAATACTTACTCACTTAAAATATTTCAACTATACATGTTCATTTTGTATATTCTGTTGACACGTAGCGTAAACAACAGTCAATAATGAAGTATTGCTGACTTCGTGGTCGTTGACCATATTTCCAGCTGGGAAGTGATATAAATAGATAACAGGAAAACTGCAGCTTTTTTGGTCAGTCTCATAGTTGCTGGAAAAGATGTTTTTTGTGTTAACTTATAAGGCAACTCTTATTAATAAAACCAACAAGGGATGCGATGGTACCTGAGCTTCGTTTCGGGCGTCGCTTCTCTGTGAGCTTTCCTGCAAGGGAATCGTGGACTGAGGGAGGTGCCTTATCGAGCCTTCCCCGGTCTGCTCTAAAAATCTTCACCGACGGCTCTCTCACTAATGAGGGAGCTGGGGCAGGTGTTTTCTTTCCTGAGTCTGATTTTGGAATGGAGTACTCACTCGAAAGACACACCACTATTTTCCAGGCTGAAGTCTTCGCCATCTCAATGGCAGCGAAGTTAGCCCTTGATATGCAAATCAAGGGGAAAGACATCCTTATCCTTTCGGATAGTCAGGCAGCCTTGATGGCTCTGAATGGTCCTCGGATAATGTCTTAAGTTACTGGGGGATTGCAGGTCGTCAGTGGATAAGTTGTGCTTTCAAAACAAAGTGTCCCTATTGTGGGTTCCTGGTCACATTGGGATCATGGGGAATGAAAGGGCTGACCTTTTAGCTAGGGCTGGCTCCGATTCTCCGTTACTCGGACCGGAGCCCGCCGTAGACGTTGCCACCTCTAGTATCGGGTCTCTCATCAAAGCGGATGTTCATAGGAAACATCAGCAGAGATGGGAGAACCTGAGTTCTTGTAGGTGTACACGCTCATCTCACAAGGATGGGAGTTGTTGATAGCCCTGAGTGTCTGTCCTGCCTGGAGGGAGAGTCTGAGACAACCGAGCACTTTTTGTGTGAGTGTCCGGCCTTCGCCCGGAGCAGACTGGATACTCTAGGGTCTGCCCTTCTATCTGTGGATGAGCTGAAAAACCTTCCTCACCAAGACCTGATGCGCTTCATTAAGAGGACAGGAAGGTTTTGGTAAATAGGATTAGGATAGTGCAATGGGCCGCTATGGCCTCCGTGCTTGGGATGGGTTTCTCCTGTTCCCCCTGTTAAAAAAAAAAAAAAAAAAAAAAAAAAAAAAAAAAAAAAAAAAAAAAAAAAAAAAATACCAACTCTTATAAAATTACTCTTGAGCTCAGTTATTATAAGCACATTTGGTTTATTTGTTGATAAAGTTCTAACATGGAACCTCATTGCGCTTCTTTAAAAATTTTATACTGTTTCATCAACTGAACTTTAATTGATGATTATTATGAAATTACTAGTCTATAGGAATTGCATACAGATACACAGAAGGGTTTAAATATCTAAATAAAAAATAATAATTCATGTAAATGAACCAAATCGCTTAAAGAGAATATGTGCCGCAATCATTTCCAAAAGATTTTGTGAAATTGAGCCTTTTCAAAATCTCGGTATCTTTAATTTGTAACATCCACGATCTATTCATCATAAAACAGGTGGAGAATTTTTCGACAAGCTTCATATCACACATTGTGACTTGTGACAAATGATATTTGTGTAAAATTTATGCAATATTTCAAGAATAATCTAGTACAAGTAATAGTCAATTGTAAATTTACAATTTGTTGTAAATTTACTCAAATTTTTTAATAGATCATTTTTATTTTTTACACAAAAATTGTAATTTTGTAACCACTTTATTGAAAAAATATTGTGCAATCTCACACAGATTCACTTCATTTGATAGATAACCAGGGATTTGGTGTGTAGTTAAAGTTTATACATAATTTCTTAGAGTATATACATATCTCTATATAATAAATGAAAAATTATTTCACATGAAAACAATTTAATTAATTTAATTATAACTAATCCCTCAACTCTGAGTAAATATTGTCAGAGCTACAAACTTATCTCTTGAAGTAAATACATATTTATTCAAAATAACAATCTCACATAACTGCAATTAAGAAAACATGAACTAAAATCCAAAGACTTCTTCTCGTCCAGCAAGATTTCTCTTATACCTACTGTGATTGACATCCCTACATACTTATAAGTGACATCATCATGTGTGGAAAAAAAGAATTGGCGTTTTATCACCTTGCACATTCTTGGAAATGCTTCGCTTTGAAAAGCATTTTTTCAAAAAAGTTTTCCTCCTCCTCCTCTAACACTTTCTCTACGTAAAAGTTGGTGAATTATGTATGTAGGAGTATGAGCTAGAATTCCGAATTCCATCCGTATTTAGATTAAATATTTCAGATGTGTTAGCATTGAGTTTTGCTCCTGCTCCTGTATGTTGCACAGAATTTAATTTCCAGTGATTCAGTTATACGAATTTACGTACTGTGTGTGTTTGTGTGTGTGTACTGAAGAGTAAGGATGTCGTTTAAAGCGCAAACATTAAATGCACGTTTAGCCTTATTTCTGTAGTCTTCTCAATGCTTTCAATACACAATGCTAAAAAGGATTAAGATTCCTTGATATTTTATGATAATTTGCGGGACAAAACCAGCGAGTCTTTTGAAGTGCAATAACTCACAATGAAATCTCAGCACTTGTTCATTTCGAAATAATTTTCTGACTCTGTTTGGTGTAAAATGTTGAAAGCTCGTACAATTTTTTATGTAAGAAGTGTGGTTAAAAGAAGCGAGTTGTTTTTTTATACGCGTATACATAAATATAAGAGGTGTATAATTAGCTTTATGTTTATTAAAGGGAATAATTTGTACGTGTGAATGGTGATTTCTGGAACCTTTTGTATAGGATTATTTTGGCTTCCGATCAGCCAACAAAAAAAAAGTTTTGTTCTCTTTAAAATTTATTAAATTTCAACGAACGTTTCGCTGATTTGCAATTGGTATCCTCAGGAGGTTAAATCTTCTTTACCTTGCTAACATGGGAGCAAAGCAAGCAACGTAAAGCGGACCATTAGATAAGTTATTATTTGTCAATTCATTGGTCCCCTGGAGCACTGAGAGTAGAAGTCGATGTTTTCTCATTTTCCTCTTTTAGATAAAAAGTGTAATTTTTTCTTGAGAACGGTTGAGTCAATTTACATGAAATTATGTGCATAAGTTAAGGTTTCATAAATACGACGGGATGTCTAGACAATTTATGTATATTGATTCGATTAGGAATAATCTAAAAATATTTATATTTGGATGGAGTAGAAAAAATATAATTCTATTTTTATTTTTAAATCTATAAATCAATAAATCAATCAATCAATCATTGAATCTTATATATGTTATCCAATAAACACTTTCTCTAGAAAATATGTTTACATCATCATGCCCCTTTCAAAAATGTTCCCGCGAAATTTTACAAATACAATGTGTAATGGCCTTAGGTACTAAAGCTCATAATCAACACAAAAATTGTGATGAATTCTCGCATTTATGGCCTATGGTTCGGTGCTACATTATACATACATTGTGTTTCTGGTAACTGTTAAGGAATGAAGCCATATATTGAAAGGCAACATACACGAGATAGAAATTGTTTGTTACAAATATGACAATCTTATTGGTTTTTTAAAACAATGGAATTTAAAGTTATTTTGAGATGAATTTCGTCAGCAAATTGAAAGTAGAAAATAAACTTTTCTTCACACACAGAGGTGGACTCAGATTTTTTGATTGGGACATTTCTCTTGAATATTCTTTCCCTTCATGAATCAAATCACTTATTACCTCTGATTGATCATACTGAAATATATCGGTGATTGTCAGCCAATAAAATCTGAGTCCACCTCTGTGTGTGAAGAAAAGTTTATTTTCTATTTTTTCATGCGGCTTGGCCTCAGTTTTGTTTAAAAACTCGTTTTTTTACTTATTTTATTTTCTGCCTTTTTCACGTTAACTAAATTGTTATTACGTGCTGCATATGGAGATATTTTAAAACAATTTTATGACGGCTCAAAAGATACTGATTTACTGAATTTTCCCGATTTTCCATGTTTTCCACAGAGTTTTCCTATTACTATGATTTCTTTTTAAAAAATTACATGCATTTTCCTCGATTTTTCATGCAAGTTTTCACGATTGTTGAAAAGAAAGGATTGATGCCAGTAGGACGGAAAAAAATATGATTCCGCATAGCTTATAAAACTTTTTTACCGGAAAATTTTCCGGAAAAGTCGGAAAATTCCGGAATTTTTTTTCGGAAAAATCGGAAAACTGCAATTTTCCTGAAACAGATTTATCACTAATCAAATTTGTACCAAATTTTCAAATGATTTTTCCCTATTTTCCGGGTTTTCCATGGAAATTTCCGGTTCAAATTTTGATAGATCAATTGTCACGCGACATGAACTTGTGGCCAAATTTCAGCTCGCTGTGATGACGAAAAGTGGGTCTACGAGAGTGTCGAAAATAGTAAAAAAGAAATACAGACAAATTCGTGTACGAGTTAAAGGAATGGCCTCAAAAAAGAAGTAATTCTTTTCAAAATTTTAATTATATCATTACTGGGAAATTTATGACAATTACCATTATTTAATATATGTAATTAAAAATTTTAATTACGATTCGATAGTATTTAAATTATATAGGGAATTATAATAAGTAATAAATTATAAAAATTATTTTTATAATAATGAAAACAATTGGAATAAATAATTTTTCAATTAAATATTTTTAATTACATTTCAATTATTCAATTCAATAAGACAAACCGAAGCATAATGTTTAACTTTCTTTTTTATACCTACATATTATAATTAATACTAGTAGAATATAGTAAAGCTTAACTCAAAATTATATTTTTTTAATACCCTTGTAATGGTTATGAATTGGTAATTAATTATGGATGTAGTTAATTACTTATTCATAGCTTATTCATTATTATTAATCAAAATTTTTGTTTTAATATTTTAATGCTTGTATTACTTACTTGTTATATCAATTCCATGTCCAGGTGGGCATCTTAGCCGTGAAACCGTTCCAGCTGGAGTCGGAGGCCAACATAAAAATTTGTCCCAAGTCCAATTACAATATAGATCTGAAAAAAAAAATATATTTAATTAATTATTTTGTGATTTAAATAAGAGGTGTAGAAGAAACATTTTAAAAATTGCTTGCTAGCAGTACTTTGTAGTTGTTTCTATAGTTATGGTATTTTTCCTCGTTTTTTTCTCTGGCGTAGAATTGTTATTAGCTTTTACTTTCTGAGAGATATCAAAATTAAATTTTTAAATAATCTGCCGCGACGATTATTTGGGTAATGTCAGGGGTTCTTTAGAGTAGTTATCTGGGTCCTAAATTATTTACTTAATAATATTGCCCATTTTATAAAATACGATGACATCTTATATTGTTCTTCTTCTTCTTTTTCTTTTGACTGTCTTCTAATGAGCTTGCAATTTTTTTATTTCGTAGATAAATCATTTTATATTTTTAAATATTAACAAGTATAAAGTGGGATTATTTAAAATATCTATTGAATGGGAGTGTTGGGGAGCAGAGGAGTAGGTATACCAATCCCCATCGCGTGTTTTTCGGGTAGGGCATTTTTGCACACAAAAATTAAGGAAAAATAATTTACATAATTTCCGTTGAAAAAAATTGGTTTCATTAATTTTTTTTAATGTAGCCATCGAGAGGTGTCAATAAAATACAACACTATTGACAATAATCGCAGTTAAAGTCTCGATTAGTTACACCTATATTTACCAACAAACAAAGGATGAAAGAAAATTCATAAACAAACAAAATCTTGACCCTATTTCTAAAGCTTAATTTTATTGACAAGGGGCTGAACTGTATTCTAAGTTTTTTTTTTTTTCATTGTACATATAAACATAAACGAACTCAACTCCACAACAAATTTACATTTCGCACAGTAAATGCAGGGTAAACTATGGTTTTTCTATTTTCCAATGGATATTCCTTTCGATTTGATGTATTTTCCTGCACCCCATTGTTGACGACATTTCCAAGAAAGGCAGAAATTGTAAATAATCGATCACGTTTATATGTACATTCGCGCTATTTTTTGTTTCTAACCCTTTGTTTGTGTCTGTGGATTAGACTACCGCAACAGAATACTCGTTTAACATTTAAATATTTATTTATTTATGGTTTAACTAGGTGATTGAAAATGTCCTAGTTTATCGGAGGGAATTGTTATCCTTGGGCTTTGAGGTTGTTCAACTAGAAATGATACCAAGCGGTTCTCGTTTCTCGTGTAAAATTAATCATTTAAAAATGAGTCGGAATATGACTTTTGCTTCCGGGTGGGTAATGGGTATCTTTACAAAAGAATTAATTTTCGGTGACTCTCTGTTAAATTTTCTTTTGAAAATTAAATTTAATTCCCATTGGAAAGGAGATATATTAATTTACAGGAGTATGGAGGGGAGGAAGAAGTTACCACCATACTATAAAATTAAACTCTTCACATAAATTGAATGTTATACATCTGAAAAAACTTCTATATAGCAAAGCCCCCCCCCCCCCCCCACGGAGTGTTGTTATATTGCTAAAGATCAACTAAAATATTTCCTTGAGGTGAGCTGCTAACTAATAAATAAAAAAAAAAAAAAAAACGAGTTTTCACACAAAACTGAGGCCAAGCCGCATGAAAAAGTAGAAAATAAACATATCTTCACACACAGAGGTGGACTCAGATTTTTTGATTGGGACATTTCTCTTGAATATTCTTTCTCTTCAGGAATCAAATCACTTATTTTACCTCTGATTGATCATACTGAAATATATCGGTGATTGTCAGTGAATAAAATCAATCAATCAAATAAATCAAATTCGCTTATCTCAAAATGTTGCCAAATTTAATTTCAAATAAAATAAGTAAAAAACGAGTTTTCACACAAAACTGAGGCCAAGCCGCATGAAAAAGTAGAAAATAAACATATCTTCACACACAGAGGTGGACTCAGATTTTTTGATTGGGACATTTCTCTTGAATATTCTTTCCCTTCATGAATCAAATCACTTATTTTACCTCTGATTGATCATACTGAAATATATCGGTGATTGTCAGTGAATAAAATCTGAGTCCACCTCTGTGTGTGAAAAAAAGTTTATTTTCTACTTTTTCATGCGGCTTGGCCTCAGTTTTGTTTGAAAACTCGTTTTTTACTTATTTTATTTTCTGCCTTTTTCACGGTAAATTGTTATTACGTGCTGCATGGAGATATTTTAAAACAATTTTATGACGGCTGAAAAGACACTAATTTACTGAATTTTCCCGATTTTCCATGTTTTCCGCAGACTTTTCCTATTGCTATGAATTTTTTTTTAAAAATTTACATGAATTTTCCTCGATTTTTCATGCAAGTTTTCATGATTGTTGAAGAGAAAGTATTGATGCCAGTAGAACGGGAAAAAATGATTTCGCATAGCTTATAAAACTTTTTTGTCGGAAAATTTTCCGGAAAAGTCGGGAAATACCAGAAAAATTGAAAAATTCTGCATTTTTCCTGAAACAGATTTATCACTAATCATATCGATGAAAATTTGTCCGATGAGTTTCCCGCTTTTTCGGGTTTTCCACGGAGTTTTCCACAAAAGCAACTTTATGCAACTCATTTGGGTCTACAGCTTTGTCTTAGGTTGCAAAACGCTCAAACGCTTCCTTGGTCTGAAAAACTCCGGAAAAGCGTTTTACATGAATTTTCCTCGATTTTTTCTGCAAGTTTTCACCATTGTCGGAGAGAAAGTAATGATGCCAGTTGATAGGGAACTTGATCCTGCATAATTTAGACAACTTTTTTACCGGAAAATTTTCCGGAAAAGTCGGAAAAATCGGAAAACTGCATTTTCCTGAAACGGATTTATCACTAATCAAATTTGTACCATATTTTCAAACGATTTTTCCCGATTTTCCGGGTTTTCCATGTAAATTTCCGGTTAAAATTTTGATAGATTCAATTGTCACGCGACATGAACCTGTGTGCCAAATTTCAGCTCGCTGTGATGGCGAAAAGTGGGTCTACGAGAGTCGAAAATAGTAAAAAAGAAATATCTAAATAAATAGACAGACAAATTCGGTCAGTCGGTCTAGTGATATTAGCGAAAGAAACTAGCTAAACTTTCTTTTCACATATCAAACAGTTGTATAAACCTCTTTGTTCCTCGATGGAATTGTTTTTTGATTCCCCTATTCCGCAACCTATTCTAAACTAATTTAAGTTATTTAAGTAACTAATTTAAAGTTTCTGAGCCACCTATATGGAAATAAAAATGGATAAATATGAATCTCGATTTTTAATTTTTGTCCCATTACCCATACCATTTTCTGGCCATGGAACGAGGTGTTAATTAGGTTTATTGATTTGATTCTGAAAATTGAAAAGTTTTCTATAGACTCTCATAAAATCAAAAAAGTATAGGTATATTTTCAGAATCAATAATTTTTTTCATTTACAAATTTAATTAAAACGTTTTTCACTCGTTATATACATTTCTGAATATTTCATTCAATATTTTGGTTAATTGCATATAGGTAAAATTTGATTTTCCACTTAAAAATTGTTGATGCAAGTTCATCAAAGAGTAATTCATCCATCCCTTCCCATCTTTCGATAAAACTGTCAGAACTTTCATATGAAGCTTTATTGGATCTTTTTATATGAAACAACTTTCCTGCATATTATGTATATAATGTATGTATGTATGTATGTATGTGAAATGAATCATCAGGAATCCTTGACCGAGCGTTCGATAAAGTCCAGCGCTACAACTTAAAATTTCTATTCAGTTTCTCATGATTTCTTAATAAATTCTCAAAGTCAGTTTTATTCTTTTAAAAAATTTCAACATAACGAGAACTTTTATTCGGACCAGATATTCTAAATAAATCCTTTTTATATATACACTTGTTGGCAAAGGATTATCCGCACTCATTTCAGTATTTTATTCATAAACCAACCAAGCCTGCTTCTATGTACTTTTGGTTTCTTTAAGTCGATGCTAATTTCTTTTCGAAGTCAGTGAAACGTCTGATAACATAGTGAAAAAGTGTATTTTCTGGACAAACATCATTTTGTCATCTATTCTGTAAGGAGCTAGAAATAAGGAGAAATCTTGTAATTGGGTATTATGATGAGAAAAAAAAAAGCGAAAGTAGGTCGGGCACAAAAATTTCTTGTAAAAAAAAAAAAAGGAAAAAAAGGTGAAACTATATTTCTGATTTTTGCCGCGCTTTAGTATGGTTGGTTATGTAGGTGGGAATTTTCACTATAAGTATTTACACGGTGGTAATTTCAGGTAAAAGTTTTTAAGTAAACTTTTGAACTTTATTCTGGAATTTTATCCGTCGAATAAGAGAACCCTCTTGTGAGTGCATGTTTGAGTTTATTAGAAAAAGGCAAAAAAAAACTCTGAGCAGCTGAAGATCCGGTAACGTCTTATTATAATGGATATTTTCTTGAAAGGATAAATAGACTAAGTGGGGGATATAGCGTTGTTTGATGGTAGACTAAATCAAAAGTAATTGAATTGAATTTCTAATTCATCTATTAGAGTGGCGGTTCATTATAATTTTAGTTTTTGTGAAGTGCAGTAAGCAAATTCTTACCATGGAAATACTTTGGAGGCTGATAAAGTATAGGAAAATATTTCTTTATTTTTCATGGCAGATGTACATAATATATGCATACTTATGTCACCTCTTGCTAAGGGAAGCCTAAAATATAAACTATTATTAACAAAAATGGTTTAGGATTTATATCAAGAAATAGGTACAATTTGGACGACATAATGGTCAAGAAATCAAAAGTGCCTGTATTATGGACATGGGAGGAGGTAAAGAAATTTGTTGGAAGAAACTTTGTTGGTCATGATAAGATCAGATCACATCAGATAAGGAAAATTTTACAAAGTCTCTAACAGAGCTGGGCAATACTTAAGTAAAAAAAGACTTAAATACTACTTAAAGTACATTTTCGTTACTTAAGATTTTTTACACAATACTTTTGAAATGCCCCTACTAACTACTTGAACATAAATACTAGCGTCTATTTACTTGTACTTGAGACTTAGTTTTGTACTTAAGTACCAGGACTTTTACTTAAGTATTTCTGAGTCTATTAAGTATCTACAAATATCTAACACTTCGTAGAAAAGAAAACACATTCTCTAGCGCAACTGCATTTTTGTTGAGTTTTAAAGCACTCAAAGAACTGTCAAAGCATGTGCCGCACTCACGCATCAAGGTAGAACCTTTGACAAACTAATAAAATAACATACAAATAAGACTGGGCAAGTAGAACAAAAACCAGTAACGTCTCGCTCGAATATAAAATCGACGATGCCTCGACTTGATGAAATAACCACTGACATGTATAATATGGACTGACTGCGTTCATAGAAATACACTGCAGAAAGTGGGCTCACTTCTATATTGCTGACTTTCGGTCTAAGCACCAAGTACCAACTGAGAGAGAACTGAAAACAACAAATAAATTAGTGGATTCGTCGAAATACATGATTTTAAATTAATCATTTAGGGATATTACTGCGCTAATAATTGTTTTACCAAAGACAATATATTCATTAGATACGCAGAAGAATTGCTAAATGTTTTATTAAAATCACTTTTCGAGCAGCGCGTTTACTTCAACTTCCCGCCAATGATTTTTTCAATGTTGGCACCGACGCGTAAGAACTCTTTTAGACACAAGCAATTGTGCCCACGTGAAATAGAAAAGTAAGAAGTCCATATTATATTCGTCAGTGGACATAACCAAGGGTAAGCAAACAATGCCTCGCTCCAATATAAAATAAACGATGCCTCGACCTGATATAGGCAAGGCCTCAATTTTTTCTTAGAAATTTACTGGAAATTTTTTCCTTACAAATTTTATGGATTATTGTTGGCGACAATTGGTGCTTGAGCGGATCTCTAATAGTTTTTATGAGTATAGCAATGAGAGCTGAAAGTTTTACTCGACGTACAGCGTCGAAAACTATAAAAACTATAAATAGTAGCCACTGATTGCTATACCTACATATGTATTATAGTTTTCAAAAGGTATTTATTTATTAATATATATTAACTGAACTCGATAAACTTCATTATAACTACCAACGTACAAAGATTCTAAAAAAGTGTTCAGTACTTTTTATAGACTTAGTACTTAGTTAAAAGTACTTTTCATACATGCGGTACTTGTACTTACGCTGAAATACTCAGGCCTTCGGTACTTGTACTTGTACTTAAGTACTTTTTCTTTGGTACTTGCCCAGCTCTGGTCTCTAAGAAATTTCTGTTTAAAACAAAATTGAATTTTTCTTAATTTTTATTTAAAATTGACCTTTAAAAAAAGTTAATTTTGAACTTTAGTACCTAATGCTTTTAGTTATTATTTTTGAGGACTTCAAAATGAATTCTCAATGTATATAAGTTTTTTATTTTAATTTTATGTTTTATATTAAAAAGACAGAATTCTTTAAAATAAGCGCGCAACGCAACATAAATATATTTGATTTGAATCAAACATGACAAACTTTAAGAAGCGCTCAGAAGTTTTTAATTCGAGAAAGTCAAAATTAGTGTTTTATAAATATAAGGAAAGCCCAGGCTCTGACTGTAACGCGGGCGAATACCAGCAGACTTTTTTTTTTTATAAATTTAAGTCATACCCGCTAAAAATATATAGATCTAAGCAGGTTTTTTTTTTCTAACCGGAATATCCGCAACTCTGATGAAAGGTGGACGAACAGTACATTAGTTTACCTAAACAGATCCAAGAGAACACCACACAGCAAATGTTAATCAGTTACGTAGTACTCTTCGCATCAGTACTACTTATCATCATATATCTAGTCTAGTAGATGTAGATCTTAATCTTGCAAGTGTTGTAAAATGATTTAAACTTCCAGTTCCGCTCCTCGATACCTTCGTCTTAATTCCCCTGAAGATGAAGACAGACAGCCCTTATCGTCATATATGTGATAACAATGCTTTCAAAGCACAAATTCAGATGCAACAACAAACTTCTGCAAGAATTTTCCACAAATGAGCTGCCAGTTGGAGGGGAAGTGATAGTTGAGGGGGGAAATTTTCGACGAATTCTACCAGTTGTTCCAAAAATAACGAGTGTGGACATTATCGAAATAAGCATTAAATCGAATAGATTGTGGCAGCATTTTCCAAGACTATCACTCAAAACAAAAATGCGTAGCGAAGGTCAGGATGAGCACAACAAATGATGATCATATAAGAAGAAAACAATTCACCAATTCGTGGACTAAAATGTTACGACATAATCGAAATCCATCAAGTAATGATTAATGGAGGAATCTTATGGCATTGATCTACGTAGACAACCTTCAGCAAATGTATGTTGAGGAGTTGAAAATGAACTGGGTAATTATTCCTATTATGCCAGAGGCCGGATTCTGTAACACGGCGTGTTGGGGAGTTTGGGAGATGAGAATTTTTGTTTTCCCCGAATAAAACTCCCTAACTCTCAATTTCGCGATTCTTTAACATACTTCGGGGAGTTGTCGAAAACGTGAGAAGTGTCGTAATATAATATTGAAGGACGGCTAACTCTGTGTGGGAGGGTCGTACAGCATTGGAGTGTTTTCCTACGGATTTAGAGTCTAGATTACAAAAACGTAGATGAACATTGGTTGGGAGAGGAGCGTTTTGGGATAGGGGGGGGGGGGGGGGGTCGTACAGCCCCTCATTGGTGGTTGTCCAAAATACGCCATGTTTGGTATCAAATTAAAGAGGGAGGAGCGGGTAATCGTGTGGTGTAGTTTGTTTTTGCTCATTTTAACATCATAACTGACTTTTTATCGCCGAAAGAAAAATTGTTTGCATTTGGGTCATATAAACCCCAGTTCTTATATTTTGCATATATTCTTCCGTTCTTTGTTTCACATCCATTAGTACTCGCTTGTAACATTTTTCTCATGGAAATTGAATTTCCACGACTTATCAGCTCTTCATAATAATGAGTTGAAAATATGACAATTTTTTGACTAAAAAACGACAATTTTTTCATCCTAAGAAGGACTGATTCACTTCTTTTGTAGTTATCTCCAAAAAAATTTATCGGACTCTAAAACTAATTACATATTTAATTAGAGGACAAAATGGAGATACGATTTCATCCTACCTACAAGCTTTAACGTGCATATTTAAAATATTTAGTGGGTATCTTGAGACACCAAAATCCACATTTCTCTGTAAGTATTTCATGGATTTCCATAATTTGTATTTGTAAATAAAGCCAGGATATGCGGTGAATCCATAAGTTAATTTAAAAATTCCTAGGTACATAGCTACCTTAAAAAAACACAACAAAAACAGCCAATACTGTAAATTGAGAAATATTCTTCTTACTTCTCCACAACTAACACAGCCGAGAGTTTCGGCGAGTGGAATAGCGAGTTTGGTAATTCTCAATACAAATTCCCCGAGTTACAGAATTCCAAGTGCAGAGTTAAGTGTCAAAAGATTTCTCATATCCACATCTCCATAACTCTCTGTGTCAGTGAATCTGGCCTCAGGAGATCCCCGACTATTTAATATAGCGCAAATTCTATACCCTCAGAAGATCTCAGCGATGCATTGCACTTTCCAGTGGATTTTCTTAATGAGCAAATGCCATCGGCCATTACACCACATGTGTTGCTGTTAAAGGAAGGAAGTTGTCATAATCCTGTTGGGAAACTTGAACCCAAAGAAAGGATTATGCAATGGCATACGTATAATTGACAGAGGACTTCACCGAAATTTAATCAGGCAAGAGATTATTTCCGAATATATTCTGGCTGAAATAGTTCTTATCCCACGCATCGATTTGGCTCCGTTAGACACTATCTTGCCATTCATCCTACGACGATGACAATTTTCGATAACATTCGACAACGAGAGCTGCTAAATGAAGGAAGAATCTTGACAAGAAATGTGGTTTTCATGAAATTTTTGAACAGTTCCCGTTCTAAGAACTTTAGCTAGTACAAAAATAATGGAATTGATTTTTTTTTTAAAGAAATTTCTGATAAATTAGTGTCTCAAACTTCGACGGAGTGTATGTGTTTGTTAAGTACAGTAAAATTTGGTATTCGTTGCGATAATAGACATGAACCGAGCACTGAATCCGCCTACAAAACTTAATTTTGCGATCTATATTGAAAGTCTTTTGCATAAGAGAAAATCACTATTCATTCCACCATTTTAGAGTTATTTTATACAAAAACTAATTCCACCTGAATCGCTCAGGCTAGAATTTTCCCCATAATCCTTTTATCCTTTAAATATAAAAGATATGGTCTGACTCAGATGTTTTCAGGAACAGATTTGATTGTTACACTTATTTTCCTGGATAACATGTTCATTTTACGCTTTTCTGTATTCACATAATTTTACTACGCGACTTTTCAAAAATTTGTATGTACCTCTCAACAATTGCAAAGTAAAATTTATGTATTTGATATGTGTTTGTGCGTATAATTAAATTTCGTTTAGTCCAATTCTCTCTCACCACCCATCCAGTTCCTTTCATTAATTTAGCATGCAAGTTTTGTAGAAAATCCTCAAAGTTACGTCCATTTTCTACTTCGCATATACATTTCTATTGTAATTGGCTTAAATAACGAGAAATAAATGAACAGCAAAATTGGAATTACCTACCTGTTTCAGATAAATTCAAGTCCTCGTATGTAGTAGGTGGGCAGTGGTCGATAGAAGATGAATTAAGAGGATGTGTCGCTGCTATAGCTTGCGTTGCAGATAGTATTGTCGCTGCGGTTATGTTTGATATTCTATCAATAATTATGTTGCTACTATTGCTGATACTGATATTGGCAACAGTATTGGATGCTGTATTTGATACAGCTGATGTTGCCATAGTTCTAAGTCCAGGATGAATTGATGTGTTACCGCCACCAGATGATGGAGGCGATGATGAATTCGATGCTACCAATGCTGCGGTCACAAGAATTGTAGTTGTCGAAGTTGGGAATGGCCTAGTATTTGTTATCATGATAACACCACAGAGTTTTGGAGGCGCATCGATTTTATTGTGTTCCTTTTGATGAGCCAACGTTGTTAATAGGTAGTTACAAATGGTTCTGAAAAGAAAAAGACAGAGTAGAGGTAAGAAAATTTGTGCCATTTTAATGTTTCGCTTTCATTTTTGAGGCCAGCCCGTCCCTTTAACTCGTACACGAATTTGTCTGTCTGTATAGTTCTTTTTTACTATTTTCGACACTCTCGTAGACCCAATTTTCGTAATCACAGCGAGCGGAAATTTGGCACACAAGTTCATGTCGCGTGACAATTGAATCTATCAAAATTTGAACCGGAAATTTCCATGGAAAACCCGGAAAATCGGGAAAAATCATTTGAAAATTTGGTACAAATGAAAAAATTTCCGGAATTTTCCGGAAAATTTTCCTGTAAATTGTTTTTCTTAATTATGCAGGATCAAGTTCCCTATCAACTGGCATCATTACTTTCTCACCGACAATGGTGAAAACTTGCAGAAAAAATTGTGGAAAATTCATGTAAAATGATTTTCTGGAGTTTTTCCGACCAAGGAAGCGTTTGAGCGTGTTGCAACCTAAGACAAAGTTGTAGAGCCAAATGAGATGCATAAAGTTGCTTTTGTGGAAACCGAAAAAGCGGGAGAATTATCGGAAAAATTTTCATCGATATGATTAGTAATAAATCTGTTTCAGGAAAAGTGCAGAATTTTCCAATTTTTCTGGAATTTCCGGAATTTTCCGACTTTTCCGACAAAAAGTTTTATAAGCTATGCGGAATCATTTTTTTCCGTCCTACTGGCATTAATACTTTCTCTTCAACAATCATGAAAACTTGCATGAAAAATCGAGGAAAATTCATGTAATTTTTTTAAAAAAAATTCATAGTAATAGGAAAAAAGTCTATGGAAAACAAGGAAAATCGGGAAAATTCAGTAAATCAGTGTATTTTCGGCCGTCATAAAATTTGTTTAAAATATCTCCATATGCAGCACGTAATAATAGTTTAGTTAACGTGAAAAAGACAGAAAATAAAATATGTAAAAAACGAGTTTTCAAACAAAACAGGCCTTCAAGCCGCATAAAAAAGTAGAAAATAAACTTTTCTTCACACACAGAGGTGGACTCAGATTTTATTCGCTGACAATCACCGATATATTTCAGTATGATCAATCAGAGGTAATAAGTGATTTGATTCATGAAGAGAAATGTCCCAATAAAAAATCTGAGTCCACCTCTGTGTGTAAAGAAAAGTTTATTTTCTACTTTTTCATGCGGCTTGGCCTCAGTTTTGTTTGAAAACTCGTTTTGTACTTATTTTATTTAAATAAATTACTATTCAGAATTTTTCCTGTTATTTTTTAAATATTTGTGTTTTTTTTACAAGTCAGGAACATATCAAAAATCCGTAAAGGCGTCTGAGGCATTTGGTAGAAAGTTTATGATCAGATATGAAGAATATAAGAGATAAATATAAAAAGGTAGAGGGTATTTTGAAGTTTTTTGAGAAAAATACCCTTAGAACACGCATCCATGGCTTTTTATTAAAAAGCAAAAAAAGTGTATGATTTTAGTACTGGAAAAGACTTATATAAAAAAAATGGAGAATAAAAAAAGTGGTAAGTCTAAAATCGTTGGCACTATAGATATTTCGGAGGCTTTCGATTTGACTGAGCCTGATATTTTCCTCTTTCAGTCAATTACATCTGAATCGTAGGTGTACCACAAACTTCAGGTCTTTCTCCTATTCTCTTCCTCATTTTAAACTAACTAAGTCTCACTTTCAATCCTATTCACAGTTTTGTACTCTTGATTATGTGCACTCGTTTGAATCTATAGTGTATTCTCTTGGACCGCTGTAAATGTAATTAAGGTTACTGCATTTTAAACCTGTTAAAAAAAAGATGCAATATGCTTGGTAAATATGCTATGATATGATCTGATAAATATTTTCAACCCGAGTAGGTATTGGTTTCATTTTGAAAGCAAACATTCAAATTATTTAAAAATAACACCAAGACAAGGCGCCATACTATTGTGCCTCATGTTTATCAATTCTCGCACGTGTTTTCAATTATCTCAAATTTTACGTCCAGCGAATATTGACCTAACCTCAAAGCCTCTTAAACTAATTCTCTTGTGTATTTTGGAGGTAAATGCAAAACTGTCATCCTCTGTACAAATATTTGTCGAAGAATCGAAGCACAAACAAAACGAGGCTCTGAATGAAAAGATTTTGTGTGGCCATTGGGCACAATCATCTGTATTCAGCGCTATTACGTCTCAATGTGTGTTTATATTTTTTTCTTTTTCTGTCAAATTATGTATAAATGTTCATGAAAGGATTAATTTTATTACATTAAATCATAAATTGCCTAGCTGATCAAAAAAATCTTCTTGATGTTCTGTACTGAGAAAAATTGCAACCAAATTTTCGTGATTATCGATTGAACGGCGGAAGGTGGGGGGGCACGATTTTTTTTTTATTTTGTTGATTAACGACTAACCACCTATATGGTGACCATAATCCTAGTTTCATCCACTATCGGACAGGTATTGTAGATTTGTGTATCTCTTTTGACCCGGAAAATTTATTTACCTGTTTGCATAAAAACTACAGCTAAACGTGCTAGAACAAGCTCAATACTAAATTGAGCAAGAACAAAGCTGTCCCAGAGTCCTTGTGAAAGTTTCGAACAGGAATAGAAGTCTAGCAAAGACAAAATCTATTGTAGAATGCTTTGTTTGTTTTGCAACAATTTAAGCTTTGAATTGTCGAGAGTTTTTTTTTCTGTGTTGTTGTTTTTCTTTTATTTTTCCAAGCAATTGCGATGGCCAACAAAATCTTTCAATGCTTAGTTGAAAATAGATTAACCTTTTGCCTAGCTTCATTTATTTGTAGACTACTCAGTTTTGATATTTAGAAAAGCCCAGGTTTTAGCATTTTTTTTTTTTTCAAAAATTATTTTAAGAAATTTTTAAAAGTTCTAAATGAATTTGATTGATATGATTCAGGTTGAATACAATGCGTTTAATGATGCTCGAAGTATTTTGAATGAAATTATCTTAACTTTCTATGTATTTATTTTTTCCCCGTGATTCTCCCTGATATTGATTTTTTTAAAATTGAAATTTTAGAGGATTTTGTATGCTTTTTGCCGGCCAAAATTCTTTACCAAAATCCTATGTTAAAAATATCTGTTTTACCTAAAACTTGTATTTTTTGTTAAATTTTTGTTTTGAAAGAGGGTTTCAGATAGGGTTTCTAAAGTCGAAATTCTATGTTTATATCTACCCAAATTATTTTTGGACGCGACCGCTGTTTTTTTGTTTTGACCTTTTGGAGTACATTTTGTTGTAAAGTTATAAACATTTTTTCATAAAACAAAGCCTGTGGTGGGGGCCGTATACTAAAAATTCCCTGTAAAAAAGACTTCTCCAAAACTCCATGAATATTATAGAAATTGATTGTTTTTTTGCAATTCTTTTTATTCTTTTATTCTGAGTTTTCAATATCCCATGGTATCATGATTGATGTATTGTAAAAATAAACCAGACCTAAAATATTACTTAAAGGCAAAAAAATAGCACGATAAGAGTTAAAGATAGTTAACGACAATGTCACCAGGTAAAGCGTACTTGATATTAACCTTTCATGCCAAATGCCTTCACTACACTCAAAATCTTCCCCCACCATCTGCCTATAATCCATAATCCATCCAACTGTTTTCTTTTCCAAACATTCACCCAATCTCCTTACTGCAGCAATTATATCAAGCTAAGGCTGTCTAAAAAAACTGAAAACTCTGCAAACATCTTGACCACGTTCTAAAGGTTTCAGTTTTTGAGGTAGGTTCGTGCGGATTTTAGCATATACACGTCTAGTTTGCGTATTAGATTCGTATATTCTGAAATTTTTCCAAATACACGTATTCGCACGTCTAGACTTCTTTATCTGATTTATAAAAGAGATTTATAAATTTAAATATTCTAATTTTTCATCATTCGAAATTCGAATCGCGAAATCCAAAGAGTCCTACGAAGGTTCAAAAATATATCGCAAAAACATCTAATCCAAATACTCCAAACTTCGAAAAATTGAACTCCCAAGTAAATTTGAAGGTTGAATTTCCAATCTTTGAGGACCGATCGACCTGTTTTGGTTAAAATTACGTAAATTAGACTTTAGAATTTAGCCTCAAAGGCCAGTCTCCTTTAAGGTTAATTAGGAAGGAAATTTTACTTAATAATTCCTTAAATTAGGTCCTCAAAGTAATCTTGACTTTGTAGTTAATTATTAGGGAAAAATTACGTAATAATTCCTTTTTAATTTACCTCGTAGGAATTAGGAGAAATAAGGAAATAAATAAGGAAAATTTCTTAAATATGAGGCAAATTTCCTTACTTTGTACCTTAATTTTACTTAACTTTGATGTCAACTTTAAGGAAATGTATGGACTTTGTAGTTAGATCTATTCCCAAGTTCAAGGCAAGATAACGTAAATATTCCATAAATAATTCCTTATTCGATTGTGTTTCCCCTTAAAGTCCGAATTCCCAGAAAAGTTAACCTCAAGGTAAATTGGACTAAATGGCTACATTTTGCGAGATCCCTAAAAGTTGAAATTACGTAATACTACAACCAAAAAATAAAGTTCATTTACTTTTGTATGGCTTCATTATCACTGGAATTATTGAACTGCTCCTCATCAAGATTACAAATGTTGCTCCTATTTACGACACATTTATATTGGAATTAGTCAGGCTCTGGAATACCATATGCATCTTTTCTTAAAGATGCTACACTTGACTTGGGCCAATAGGTAGGTACATGCGGAATATATGTATGCATATTCAACTGCGTTTGCATTCACCCGCTTTTTAACAAATCTTGTATACAAATGATATGCTAATCACATGGTTTACTATTTTTAAAATGTAAATAAATCAATTCAATTCTTTCAATTGTCAAATCTCTTTTACCTATTTAATTTGGATATTTCGCCTTGCCATCCAGGAAATTCGTCGTATAAGGAAAAATTGTAAGACAAACTAACTTTTAGGTCGAGAAATGTAATATGCGCCATATTTATTTAACAAAACATGGCTGCCATATATTAAAAGAATGAATAGAAAAATTGCATAATACCTTCATTTAATTTTCTCCATAGTTACTGCAAAGAAAACCCAAATAAATGAATTTTTCTTAATTTCAGAACGATTAAAGCATATTTAAATTAATTTCAATGCTCCAAATCGGAAACCAAAGAATAGTTTAAAAGAATTTTAAATTATTATTTTTAAAAAATATACAATATATTTAAAGCGCGTTGTTGTTTTTCGATAAATTATTTCCATATTTATCAATAAAATTTTTCTCGTTTTAAAAATTGAACGCTTAGGAGCTGCGAGAATTAAATTTGAATAAGGCCATAATTTCTATACAACTTTGTTAAAGTAATCTTTCAATTTGGAGTTATGTGCCTTGTTCATAATATTTACATTACCTACTACAGAGGATAAATATACACATACAATTCTTATAAAATCTGGATTTCGACGGAATCATAGCTGCGAAACTGCTATGCTTAAGGTTACCTCAGATATTCACGAAGCACTCGACAAAGACCAACTTACGATCCTTGCTCTACTGGATTTCAGTAAGGCATTCGATTCCATCAATCATTACAAGCTGCTGGGAAAACTATCAAAAGAATTTCTATTTTCTTCATTTGCAGTAAAACTTTTCAGGAGTTTCTTGAGTGGACGCAGTCAGTTTGTTAGGGTGAATGAGGTCTGCTCGGGTGAAACTTCTCTCTTATCTGGAGTTCCTCAAGGATCCATACTTGGTCCCTTGCTGTTCAGCCTATACGTGAATGACATTACTGGTGTAATATCAGATGCTTCCATCCATCTATATGCTGACGATGTGCAAATGTATCTGAGCTGGCCGATTGGCTTGACGGAGGACTGCGTATGCCGCTTCAATGATGACCTGCAACGTGTATATGATTGGTCACTACAAAATAACCTGGAGTTGAATCCCAGTAAGTCAAAATGCTTAGCGATTTATAGGAATGGAATTGATCCTAATACCGTCCCACCAATACTCATTAACAACACCGTATTACCATATGTTGATTCAGCTAGGGCTCTTGGCTTTGAGCATAACTCTAAATTCACCTGCTGTAAACATATTGGTGTTACGATAGGAAATATATATGGGTGTCGGCGGCAGTTATGGCTGAGCTCTAGTTTTCTCTCGCTTCATATGCGGATGAAGCTGGTCAGGGCTATAGTGGTCCCTCATTTCACATATGGTAGTGTGATTTTCTCTGACCTTGACTCAGTCTGTCGAAGGCGACTCTTGGTAGCACACAATGATGTCCTCCGCTTTGTCTTTAAACTGCCTCGCTTCAGTCATATATCATCTTATTCAACATGCTTGTTTGGTTGTTCTTTGGATGCATACCTAATCCAATGCAGGTTAAAATTTCTGCACAGACTAATATATAACCAACAGCCCACGTATTTATTCGAAAAGCTTAACTTCTTGCAATCGGCTAGACACAGGAATCTTCTAATCCCTCGTTGTAGATCACGATTTGGCCAGCATTCTTATTTTTTCCAATGTGCTCGCCAGTGGAATCTATTGGCGCATGATATTCAGTGCACGAGTGGCGGTAGAGCTTTTGGCAGACTTATTAAATCAGTGACTCTTGTCTAAATCGGCGGCTATCATAGTTTCGAATGTTGCTCAACTAAATCCTAGCTTATTTAATTTCTCTTTCACTGTATTCTTTTTGCTCTCAAATATTCCATAGCTTAGTTTTACATAAGTATAGTATATTCTCTCCTCATTAATTTTTTTCTCTTCGTTTTTTTTCTTTTCTTTTTTTTTCTCTTTGCACTCAACTCTAATATTAGTTTTATTGTTACTTTTATTTAATTAGTTCGTAGTAATTTTTTCTTTTTATTTTTTTCTCTCTTTTTCCTATTTAATCCGGTACACTACTGTACATCTTAAGACTATAATGATCTTTGTACTGAAAATAAATTGTCATTATTATTATTATTATTAATTCCTTCTATATTAACACACACCTTAACATGAGTTAAAGTAGGTAGAAAATAGGTCGAGATCAAGCAAAATTTACGTAAATTCGACGTGAAATTTACCAAATCAAGGAAATGAGTCCTGTGCCCTATAGGGAAATATTCCCTAATTTCCCTCATATTATCCTCTCATTCTCCACTTACGTAAATCGGACGTAAATATTAGGTAATCTTAACTTAACCACAATTAGTCGCTGCCCTAATTTACGTCGAATAGCCGTAAATTCGATTTGAAAACGAGGGGAAATGTTACTTGGGCTAAGTATTCAAACTTTCCGAAAATTAGACCTATTCCAACTTGCAAATATTTGACGAATTCAAATCTGCGAATAGGACGAAATTTCGAATTTTTCATCATATACCCAATCTTCGAATTTCGAAAAGCAAAAACGTTCGAAAATTTAAAGCAGAATAATTTATTGCATGTGTACTTTTGATAAATTATTTAAGCTTATCTACCATAAGCAATTTTCATAAGTAGTGCAAACATCGAGGTGGGATGAAATTTAATCCTTTTGAAAAGAAAATTTCAATTTTCCAGAGCGCTACAAGTCTTGCTCCTATACAAGATAATTTCTTTGATCCCCTCTAATGCAGCAACACTATCTTCTCATCCAAGCTTTATCTATTAACACTTTTGCCCAATGCTTCTGTACTTAGTTGTTTTTCTACTGTGATACATACATAGATATTAAAACTGGCAGCTTCTTTCTAATTATTCCATTCATTCTAAAAGGAGGCCAACTGAGGGCAAAGCTACAGAGGGTTAAAGAGAGTGTATATATGTAGGTAGGTACATACATATGTAGTACATCATATGAAGCAAAAATTTTCCGTGGGTATTGTTTAACTGGAGTTTTCAAACAATGGCTCAACATATTATCTACCATTCGTACATGCAAATGATGGTAAAATTAAGAAAGATGGATAATGTATGTAGATATGTATGTATGTAACACCATCGTGTGATTTTACTTTTTTACTAGGTTTTATTTTTTTTTTGCAGAGATGAAAGTGGGCCAAAGTGAGCTTTTATTTCACTCCTTAGAGAAAAGTTCTTCATTAGCTGTGAAAATATTTGCATTTTTCTGGAGTTTTTTTTTTTTAAGAGAAATTTTTTTCGGAGCTGTTTAGCTTTTTATGAATATGCAAGCAAATTGGGTGTCTTCTACCTTTAGATTTTATATGGTTTTACAATGATTTTAAGTAGATATTATGTAAATATACATATACAGGATGACATGAAGTAATTTGCGCCCTATACCTTATTAAGGCAAGTTCATAATTAATTAAATGTTAACTTCGGTGAATATTAATTAAAAATACTGCTAAGTGAATTCGAGTCCTATTTGCAAGTTGCTGCTACTTTTATGAAATCTTTGAAATCTTGAAATTGAAATTATATGAAGCTTGAGAAATATATTTATTTATTTTTATAGGTAAGCGGAAAATTGGGCTGATTGTGAGATAACATGGTAGAAATACTATTTGATTTGTCTCTAATTATAGGGGAAATATTCATCATTATACGAGGGTGAATCAAATATAAACGAGACTCTTGGCCCAGAGCGCGCAATATTAAAGCGTTAGCTTTCTTTCTCCGTGATATGTTAAGTGGGGATGTCGAGAGTGGGAGTAGCATGTGAGCGACCTCGCTCGTTCTTCTCGGCAGTACCCATCGTAATGATGTCTGAGCAGGAGGTTCCCTCGTCAATTGCGCTGCATATTATTATTAAGTTTCCTACCACGGAAGGTGTAAAACCAGCAGAAATCTTGAGGAGATTGACTGCACAGTTCAAGGATGACACGCTTTCACGAGCTAGAGTATTTGCATAGCATAAACAATTTGTGGAGGGTCGTGAGAACGTTGAAAACGCGAACCATGATCACCGACCCAACACGACCATCACCAACGACAATATCGTCCGTGTAAAAAAATCTCTTGAGGGTGACAGTCGTCTGACATTGATATTGCATCTGAGGTTTGTATAAGATATGGGAGCACGTTCACCATAATTACAGAGGAGCTAAGTTTTCGTAAGGTCTGCGAAATTTCAGGAAGAGAGTGACTCGGCTCTCACTTACGTTATCATCTGCGATAAAACGTATGCGTGCACCACCATATCCAAGAGTCGAAACAAGCCAGCAAGGAGTGGAAACTGCAAGGGGAACCTGGGACAGTAAAAGCTAAGTCACGGCTGTCAGCAGACAAGGTTTTGGCTGATGGACAATTAATGCGGTCTATTACTGCAACATTTTTAGTGAGTTTAGTGTAGGATACCGCCGCAAATGACATGACCAACGATGAGAGAAGTGAAACTTCTTCATGACAATGTTCGTCCCCATACAGCCATCCTGACCAGAGAAAAACCGGAACGATTGGGCTGGGAGACATTTGAACACCCTCCCTACCACCCGGACCTGTCGCCCTGCGACTTTCACATGTTTGGTCCTCTCAAGGAAGCCCTAGGGCGGGGGGGGGCGAAGATTCAGGAACGATGACGAGCTTGAGGCCTATGTGCGCAATTGTCTGAAGACACGACCGACTTTTTTCTACGAGGATGGCATATCAAAATTGCCTATACGCTGTGAAAAATGTGTTTCTAAATCAGAAGATTATATACAAAAAATTAACTGTTATTCTTTTTCCTTTAAGTTCAAATAAAACTATTAAAATAAAAAAGTCTATATATATATATGTGATTCACCCCCGTACCTTATAAATAAAAAATAAGATTTATGTATGTAATAAGGTTATCTTAAAACTTATCATTATTCCTAATTTTGTTTAGTTGATCGTACTTGATGCTATTTATTTCCACTGTAATCATATACATAATAGCCAACACAGCTTTGTGACAAAATGATCAACTTCCATTAACTTGGTTGAATTTACATCTCTTGTTTTTAATGCAATGGAAAACGGAAACTGAGTTGACTATTTATTCTGAGCTCTAAATACTCGTCAATCTCCTTGATAAAAACAAAAAACGATTACCGGCCCAAGAAAGATCCTTGTGGAACATCAGTTAGTTGGTTGAAATAATTATATGAAATGGCATCATTGAAGTCTCCTGTTATTCACGGTTCGACAAGTAAGAATGTATCGTACCTACAATAATTGATATCAACATTGTTAGAGAACTGTGCAGAATGAAATGTCTCATCTGTTGCTTATTTGTTGGTGGGGGCAAAACAAACTCCTCATCTTTTTCAAGTGCAACTAATTGTTAAAATCTTCTCAAATACTTGATTATATGCAGAGCTGCGCAACTACTTAAGTACAAGTACCGAAGGCATGAGTAGTTCCGCGTAAGCACAAGTACGAAGTACCGCATATTTGAAAAGTACTAAGTCTATAAAAAGTACTGAGTAATTTTTTAAGTACTTTTTAACGTACTTTTTTAGAATCTTTGTACGTTGGCAGTAATATAATGAAGTTTATAGAGTTCAGTTAATAGATATTGTTGCGAGCGTGGCCTTTGGTTCGTTATTTAAAACACAATATTAAATAATTAATATACAAGTTCTTTATTTCAATTTAATCATATAAAATTCACAAACCTTCAATTTATCAACTCAACTTTAATTATCGCTAAAACTGTACTTTCAAATATCGCATCTAATTACATTCACTTTCGCTTCTTTATTACTTTCGCTTGTTAACACTGCAACGTCTAAGACAAGACTCTTTTTCTGGCGATGACAACTGTTATATTTATACCCTAGAAACTCTTCGGATTATTCTGGAGTGTTCTATTCCTAAAGGTTCTTGACTATTCTATTTGTTCTATTCCTGAACTTTCCTGTAGATTTCATAATCGATTCTCCGAACCTGAAGTCGTTTACTCTCCATTGCCAGTAGATGTCACCAGTTGTCTCTTTCTATTGCACGTAACAATATTAATAAATCAATACTATAAACTATAAACTATAATATGTATAGCAATCAGTGGCTACCATTTAAAGTTTTAGATGCTGCAGGTAGAGTAAAACGTTCACCTCTCATTGCTACACTCATAAAAACTATTAGAGGTCCGCCCAAGAACCACTGGTCGCCTCCAATAATCCATAAAATTTCGAAGGAAAAAATTTCCATTAAATTTCTAAGAAAAAATTGAGGACTTCCCTACATCAGGTCGAAGCATCGTTAATTTTATATTGGGGCGAGGCATTGTTTGATTACCCTTAGTTATGTCATCAAGTCGGGGCATCGTCGATTTTATATTCGAGCGAAACGTTTCTGGTTTTTGTTCTACTTGCCCAGTCTTGTTTGTATGTTATTAGTTTGTCTAAGGCTATTCCTTGACGCGTGAATGCGGCACATGCTTTGACAGTTCTTTGCGTGCTTTAAAATATAATAAAAAAGGCAGTTGCGCTAGAGATTATGTTTGTTTTTTCTATGAAGAGTTAGATATTTGTAGGTACTTAATAAACTCAGAAATAATTAAGTAAAAATCTTGGTAGTTAAGTACAACACTAAGTCTTAAGTACAAGTAAATAGAGGCAAGTAGGTACTTATGTTCAAATACTAAGTAGGGCATTTCAAAAGTATTGAGTAATAAGTCTTAAGTAACGAAAATGTACTTTAAGTAGTACTTAAGTCTTTTTTTACTTAAGTATTTATTGTCCAGCTCTGATTATACTTTTGGATGCATCTACTACATAGCGGAAGGTAGTTCACCGGGCATTTCTGTTTGAAACATCCTAAATTTAAGGAATTTTCAGAAAAAATTACCAACTATTATCGCATGTCTTATTATGATCTTTGTATATTTCGTTGCTAGTATCCCAAAGATCTGGTCTCTGGCGTATCTCCTCTATCAACATCAATTTTCCTATTCATAGCTTAAAAGTTTTGTACCATATCAAAAACACTACGCTTCGAATTTTAAATGACGGGCGACCATTTGGCAGCTCGTGTGCCATTGCAGATGCATAGCAGTAGTCCTCATGACGCTTTACAGTTAGCGCGTCATGATGGGAGAACGTCAGACCAAATTGGTTCGCGCGACCACAGCGCGGCCATGTGTACAGCTCCATTATTTGTATATAAATGCGTTTTTTTTTTCATTGAATGCAACTAATCAAGTTTTTCCTCTTCCTGTGCGTATCCTTCCTCCCTCATTCTTCAGACAAAAATCCTTAGAAAGATTTTTGTGGAAACATTTTGAAGATTTTTCTACTATGCAAAACTTTATTTAGTTTTTTCCTTATCTTTTTTTCATTATTCCGAAACCTCGATCGAGGCTGTCCTTCATTCTCTTCGCTTGATCTGTATTCATAGTCGATGAAATTTGATTTCTGACCAATTTTATCGGTAGATGATGCCAGTAAGTGAAAAACTTAAGAAAAGTTTTGACTAAGAGGGGTTATAATGTCTCATTAGATTTGGTTTGGAATAAGTTCAAATTGCTTCGGACATGATAAGAAACGTTGTACCTACTCTTTGATACTAGCAGGTGTAGATCTCCGGTATGCTTTTAAGGCTATACCTACTACTCCACAGTGTTTTTTTTAAAACCTTATCAGGTAATATTATTTATCAATTATTAATTTCAACTAACCGGTATAATTCTCAATCTTGCAAAATCGAATACTAATAAGTGGTAAGCAATATGGTCTTGAAGATCCTGTTTGACCTATAAATTTACCATAAATCCCAGCATCATGTGCATAATATTCTCACACATATCTGTATATCATTTACCATTATCACACATATGCCGCATACGTAATAAAGTGATTTTGTCCATAATCGGTCTCTTCGAGACTTGTTAAAGAAGTTCGCATGGCACATGAACGTATCACATATTCACCAAACTCACCTTGTGAGCAAAATTGCTGCATCTTGAGGCCTTCAGTTTAACCGAGAAAATCATGAATATGTGAATTTCTCGCCCTATCTAAGGTTTATATGTATGCACGTGTATGCATATATGTACATATGTTTAACCAACCTTTAAATTAAAATAGCTTTCCACAATATTCATCAACGATTCACCTGATACCGCCCCATATATGGATCCAACGTTCGATTGATCACTTATTCATCCAGTAAACAGTTTTGAATGAAATCAATTTCCATGTCATGTCTGCCTATTTTCACTTGAAAATGCCTCAAAATTGTTGTTTTCATCGATGACGCACAGCATTTCAGTTAATTGTAATTTTTTGATGATTGTTTTCAAACATACGATGGCACCTATATATGTATGAGGTTGAAGACAATTCGTTGAACTTTTTATGAATTGAATCGAGGGAACATACAAAATGAAAATGTTGATTTTACGGTGGTCTTTCTTGAATGTTGTTCAAGTTCTGTTAATTTTCATGTAATTAATTGTAGGATGAGAGAAAATTGAGAAAAAAAGCGAACATTTAAATTCATTAATTGTAAAACCCATTCATATTTAGTTCTAGGTAAATAATTCAAAATTGTATGGTCGTATTTTCCTGCTTGAGCTGCACCGACCCAATAATATTCAGTGAATTCTAGCTCGAATTTATTAGATTATTGTTGTTAAGACCTTATAATGCCACTGTGAGCGAGGCTAATTTCTGTATGTGTATACATAAAATGCAAATTAATGAGCCATAAACTAATAATAAATATCCGTTGCGTCATATTAATCCTTGAGAGTACATGAAAATCCTTCAAAATTACACTACTCGTAACAAAAACACAAAAATAAAAGTTTTGTGCCTTTTTTAACGCAGATAAATAACACAAGTAAACTTTCCCTTTGAAAATAATTCGAAATCTTTGCTAGATGTTTTCCCGAAAAATCATAAAAATCAAGAATTTATTTTTTTTATGTATTGAAATCACCTCGAAATTGATCTTGATCTTGTTATAGAGACTCTGTTCCGACTTAACTAAACACAAAAATTTTGTTGGAATTTTAATGTTTACGCTCGTAAAAATGGAACCATGTTGCCGAATGGCAGACTTTTACGGCGAAATTTCATGATAAGCTTACGCAAATGAATTCGAAATGTTTAAATTAGAAATAAGAGAGAAAGACGGCTAACTGGAAGTTTTTTGTTGTTCTTCTGGGTGTGTGTACTCGTATATGTATGTACATTCAAGCCGGCAATCTATTCAGCATCCCATTTTATTACAACACAAACTGTATACTTTAGTTGTATTGTAAATTTGGCTTATTTCCGTACAACTATGATTTTGACTAAACATTTTGACCTCCTGTAACATTACTTCGACCAAGTAGTAGTGGCACAAGTGACAAGAAAGTTTATGAATTTCCTTTGCATCAAGCATAGCCTATGTAGTTTAGACACACACAAACGATATACAAAGAAATTTACGAGAAATTTTTCCAGTAAATAATATTTCGTATCGTAATATTCCAAAATCGAAAATCGGTGAATATCAAGTTAAAAAAATCTTAAAATTCCCAGAACATAAAATCTCAGAAAATACTTTAAAAGCCAGAAATTTGTGTTGCAATTTTTCCAAAAAACTCGAAGAAATATATTTAAAAATTTTTTTTTTTACCAGAATTTTCTTTTTCGGGACTGTACTTTCCAGGATTTTGAAATTAAGATCTTGAAATTTGGGATTCCCGTATTCGTATCTAAAGTAATTAAATTTCCTCGATTTTTAAGTGTAGGGAAAAGCATTTTTCTGGATTTCCAGTATTTTTTGAATCTTTGTACTCCTGTACCGAGATTCAGCTAATTTGTTCACTTCACTCACTTTTGAAAATAAAATGATTCCTTTAAAAAAGTGAAGTGAGTAGTTTTCGAAAATTAATTTCGAATGTCAATTTCACAGCTTTTTGGCTTTTTTGAGGCCAGCCGTCCCTTTATTCGAATTTGTCTGTATTTCTTTTTTACTATTTTCGACACTCTCGTAGACCCACTTTTCATCATTACAGCAAGCTGAAATTTGGCACACAAGTTCATGTCGCGTGACAATTGAATCTATCAAAATTTGAACCGGAAATTTCTATGGAAAACCCGGAAAATCGGGAAAAATAATTTGAAAATTTGGTACAAATTTTATTAGTGATAAAGCCGTTTCAGGAAAAATGCAGAGTTTTTCGATTTTTCCGAAAAAAATTTCCGACTTTTGCGGAAAATTTTCCGATAAAAAAGTTTTCTAAATTATGCAGGATCAAGTTCCCTGTCAACTGGCATCATTACTTTCTCTCCGACAATAGTGAAAACTTGCTGAAAAAATCGAGGAAAATTCATGTAAAACGCTTTTCCAGAATTTTTCCGACCTTTGAGCGTTTTGCAACCTAAGGCAAAGTTGTAGAGCGAAATGAGTAGCATAAAGTTGCTTTTGTGGAAAATTCCATGGAAAACCCGGAAAAGCGGAAAAATCATCGGAAAAATTTTCATCGATATGATTAGTGATAAATCGGTTTCGGGAAAAATGCAGAATTTTCCAATTTTTCCGGAAAATTTTCCGAAAATTTCCGTAATTTTCAGACTTTTCCGGAAAATTTTCCGACAAAAAAGTTTTATAAGCTATGCGGAATTATTTTTTTCCATCCTACTAGCATCAATACTTTCTCTTCAACAATCATGAAAACTTGCATGAAAAATCGAGTAAAATTCATGTAAATTTTTATAAAAAATTCATAGTAATAGGAAAAGTCTGTGGAAAACATGGAAAATCGGGAAAATTCATGTCATATGGGATCAAGTTGGAATATAGCTAAAAAGCGCTGTTTAAAACATAATTTGAATTTCGAACAATTTTTGTTTTCGGATCGGCACCAAACATGACTTAAAAATTGTTTGAAAATATCTCCATGCAGCACGTAATAACAATTTAGTTAACGTGAAAAATAAATAAAATAAAATAATTAAAAAAAGGAGTTTTCAAACAAAACTGAGGCCAAGCTGCATGAAAAAGTAGAAAATAAACTTTTCTCAGATTTTTTGATTGGGACATTTCTCTTGAATATTCTTCGGTGAATGTCAGCGAATAAAGTCTGAGTCCACCTCTGTGTTTGAAGAAAAGTTTATTTTCTACTTTTTCATGCGGCTTGGCCTCAGTTTTGTTTGAAAACTCGTTTTTTACTTATTTTATTTATATGTGAAAATGAACGCGGCTGCGAATTATTATCCTCTAAACATTTTATGCGGATAATAAGGAGAAATACTGCAAGAATTAAATTCTTTCCATATTTTTTCTTTGCGTTGGTGTCGTTGTGCACTAACAAGCTTCCCCTATAAGACCTCATAATTTTATTTTAGTCCATCAATTAGAACTTTCTAGTATGCAAATGGCGAGTTACAATTTATTAGTGATATAATTAATAACTGTATGTACTTGCTATTTCTAAAATAAAATAGCTGCTCGATGATTTCACTCCCACTTACCGCAAAATTGAAGGTGAGTGCAGTGAGTGAGTGAATTTATTGTCAGAATCAAATATTCAGAAAAGTGATTCACTTCACTCACTCATTTTTTGACAATTTTGACTTAGCTGAATCTTTGTCTTGCGAGATTTGTATTTGCAAGACTTTAAGGATTTTAAAGTCCGGAATTCTAATACAATTCTGTTTTTTATTAATCAACATCTTAAGAAATATAAGGTAATCAATTAATTTGATCAAAATCCTGGAAGTCTTTAAATAAAAAATTTCCAATAATTAAATCCCGGAATAGATACAAGAATCCCAAATATACAGAAATTTTGTGCTTTCTCCTTTTTTATTTTCGTGGATGGTTTTTTAAAATTTGGGCTCTCCGGGAAGTTTTAATGATATTTTAATACCTGCATTTTGTACCCAACCCTTCTATCATATATATATGTATATGTAGATAGGTAGTTAGTTAGCTTGGTGCGTTAAATTTTAGAAGAAACTTAAAAAACATTGCATTTCCGAATTTTCAAATCCAACAAATCATCACAAAAGTATTTCATGATTGTCATATTCGTGATATGTTATAATTTCAACTCCTTGCACCACCTATTTATCTCCTTGATTTGCCTTCATTCTGACTTTTCCGTATACAAAAAATATTACAACAATGTAACACAGTTTTTTCAGGGCAATAATATTGATAAAATTATGAGAAAATTTCTATTCGACAATTGTCGAGATTTCAATTTCGAAACAAGTAAAAATCAAATGAAAATAGGGAAATGATAAAAAAAAACCGATAATAAGTTGGATTTTGCCATTTTATTTTTAGTTGTAGCAGACAGTTCTCAATAAATTGATTTTTGTGTGTAATTAATTCTAAAACTTTTCCAATCATCGCCACCGGCTTAATGAATTCCGAAACCGGAAAAGCATTCAATAATTCGCTGAGCTTGTTGAGATATCATTTCCTGGTATTAGAGAAGGATGTTAGTGCGCTTCTACATGATTAAAGGACGATGGTCCATTACGTTTTCAATAAGAGAAAATTAAGGAATCCAGAAAAACGAGATTTCCGGCTGTCCGATGTTCAGTAGTAGAAAAAAACAAACTTTATTTCTTATTTTTCATTTAATCATTCTTGAAGTTTTGTATATTGCTAATACATGTTTCAGTTTGTCCGTCTCTTTATGGAATTCATATCATTCATAATTTCATCTTATACAATACGCAAAATTGTGCATCAAACAATTTTTAGTAGAACCAAAGAACATATAACTTAACTGTTATATGTTCTTGGTAGATTAACCTACCACCTTTAAAGAGCAGGTTGGGATTCAGCTATAAAACTTTTAAATGTGTCATTTAATAACGGTGCTTTTTTGAAAAAAAAAAATAAATAATTACTAGAACTAAACGCTTTTAATTTTGAGAATTACGGATAAAGGTTAGTTTGGGTGGTAAAAGTGATGGCTCACAGGGTCCCAGGATCTGCCAAATCTCATAACGTGTATGTATCATATGCGTGAAACTTTACCATTTTATTAACACCTAAAAAATAATGCTCGAATTTTCAATGTGGTATTTTTTCTGAAGAATAAAACACTGCGATTATTTGTCGAAATCGAAAATTTAAAAAATGATACTCCATTGATCCAATATAACACTTTACTTTCCTTTTCTCTCCGGTTTTCTAGGGTAAATATTATTTTAGAAAACAAAAACTTATTTCAGTAATGCTTAATATGGTTTTCAGCAGAACAAGGGTACCCCGTAGATATATTTTCTGTACTTCTCGTTATCTCTCTGCATCTTTTTTTCTGCTCTCGCATTGCTCTGCACTGCTCGTGCTCCTACTATTTGTACGCACGCACTGCGTTGCTCTCTCTTATATACTATTCTCTCTCCACACTTATCACTCTCTTTTCTTTACGTTTTTCCATCATTTTTATCAGCTGCTTCTTTTAATTTACTCCACTCAAAGTAACAACCAAGATAGGGCAAGGATAATTAGATTGGATAAACCACAAACTTAAGAGGCTCACTAAAGCAGTCGCACTCGATAGACAATACATACAAGAGAATCTGTGAATGAACACATATATATATAAAAAAATTAAAATTAAAAAACTGAATTATAAACTTAAAAGAGAATTCTTTTATCTAGTTGTAATCAGACCTGTAAAGAAGTACTTCTAAAGTACCAGTACCGCGACTTAGATTTAAGCTCGTGTAAATTATTTAAATACGCATTCTAATAATTTAGGCTTATGAGTAATGACCGAGCTGCAGTACTTTGCTTTATGGCGGCATTTCTGATAAGTACGTACATTGGTACTTATAAGCTACTTACTTAAGTTTATATATGAGACTTATAAATTCCAGTACCATTACCTGTAATTGTACCTACTTTTTACCGCGGTAAACTTATATTTGTTCAAGAAGGAATTTTTTTACGTCCTTAAGCTGGCAGAATCAAAATGGCAGAACGGGTTCTGAGGTAGTAGTAAATTTAACGCTCATTTAAGGCTAATTTAATGCCCAAAATCCAAATTTAAGGCTCCCATAGTTTTCTCAGAAATCACGGTTCTGCTAGCTTTAGATAAAGCTAGCAGAACCAAACAAAAAAACCTATTAAATTTACAATTGCGATATAAAAAAAAAGTATATAGGAACTTAAGGCTAGTTTAAGGCTCCATAAAAAACGGCACATAAATAATTTTAGTTAATGATCCCACAGAATTCCTCCAAAGGACAAGAAAATTGGAGCTGATGATTTATAAAAGAATGCCAACACTGGACTAAATAGCCCTACAAACTAATTTCCAAGAACAAATCGCATTGGTTTTGAGGTATCTAATTAGAATTCAATGAGGTCAATTTGGTCCGGTTCTGCTAGCTTAAACGCGGTTCTGCTGCTGAGCCTAGTGAGTGACTTGAAAAACAAATGAAAAAATGAAAAAGATCGAAAAAAAAAGAAAAAAAAATTTATTAAAAAAATTTAAAAAAATTTAAAAAACCACTGCGGGCGTATACAGGTTCAATTCGTTTCGAATGAATCTGGTTTTTTAAATTTTATTAAATTTTTAATAAAATTTTTTTCTATTTTTTCCTCAATCTTTTTCATTTCTTTCATTTCTTTTCTTTATTCTATTTTTTCATTTGTCTTTCAAGTCACTCAATTTCGCTATTTTGGACCTTTTGATGAGTCACACTAAGACTTGAAACTTGCCACCAAAAATATAATGGGTTATGTGATAGAATAACAAATTAAAAACATTTTTTAGCTTTTGCTATATACCGGAGAATCTAAAAAAATTCGTTCTCTTTACTAAAATAAATTAAAAATTCATTATTATTGCTAAACTAACAAAACATATATTAAAGTTAGAGCAACAAAATATAATTCAATTATAATATCAGCTTTGACTCATTTTCAAATATATATTACAAATAAATACCTAATTATAAGAAATTACCCCGAGGTGTCGTGTTACTTTTGTCCCTGGTAGTGGTTTTTAAAAATGAATATATTTATCATTACCTAAAAAAAACACATAGGAATTGTCGAAATAAAACATGGAGAGTTACAAAACCATTATTCAGGAATGCACATGCAAAAATCACCCCGGTAGTTACACATTAACTATGGATTTCTAGAAAAATACAAAATTAGAAAAAAAATATATGAGTGGCACAAATATACAAATTCAGCTCTACAACGTGCAACTGATATAAATGTTCGGCTTAAACTAACCGATGTGAGAAAGCATCGGCGGCTTACGCACCTGAACTGTAGGACAAAACTTCTCAATATGTTCGTACGCGTTAAAAGGGGGCATGTTACTTTCATGACGCAGTTAGTTTTGTCCCCGGTCTCCCCTGCTTAAAAGATTTTAAGTTCAAGTCCTGGAACTGATAATGGTACTTGTACCTTGAACTTAGATCTGGTTGTAATATAGTCAAGGTATATGAAAACTAATTTTGCTGCTGTAATGTAATATTTAGCGTACACCATGATCTTTTGATGAAAACCTCTTGTTATTTCTCATTGTTAGGTATACACTTTTTTTCTTCTTTTTGCTAGAAATTAAATACGTTGTTTGTATAACCTTTCTTGAATCATATTATCCTCAAAAAAATTTCCACACGAAAAATGTAATACGTACGTAAAACTGACCCCCCCCCCCCGCACCCCTCCAATCCTCCACATTTAATTGAATCCCTCTACTGTCTGTCCACCAAAATAGACTCACAAAATGGACAATTGTTGTTGCTGTTATTATGTTTTTGACACATGTTTCATAAGATTGAGTAAACTCGTGGCCTGGTCACGTGTACCATACACATGATAAATTATTCTGAAGAGATTTATCCTACAATTTAACCTAATCCTCTTGTAAGAGTAATTGGATCCTGGCATCCTTTTCACGTTGAGAATTTTTGTTTGCAGTTCTTGTTTGAATTATTGTTAGAGGAAATACTTGCACACAATAAATAAGTATTTATGCATATAAGTTTCGCAGGAAAATTGAGATTAAAAATTATGTAAATGCATAGTACGTGCATACATATGTGTGTGAGTGTTATGGAATATGTATATAAATTCGAAAGTCCTTGCTGGCAGGAAGCTAATTAAATCACAGTAAAGATTTCTACGAATATATGTATGTTCACAGTTTGAGCAATTGTTACTTTCCTTCAAGGATTTTCCAAAGTTTATTAAATTTTTCATGGAATTCACTTTAAATGCAGAATATATGTAGATCAAGGAAAAACCTGAAGTGTACGCGTTTTGCTGTATTCTGTAATTAAAAAAAAAAAAAAAAAAATTTCATATTGAGTTTATTTTTAAACTTTAATTTTGCCCCAGATCCTTAAATCTTTGAATATAGAAATGTAGGAATTTTAGCTTTCAGATATATTGATGTGGTCCGGCAGACCTTTATTCATAGTATCTATTTGGTTCAATCCATGGCTATTTGTTAGACGGGTATAAAAATCACAGACGTGGTCCGTACCATTTTCGTATATGCGGTAGCTTTCTCTAATACATAAATGGTCCTATAAAAAGTTGCGAATGAGCAAGATATCGTCGCAAACTCATAAGTAAGGAATTCAAGGATATTTAATAAAACGGTAAACTCAATACTTTTTCATGGATAGAATTTATTTGTGGTTGCCCATTTTATCTTGGCTTTATTAAATTGTTATTACCCCACAGAAGATGTTGTTGAGTGCTTGTACATTAGTTGGATACATCCAGATGTTTCAGTACTCATTGTTCATGCTACAAGTCATATTTTATATTTTTATCATTTTGGCTGTAATAAACAGGATTTAATGGTATATAAAAGAACTTTTCAGTTGACGACTAGGTATTCAAAAGTGTTATTAACACATCACACTCACAATTTTTGTGTTAAGTTATGTTATTTTTTATTGATATTATGCCTTTTCCGTGTCATTGAAGGTAGACAGTTTTTTCTTTTTATTTTACAGTCTGTTGTTAAAATGTTACCATTGTGGTTTATAATGCTGCGAAAAATAATAGGAGTTCGTAAAAAATATAGTTAATTGCTGATTCCAGAAAACTCGAGAATATTGGAGAATATTCGCCTAGTGAAGGCGTGTGTGTGTGTGTGAAAGTGTCCTGGGGACGGATTCACTAACTCGGAGATTTTTGGAGTTGTGGCGTAACCCCCGGAATATAATACAAGCCATGAAGTCTCCGAAGGCACCGACACATTAAGAGGCCTTAACGTGCCGGGTACAGCATGCAGTAAGAGCTCACTCTCACGGCATTTTGTATACTCGTCATGGAGGAAAAAAACAAATTTCATTTTAAACAGGTCCTAAAGCCCAAAACTGTCGCTCCCACAGCAAAATGAAGTTAAAACAAATTGCAGCCAAATATGTTTTCTTTATAATAGTTTAAAAAAAAAATAGCATGTAGAACAAATTTACGGAAATTATAGCGTTTGAACAAAATACAAGCAACTTTTATATGAAAAACTCCTTCAGTAAGACAAGGCAAGAAGACTAGGGATGTCGCCTGCTGACCGGCTCTCTTTTTTCGACTTTGTTCATGGCTTGTATCCTGCGGGGGTTACGGTTGTGGAGATGAGAGTTATTTTGACACTTAACTCTCCACTCGGAATTCTGTAACTCGGGGAGTTTGTATTGCGAATTACCAAGCTCTCTATTCCACTCGACAAAACTCTCGGCTGTGTTAGTTGTGGAGAAGTAAGAAGAATATTTCTCAACTAACAGTATTGTCTGTTTTTATTGTCCTTTGTGATGGTACCTAGGTACCTATAACTATAAAATAAAATAGAGTAAAAAAAACATAGCTGCCAGTAAATAAAACAAAAGAGATAAGAAACAAAATTCTGCAGAACCTACATAAAAAATAGAAAAACAGAAAGGATAAAAAAAAAGTCAAGTGAGCACACACATACCTACGAAGAGTCATTACAGGTTAAATACCGGAATAAACGCCTCCTGATCAGGCCAACCGAGCTCACACGCAGAATATCAGCGGGCAATGAATTCCATAGACGAAAGGCTTGAAAAAAAGAACCGTTCGCCAATTAGACTAGTGAATCGTGGAATTAGTAAGTCAAGACGTCTTGTTGAGTGCAAGGAACAAGTGGTCGCATTTAAATCAAGATGGTTACTTATAGCGGTATAAGTCGTCATTTAGTCTAGAAGCGCAGACCTCAACGAGACCGACAGGCCTAAATATATACATTGGACGTCATCTGCATACATCTCAATGCTCGAGCTTTGAATAACTTCCGGCAAGTCATTGATAAATGCAGAAAATGAGACTGGTCCTTATATAGAGCCTTGAGGAACACCAGAATTTACAGTAGTAGTAAGAAAAGTTTAAAAAATGGGCCAAATATGATCCAACGATAAAATAAAATGTGGCGTCTGTGCTCTCTCCAACCCTTCCTTACTAATTTAACTTTTTGTTCCTTTCATTTATAGTTTTAATTTGTCACCAATTTTAGGATTTTTAAAACAAGGGGTTTCAATTAAGAAACTAACAAAAATTTTATTTCTTTATTTCGATATTAATTGCGACATCTACATTCGAAGTTAAATATCGCGCATAATACTTACTTTAACACACACAATTGTAAAAACCTATTATTATTTTAACAAAATATGAGCATATTACCATGTAAATCGACTTCACTATTTTTATTTGCACATGCAGCTCCTTTCAGGTCTGGAATGAGTTTTAAAAATATAAAAATCCATTTTCCTTGGAGCGCAAAAAAAAAAATCATCTCATTTGACAAATAAACTTCGTCGTGTTATTTTAAAGAAATTTTGCATAATCACTGTTCAAAGAAATAAAAGTTCATGTCAGATGCATCCCCGGCTAATGTTCAAGTCTAACATTTTCATTGTATATATTCAATGGAATAAGGACGTAGGTTATGCAACCAAACCGGAAGATGAATAAATATTTGTTCACTGTGGAAAATAAATCCACGACAATAGGAAAACATGTGGCTTATATGGAGAAATTTAAGGCTATAGAAGTGCACAGATGATAACAGTGGATGAATGGTTTGGTGGTGCAAAGAAGTTTTCAAAAAATATATTTATACTCCTGTCATCTTCGTACCATTCTCATCCATGGCAAACATATAAATTCGACGCAATTTTGTGTTCCAGATAAATACAACTTCCAATGTCACGACTACAAACACCGTTAGAAGTGGATTAAGATTTTTAAAAGAAGGAAGATAGGACAGAATACTTGTGCAGAGTGCAATATAATTGGATTTAGATTAGTAATTTCTTTTATTTATGTCATTATATCTCATATGTACACATAATGTCGATAAGAATTGTGAGTATATATTTTGGTAGCCTTTGAATGTTAATTTTAGAAATCTCTGGATATGATGTATTTAGATTATGTCCTGTTCCTTAAAATACTACCTTCTTCTTTTGGGATTAATAAAAAATGATAGGTTATGGAAAAATTAATTAGCCTGTGGCGACACGGCCACAATTTTGTCACAGCATGTACCTGATTAATATGAACCGCTGTATTGTAGTCGGGTGGTTTCCAAACACCAAAAAACTACTTTGCGCGATGCGACGTCAGAGTATTTTGATCAGAATTATAAAGTAGGCCTATTAACCCTTTATTACTACCCTGGGTCAAAAACGATCCCAAAAATAATTTATTTGTGTCTATCTCTTGAAAATTCTTATCGCTCATTGTTTTAAAAGCTTACTAAGGATAACTGAAGTTCATTCGGCCCCAATATAAAAAAATCGATTCCTTTTTTGAGAAAAAGAAAGGGGCTGGGGTCGTTTACGACTCCAGGGTAGGAATAGCGCAATTGGAAAATACCAGAAATTTTTTCAGGGCAAATTAACAAAACCCCATACGTCAGGTGAAGGAAAAGTTTACAATGTTTTTAGCAATTTTTATATTTGTAGTATCTATACCAAAAGTGTCCACACACTTTTGACCAATTGTGTCAAGAAAGACACACCGGTGGCGAATGTGTGTATTTTATGGCCTATTAAATGCTGTAGGAATAAGCTCATTTATACCTTTACGACGTTCAATCTCAAGCAGCAAAGAATCTGGTGAAAAAGATACATTTTTTTTTTTTAATTTTGCGTTAAGTTTTCTACCATACTTAGAGGAACGTTCTGAACACAGCACTTTGTAGTTTAAGGATAGGATTGCCGGAATAATTGAAAAGGAAATACATGTTGAAGAGTTGGAAGTTCCTCGTGCAAAGAGAGCAAGGTGCGCTTCCTGTCCACGAAGAAAAGATAGAAAAATCAACTTGCAATGAGGCAGATGCCAGCGATACATTTGCTCAATATATCATAAAAAACTGTGTTTTAATTATCTTCATAGATAAGATAAAATGAATATGTAATTAATTATTATTAAAACTTTCATACTTAAATAAAATAAGGAAAAAACTAGTTTTCAAACAAAACTGAGGCCAAGCCGCATGAAGAAGTAGAAAATAAACTTTTCTTCATACACAGAGGTGGACTCAGATTTTTTGATTGGACATTTCTCTTGAATATTCTTTCTCTTAATGAATCAAATCACTTATTTTACCTCTGATTGATCATACTGAAATATATCGGTGATTGTCAGCGAATAAAATCTGAGTCCACCTCTGTGTATGAAGAAAAGTTTATTTTCTACTTTTTCATGCGGTTTGGCCTCAGTTTTGTTTGAAAACTCGTTTTTTTACTTATTTTATTTTCTGCCTTTTTCACGTTAACTAAATTGTTATTACGTGCTGCATGGAGATATTTTAAAACACACTTTAAGTCATGTTTGGTGCCGATCCGAAAACAAAAATTTTTCGAGTATCAAATCGTTGAAGTACTGTAACGGTTTTCTGAAATTCAAATTATGTTTTAAACAGCGCTTTTTAGCTGTATTCCAACTTGATCCCATATAACATGAATTTTCCCGATTTTCCATGTTTTCCACATACTTTTCTTATTACCATGAATTTTTTTTTTTTAAAATTTACATGAATTTTCCTCGATTTTTCATGCAAGTTTTCATGATTGTTGAAGAGAAAGTATTGATGCCAGTAGGACGGGGAAAAAATGATTCCGCATAGCTTATAAAACTTCTTTGTTGGAAAATTTTCCGGAAAAGGCGGAAATTTTCGGAAAATTATCCAGAAAAATTGGAAAATTCTACATTTTTCCTGAAACAGATTTATCACTAATCATATCGATGAAAATTTGGCCGATGATTTTCCCGCTTTTCCGGGTTTTCCACGGAGTTTTCCACAAAAGCAACTTTATGCAACTCATTTTGCTCTACAACTTTGTCTTAGGTTGCAAAACGCTCAAACGCTTCCTTGGTCGGAAAACCTCCGGAAAAGCGTTTTATATGAATTTTCCTCGATTGAAAGTAATGATGCCAGTTGATAGGGAACTTAATCTTGCATAAGTTAGAAAACTTTTTTACCGGAAAATTTTCCAGAAAAGTCGGAAAATTCCGGAAATTTTTTTCGGAAAAATCGGGAAACTGCACTTTTCCTGAAACGGATTTATCACTAATCAAATTTGTACCAAATTTTCAACTGATTTTTCCAGATTTTCCGGGTTTTCCATGGAAGTTTCTGGTTCAAATTTTGATAGATTCAATTGTCACGCGACATGAACCTGTGTGCCAAATTTCAGGTCGCTGTGATGACGAAAAGTGGGTCTACGACAGTGTCGAAAACAGTAAAAAAGAAATATATAGACAAATTCGTGTACGAGTTAAAGGGAATGGCCTCAAAAGATAACTGACCCAGTATTACAATTCCAATGAGTTTCTCGAATTTTATCTTAAATCGCTAATGGTTTTATAAATAAGAATCAAAGCTCGTCAAGAAGACGGGGCCGTCTAATTTCTCTTATGAAATTGTTTAAAATATTAAAAACTCACGTGGATGAATAAATTTATTCTCCGACGAAGATACAAAGTGGGAGAATCTTTTATTAACGGAAATTTTTTTTCTCTCAATAACACTTGAATGGCATTTTTCACCTTAAATATTGTAAATTAGGTTTATGAAATCAATCATGTAGAAACTGCATCGAATATAAGTACTATACAAGAAATTTTCTCACCTATAGAACTTTATAAAGACAAAAAAATATTCTGAATTTTTTCCGAGCAGAACAGACGTTTTTATATTATTCCACAGACTTAGAAATAAATTAATTTTTGAAATCTTCCAAGAAATACAAATTTGCGTATTTTTTTTTGGGTGGTAGATACTTAGTCTGTAAAAACAGTTTTAGTTCACCAATGTAATATTAGAACCCATAACTCATAATATTCGTATCTGAGGATAATTGCCAATATCAAATGCAGAACATTCTTACGCCATCGTTCACGAGTTCTTTTATAAAACAGGAAATTCTGCAAGAACACGTGATTGTCAAGCACGTGTTTTAACTTATCCTATAATAATGGGCGACTACATATACATTCGTCCCCCCGAACGATATAAGAAAATTCCACATAAAATGGGATTACGAAAAAATAAAATTACATTTTATCGGCCATTATTTATTCTAAAAAAAAATATCATACAAAGCCAGCAGCTAGCTGCCCAGAGAAACTTTGATTTTCTTATTTCCTGCATTGAAACTTTTCATCATTTTCCATTTGTGGATGGCATAAGTAAAGGTGGTGATTCTATCTAGGAGTATTCAAATAAGTGCCAACTTCAAGTTTATGTTCATTGAGCATGATGCTGATAGTTATATATCCTTCAAGTCTAGTGAAGGAGATGAATGAAACAAGAACTTATAGAAGGACTTAGAGACAGGTGAAATTTTCTCATCGGTCAGCAGTTCTAGGACTCGTGTGTATGTACATATGAAAATATATATCTGATTCTCCACTTGTTGCACAAAATCTGCTACTGGACGTAATCGGCTTGATTATATGACATGAAAGTTAAGAAAAGTTTCTGTTTGTCAAGTTTCTATATATGTATCATTTTCAAATCTCATTCTATAGTTGCTGTGGTGTGTGGCTGAATGTGAAAGAAATTCATAGAAAATTTACGATGGCTTCTTAAGAGATGAAGAAGTTCCTAGACATATGAGTGTAATATTGAAATGGAATTTATTACATGATTTTGGCAAAGGAAAGTTAAGAAAATATATTAGGTAATCTCTATTGGTAGTTATATGTGTTGCGTACAATGACATTCAAAGTAATATTTCTAATATTTTATCATTGTTTTATTGATTTGTTTATTAGAATTGACACACTCATGATTTATTATATAAAATTTGTAAACGTAATTCATTTCCATTTGTCGAAGTGACGAACTTTCATTTAATGTATACAGTCACGTCAAATCAGTGCTAAATCACATATAAATGGGTTCGCTCCTATGGAATTGAGTTCATGAATTGAAGCAAAAGTAGCTGTCTATGTTCAGATTGAATTATGTCTCGTTTGTCAAGCCATGTAAAAATCTTCTGCAAAATAAATTTTTCATTTTAATTTCTATTCTATATAAAATGAATTTTGAATACGAGAAACTTCTTACCAATTACAAATGGCATATGGATGATGGTTAAGGAATTTTAACATTTCCTATTACTATTGAGATTTCTTTCGACACGTGCAATATGCAAATCTTGCCACAACTTGTGTCGAATACAATTAAATCTGCCGGATTTAATAAATATCTACCTTCAAGACGATCTTCATTTGTCTGAGAACAATGGCATATACTAAGTTTTGTTTTACTCCATTTCTCACTAAGTACCTAGTTTTATACACAAGAGAGCCGGAGAAACTTAGGAGCTTCGAAAATTTTTTTCAAAATCTAGAGCTCTATCGGAATTTGAACTCATGACCAACTCTTTACTTGTTAGACTTTTGATGATTAATCAAACTAAGCCATCTCGATTTCTCAATCAATTTATATGCGGACAGTACACGATCAGTAATAATGTCATTACCTGCAATATCAACTTCCGGAAGTCTTCTTTCATTGCTCTGTCATTATGTTGAAACCTTACACTATCATTAAAAATGACAGTATTTCTTTGAGTATGTCTCAATTCATTGAGCCAGAAGTTCATTTATCTTGTGTAAATTATTGTAATGGATCCTCACATAATTTTAGCATTATCTACAAAGCGAAATTAAAATTTTAAAATTATTCTTTATTATTTGTGCCATACTGCTTATCTTAATATATAAAAATCCAGTGTCACTGTATTTGTACACGCTAATCTCCGAAACCGTCGAACCGGTTTCAAAGAAATTTTGTAAATATATTTGGTTGGTTTCAGCTTGAAAGATAGGATAGTTTTGGATACGATAGATGGCGCTGTTGATGAGATCAAAAAAATTGCCTGAGAACGCATCGATGTGGATAGTTGACATTTTTTACACGGCGCTTTCATAAAAATTGCAAATACGACCTTAAAAATGCACTAAATCGGGCAACTGTTTCGTAGGGTTGGCATACAAATATTTCGTTTTTTAGTATATATTTAGACAATGCTTGACAATGATTTCGCGTAGAGAGCTGAAATTTGGTATGCGGTGTTTTCATAGCAATATTAAATAAAATTACAAAAATTGTCAAAATCGGGCAACCCCTTCTTGATGTTGCCATACTCTACTATATTTGGACACTGCCTCACGCCACGACGTGGAGAGCTGAAACTTTGTTCACGCGCCTTTTTTTTAAAAACTAATGTTAATTAAGTTCAAAAAGCGGACCAATCTGGCAACTGGTTCGTAGGGATGCCATACATAAAATTTGGTACGTGGTGTTTTCATATAGTAATGGTAAATAAAATTTTAAAAAATGGACTAAATTGGGCTACCCCTTCTTGGTGTTGCCATACAATACCTTTGTTTTTCACTATATACTTGGTAGCTGCCTGAAAAGGCGCCGAGAGTGAAAAGGTCATATTTTGTACACGGCGTTTTCATAAAATTTGCAAATATAGTTCAAAAACGGGACCAATCGGGCAATTCCTTCGTATGGTTGGCATACAAAAATTTCGTGTTTTACTATATGTTTGGGCACTGCCTGAGAACTCGCCGACGTAGAGACACTCTAGCACACATATGAATGTATACACGCATACACACACATGCAAACATAGCGTGAAACACTAGAGTACGGAATCATGCGATCGAGTCAGTTAATAGCTTGGATATTATGCATCTATAACCACTCTACCCCCACCCATATAGGTATTGTTCTAATTTTTATTTTCAATTTGGAAAGGAAAAGCTACTTACATACGAATTGTAAAATAAATTTTCTGTTTTCTGGCAATTTGTTTTTTTTTTTAGATGTCAAATCGCCACTCTAATTACAAGACGAATTGTTCTTTCCTTCAATTTTTCTAATTACATATTCCACAAATGATCAAAACTCCCAATAGAAATAAGCGTAATCGTACTTATTTCTCAAAGAAATATTGACATAAATGGATTTCTCGAAAAAGAATGACATCTATTTGTCAATCGAGAACTAGAATATTCCTGTTTGAATTTCATTTTTCTCTAGAATACTACTTGAAGAAATCGGAACAGAAAAAATTCCTTGAGGATTCCTTGACCTTTTCTTTAGATAATTTTTGTATAGGAATAGGAATTCCTTGCCTCTAGCATACCGCCCTTTAAGCGGACAGGGTATTACCCTGTGTTATGCAATTCCGTATATGAATAAATGAAAAAAAAATACTTAAATTGTTATAAGACCTATTCGTATGATAACCTAGACGAATGCTAGTATGTAATAATTTCGTATGGTCACCTCTATGTGCAAGTTTGATTGTTGAAGTGGTCCTTCGCATATATTTCTAGAACGGTTGGTTCATCGAATGTAAAAAAATCTAAATTGTTATATGTCAACACCAAGAAGGGGTTGCCAGATTTAGAAATTATATTTACTAATTCTAATAAGGCCATGTACACAATTTCAGCTCTCTACTTTGACGTGTTCTCAGGCAGTGTCCAAATAAATATAGGTAGTGAAAACCGAAATTTATGTATGGCTACACTACGAAGGAGTTACCAGATTTGTCTCATTTTCGAACTTAAATTTATATATTTTTTTGTTTTTAAAGCCCATGTGCATAACTTCAGTTCTGTAAATAATCGCGTTCTCAAGTTATCGTGAAAATAAACGGACGGACGGACAGATGGACGAACAAAATACAACAAAATAACTTTAAATATTATGCGTGGGTTTGTCATTCCGTTTGTAACGCACAGAAATAATGCTAGTAGAGCAAATGGATTGGACACCCCCGCATAAAATTAAAAGTTATTTTGATTTTTGCATGTCCGTCTGTCCGTCCGTCCGTACGTACGATAACTCCAGAACGCGTTCACTTAGAAAGCTGATATTTTGTACACGGACTTTAAAAAAAAAAAAGTAAAATTAAGTTCGAAAATGAGACAAATCGGGCAAATCCTTCGTGGGGCTGCCATACAAAAATTTCGTTTTCCACTATATATTTGGACACTACCTGAGAACACGTCGACATAGAAAGCTGAAATTTGGTGCATTGTATTTTCATAGTAATAGCAAAGAAAATTTCAAAAATAGACTAAATCGGGCAACCCCTTCTTGGTGTTGCCATATACATTTTTTGGTTTTTTACATATACTTTGAAAACGACAAACATTTTTATTGTACTAAAAGCTTCTTCAGAATAAAAAATCCTATAAAATTGGTTATAATCATTTTTTCTGTCCGACGAGCCGTTCTAGAAATATATGCTAGAAACCAATGCAAAAAATCAAAATTGCTCAAATGGGTGACCATACGAAATTTCATACGGGCATTCATCTAGGGTATCATAAGAATTGGTCTTAGACCAATTATAGCTTTTTTACTTGTTAAAACAAAGGAGACAATTCCCTAAATTTAAGACACGTTTTGTCCTAAAAATAAATATTTAAATATTTACTCTAATATAAAGGGGAAATCTGTTTAATTTCCCCTACTCAATGGAACATTCAATGAATGTAGGTATTTGGTACCAGAAAACCTATATACTACGTAAAATTCCCGAAAATTTAAGCTTTCTCGGATAAAAAGAGGAGAACATTTAATAAATTTGTTATTATTCTACATTTGGAAGTACCTACATTTTAGGGATAAAAACCTATTCCACTTTTACCATGGTGGAGCTCTCTCTAATCTTATCAAAAAATACCTAAGTTTACTGCCACAACTTGTTGCTACTCTATTTAAGGAAAAAATTTGTACGAGTAGTAGTAGGTAAATTGCAAAATAATATTTTAGAGGAGAGAAGTTTAGATTTTATGATATTTGAATTTGTAAATAACCGCAAAAAATTATCTGAAATTTCCAAACTCTATCAAAAATTATATTACTTTACGTCTGGTCTTTAAATTCACTTGAATCATTTTTTATTTGGATTAGTTTGCAGTCTTAGAATTGAAAAATAAATAATATAAATACCCATGAGTCCATACATATATATTGCGTTTTATATAGATATATACATATGTACACCTTTTCTTACTTAATCAGCCAATTCAATCTGTTTCCATTTTGTTGTTAGCCGTCTCCCAAGTGAAATATGTCAAAACTTAATTACACGCTCTAGACCTAGACTCTGGAAGAATGTTTTCTTCTTTATTCTGTGATACTGCATTTATCACATCTCTCTGCTATCATCTAGGTCAGGGGCAATGTTATTGCCTCCCTCGGTAGATATTGAAAATTTCCTTGACTCTGACCTTGATGATGTCCGAGGAAAAATCCTTTTGTGCACATGCCTCTCAATAACACAAAAGCCGGAATATCTACTTTATCCATTACGGGTTAAAAGTGCTGTCTTCATTCTAAATATGTACAACATGAGGTCTATAGATATAACAATGGCAAGGTGTGATGAGAACGAGAATTATTTAGTCTTCAACTAAAGAAGATTCTTAGGAATGAATTCATTGTTTTCCAGTATAAGTAGATCTTTTAGTACTTCAAATTAAAGTTAAGCTGGGGTCAAATATTTATGTATTTACGATTTTTGTTCTTCTGTACTATTTTCGAGATAGAGAGATTAAGAAATATAAAGTTCCGTAAATATTTTCAATGTACATATGCATAGGTACACAGCAGACTTGTAAAATTCCAAGTACAAGTGCCAGTACAGAACCAGTACCTGGACTTGTTATATTTTAAGTACAAGTACAAGTCCCGGTACTGGTACTTAAAATTTTTTCAAGTACAAGTCCAGGTACTGGTACTGTTACTAGTACTTAAGTACCAATGTACTTAAGTACTTTAAAGGTCTGGTACACAGTTCTATTTGAACAAATGGAAGCGTCACTGACTGTGGTGCTTTATACATCTCTAAAGTGGTGTGAAACTGGGTCCTGTAATAGCAATTTTTCGTTCTTGTCAAACGAAAACAGTGCGATTTTATATTAGTACTTCAAATAATCCTTGATAATAAACACATCTATAATCACACATTGATTTTCATTTCATAAGGACTTTCTCAGGACATTCAAAGACATTTGCCTTTCATATATATAGGTATATATATATATATATATATATATATATATATATATATATATATATATATATATATATATATATATATATATACATATAAGTAGCTACTCCAGACTCTATTCATTACAGAGAAAAGATTAAGTTGGATAAAAGTTCCAAGTCTTGACATTTTGAATTCTATTCGTAGTAGGGCTAAGGAAAAAGGAATTATCCTAAGAAAACGTTGACAATATTAATTATTTAGATGAGTTATTGCAGACGCACGTGAGATCAGAGTTAATGTCCTCACATATAGTTTATCAAAGGACGATTTATTTGATTAACATCAATTTTGTATATATGACACTGATACATATGTATGTGTTGAAGTAGTAAAATGAACTTCTAAAATAAATCTAACGTATTATGTATATGTATATGATTTTGTAAAAATATAATTATGAGTTCGTGAAATTTAAATCGGAGTCATTGGTCTCAAATATGAATGACATTAGTTCTCTACAGTAAAGCAGTGAATGTTACGCCTTAAATCGCAACGTCGTCTGATTTAAATTGAAGCTATCTAATAATTTCTCGTTTATTTGTCGTTAAATTGTCGTGAAAGAAATGAATGCTGTTCTAAAAGTTGGCATCAAAGTTTGCGCAGCACTTCACTGGGACTCGATCAAAACTTGATTTGATTGATTTGCAAAATATAAAAAATCTTTGAATTTGTCGCTATTTTGTGGTTAAAATTAAAAGATTGTTGTGTCATTAAAAAAACAAAAAAAATATATATTGGTGTGGCGGTATTAAGTTGATGTCAAGTTATCGAGGAAATTCGCTGAAGCTTGATAAAAACTTGTATGATTACAAAATATGATATCTAAAAATTTGTTGTTATTGAAAACCATTGTCCATTCAATTAACGCCGCATAAAAATTCACTCTGCCTAGTTAAAAATTCTGTTGACGACTTTTCACAGAATTTCTAGTGCGTAAATTGAAATTTTTTAATTGGGTCTAATATTAAATACCAGAAGTTTTTTGAAAATTCTATGTGAGGTTCTTTAATTATAAATATTTGGACCGTTATCTAAACTTATGGAACCTTGTATCTTACCTACATACTCAATTCCATTGCATTGAATTGTTTAGCAAATTTCTTTCATATGTGCCATCTACTATTTACTGAAAGTCGCTAGTGGGAGGATAGAGAAGTCCATATATGTAGTCAATAGTCTAGAATAAATCTAAAAAAAAAAAAAGTCCCAGTGCGAGTGTCTAGATTTCGTTGCCAACCCCCCTTGCATTCACTGCTACTTGACTGAAAAGTCTATTGTAAAATAACATTTTTAGTTTATACATTATATTACCATTTCAGATTAAGACTATAGTTCAATTATAGGACCATTTTGGGATTGAGATCATACAAAATGTTTAGTGCAGGAAATTTATGCTTACCAGTAGTATTCTAGCTTTTTCTACTAGCTATAGTTGCCCGTTCTTAGAACGGGATTATTTCTTAAAGCCTAGTACTAAGGTCCGCCGCGCTAAGTTTTAGTTAGCCTCCAATATCGGGCCGTTCTTTAGCAGCTAAATTATAACAGCGGAGACTCAGAGAAAAGATATAGTAAAAATAAGAAGAAGAAGAAGAAGAAGCATTTTGCAATCTTTTTTTTTCGTAGATACAACGCGCGGTCATAATATTTCTAAAAACAGATAGTTAAAATTATTTGGAAATATTAAAAATATTAAAATAATATGTATAATGTATACAAAAAAAAATAATGATATTGAAAATACGGCCATGAGAAGAAATCCAATTCATCCGTACTTACAGCAAAGACGTACAAAACTACGTTAACTACAAAAATCCGGCCAATAAAATTATCAAATCTCAGAACTCTGACAATATATATTTTTAGCGCGCTAAAGAACGACCTGGGCGGATAAATTCAAGCTAAATTTTTTGGAGTCTTACTGGTGGTTCCATCTCTAATCAAAACCCAAAAGCCAAATTTAGCGCGTTGACCTTAGCTATGCTCTCGCTAATTTTCAATATAAATGTTCGCCAATAGCTCTTAGCGCGCTAAATTTTCATACAAAATTTAGATTAGCGCGGACCTTAGTACTAGCCTTAAGTGTATAAATTAATTTTTTTATTTTTTTTCCTCTATTTTTTATTTGTTTATTTATTTTTTTTATTTTATTTTTTTTTTATATTTAATTTAAAGAAGAAATCTGCTGGGACTCGTACTCGTTAATTTTTTTAATTGCTTTTTTAATTACAAAAAGGAGTTTTCAAACAAAACTGAGGTCAAGCCGCATGAAAAAGTAGAAAATAAACTTTTCTTCACACGCAGAGGTGGACTCAGATTTTTTGATTCGGACACTTCTCTTGAATATTCTTTCTCTTCATGAATCAAATCACTTATTACCTCTGATTGATCATACTGAAATATATCGGTGATTGTCAGCGAATAAAATCTGAGTCCACCTCTGTGTATGAAGAAAAGTTTATTTTCTACTTTTTCATGCGGTTTGGCCTCAGTTTTGTTTGAAAACTCGTTTTTTTACTTATTTTATTTTCTGCCTTTTTCACGTTAACTAAATTGTTATTACGTGCTGCATGGAGATATTTTAAAACACACTTTAAATCATGTTTGGTGCCGATCCGAAAACAAAAATTTTTCGAGTATCAAATCGTTGAAGTACTGTAACGGTTTTCTGAAATTCAAATTATGTTTTAAACAGCGCTTTTTAGCTGTATTCCAACTTGATCCCATATAACATGAATTTTCCCGATTTTCCATGTTTTCCACAGACTTTTCCTATTACTATGTTTTTTTTTTAAATTTACATGAATTTTCTTCGAATTTTCATGCAAGTTTTCATGATTGTTGAAGAGAAAGTATTGATGCCAGTAGGACGGAAAAAAATGATTCCGCATAGCTTATAAAACATTTTTGTCGGAAAATTTTCCAGAAAAGTCGGAAAATTCCGCAAAATTTTTCGGAAAAATCGGGAAACTCTGCATTTTTCCTGAAACACATTTATCACTAATCATATCGATGAAAATTTGTCCGATGATTTTCCCGCTTTTCCGGGTTTTCCACAAAAGCAACTTTATGCAATTCATTTCGCTCTACAACTTTGTCTTAGGTTGCAAAACGCTCAAACGCTTCCTTGGTCGGAAAAACTCCGGAAAAACGTTTTTCATGAATTTTCCTCGATTTTTTCTGCAAGTTTTCACCATTGTCGGAGAGAAAGTAATGATGCCAGTTGATAGGGCACTTGATCCTACATAATTTAGAAAACTTCTTTACTGGAAAATTTTCCGGAAAAGCCGGGAAATTCCGGAATTTTTTCCGGAAAAATCGGAAAACTCTGCATTTTTCCTGAAACGGATTTATCATTAATCAAATTTGTACCAAATTTTCAAATGAGTTTTCCAGATTTTCCGGGGTTTCCATGGAAATTTCCTGTTCAAATTTTGATAGATTCCATTGTCACGCGACATGAACTTGTGTGCCAAATTTCAGCTCGCTGTGATGACGAAAAGTGGGTCTACGAGAGTGTCGAAAATAGTAAAAAAGAAATATATAAATAGACAGACAAATTCGTGTACGAGTTAAAGGGAATGGCCTCAAAAAAGGCCTGCTAAGATTCGAACGCGTTACGGACAGAGTCTGGGCTTTTCTTAAGGTAAACCTGATGGTTGGGGCGATCTTTGCGAAGTAGTAGTAGAAGTTTTTTCTTTTTATCCATCTGTTTACCACACTGTTGTTGTCGGTCTTAGTACACTGTTAAAAATACACAAAGTGTTGAATTGTTCCCACAAAGCTTAGGTATTTTTCCTAAAATGTAGGGAATATTCCCGAAATATATCTAAGCTTTGGGGCAACAATTGTACACATTTTTTACTGTGTACCTTTTCGAGTCTAGTCTAATTATATTAGATAATTTTGTTATTTACACTGGTGATTCAATTTCGTTTCTAAATTCCAAACAAAAAATTCTCAAACCCAAACAGGACATGAAGGGATATAAGAACGAATAAATTTGTTATCAACTAGATACACGCACATACATAAATATATTAGGTATATACAGTTTCATTGCGTGTCATGGTATCTTTTAACTATTCTCTAATGTGATAATTGATTAACAATATCTTCTATTACCCGGCACTACATACATATATGTAGTAGGGGATATTACCTGCTTGTCGTCGTTCACAATGTCCAGTCAGTCCCTAGCATCGACTGATAATCACTCGGTAATTATACGCCTCATTTGGAACATGATTTGTTTTGCTCTAACCACCGCACACGACAAAAGAGCACTTTTGGATGAATGACAATTTGATTAGTCTACAAATTGCAATTATTGATTAAAGGTTTGTGGCAGTGCGGTGTCCCATGTGCCTGTTGTCCCGAAACAGATGATTTGATTTGAGGCTTTTAATACTCTGTTCGAGTTTCACAATTTATTGGCCTTGAATCTGCCGCGGTAATATAATAATTCATAAAAAAACTGTATACACGTGACGGCTGCTTGAAATATATATTTTGTTTTTCATTGATTAAAAATGGGATCATATAAATAAATCATGAGTTCAACACTTTTTCCGAGCTCAGAAAATAAATTATGGTAAACGACATTATTGTTGTGGTATATATGTTCAACATAATTTTGAAATTTTATCTTTATTTCTATGGCTATAATTAATAGTCACCACTCATATGGTACATACATTATGTACATAAAGTCACTGGATTGTCAGTCCCATTCGAATTGCAACAGCTTGTATGCAATTAATTTTTCCAGGCTGCATACTTAATTAAAATTTTCCTTTGCATCTGATATTTTCTTGATCAATAATTGTATGCAAAATTAAATACGCACATACATCATGAAAATAAGAAACCAGAGAATCCCAAAATAATTACAAAAGTGTATGTAATTCAATAGAAGCATTCATTTACCCGTTACTATCCATATCACTTAAATCCAGATGATTTAAAAGGATTACAAAAACGAACTAATGATCTTGTAATGCAATTAAATAGGTTTAAATTCTGGAATCTAATTTCTTCAATTGTAGTAGAGAACAATAGAGGCGGATATAACACCTTCGTATATAGGTAAAAGTCCAAGCAGCAGTTTGTGCGGAATATAAGGAGTACTTTAAAATCTTTCATAATAACGTTTTTAAGCAAAAAATAAAGAAGCAAGCTAATAATTTACAAAATAATATTTTGAGAACATGCACGCCATCTAGATGTCATACATTTTATAATTCTGACATCTGCTGTCATACTTATCACTTTATCACTTATCATATTGTACTAGCATGGATTCTTTGGACTCAATTTTCGATGACTCTCTCACATACATAAATCAGATTGTATTTGCAAAGATTTAAGTTTAAGAAAACTCTGTGGCAAAATTCTCAACATACAGTTTTCTACTCTGATACTGTTTTCTCTATGGTTTTATTTTTATGTTCCACAGAGCTTTTGAAAACAGAAATTGTGAGCTTTTTTTCGGTGGTAATCCCCATTAAGCAAAGCACTGACTTTGTCTGTAACGCGATCGGATCATAGCAGATTTTTTTTTAATTAAAATTAAAAAAAACAGTAAAAAAAAAATTATAGATTTAAAAGAGATTTATTCGTATTAGATATAGACGAAATTAATTAAATTTGTAAAACATTCTACATCGAACAAATAAGCGATAATTCTATTTCTGTATAGTAGGGGAAAGATCACTGTTAATTTTCTGTAGACAAATAGTTTTGTGGATGAGAGTAAAATTCCTTTCGCTGTGTTAGTTCCGTATACCTAAATTGATAACTGAAAATTGCATTCACTCAATGTCCTAACTATATTTGTATACACAGAATATGGTGGTGTTTCGATGCGCTTTTGTTCTTGTAATATAACGCATGCAATTAGCATTGTAATGAGATATTAATTACCTGCAAAATGCCTGGACGCAAACCCATATAACCTGTGTGCATATGTATGGAAGTATTCGTATACATGTATGTATTGCAGTTTTGGCATTTGCATTATCTCAATATGTTTGGTATTTCTGATGTAACCATGAATAAATTTTGAAATTGAATTTACCCACAAAATCTATTTCATGCAAGATTTATTCTTTTTCGAATCTCGTCAATTCTATTGCAGTTTAATTGATAAGAAATTCGACATTTATTTCCTGACATTATTTGTTTTTTTTTTTTTAAGCTAAACTTTTGGTGTAATTTTGTTAAATAAGTTATACTAAATTAGACCATGATTGGAAGCGCTAGCTTCAAATTACTGGGTGAGAATTTTTTATTATCGACAAAGCATTTAAGCATTACGACGAGTTACATAATTAGAATATGCAATTTTTCTCATATACATATGTAGGTCAAGATACTTTAGGTTATTAGTGAGAGAATTCTTTTTTTATAGCGGTTAATTAGTCAAATGGATAGAAAAATCACTATTTCTTGATCTGACCAACTTCAATTGAGTAATAGCCCAATGTTGAGCAGGACTTCAATTTGCACCCTCTTTAGATTGCTGGAAAATAATAAATGATAAAACAGATATGGATGCAGGCCCTCAAGGTTTACCTTGAATAATACCAAGACGTGTTTGGAATTAATTAATGAGATAAACTATCTTCTTCTATCTTTTTGTATACTTTACTTCTACTTACAACAGCATAGAGTCTGATCCAAGGTTCTTTTTAGACATATACCATAGATTCTGTGTTTCAGTATGGCGATTAATTAAAGAAGATAAAGTCGCCAGAAAGTGAAGTTACGACACAAGGTTATACAGTATGAGGGATGGATAAGATTCAATTTTTTTTTTGAATTTATCATGGGGATGGGAGGACTCATTAAACAAACAAAAAATCCACAAGAACATTATATCACAAAGAAAATCTAACTGAACAGGAAATTTTGTCTTGGGTATTTTCCTTCATAATAATATTTTGCATGTTGTTGGTCCATGTATGTATGTATATGTAATGCAACCAGGTCATGAACAAAACTTTTCATACAAAAATAGATGCAACTAGAAAACAGAAGATTTTCCATTGTTACCTGATGGTCAAGGAGGATTGCGGTAATTTATATATCCGAAAAAAAAGAGAAACTAAACTTACCTAGCTTGTGGTTCTGTGTAGAAAAGATCGATTTGAAGAAGACATTTTCTTTTCAGGGGAGAGCAGCTCATTAAGTAGGCGTGTTAAGGTTTAGATTAGATTTCATAAAACATAAATTGTGTTTTGTTGAAAATGAATTGTAGCCTGCTGGTTGATTATGAGTTATCAAATTATATCCTTAAGGAGAATCCATTAAATTTGTTCTCTATAATACCCACGACATTTTTCTTTAAAAACTAATAGGATTTTTTCAAGAAAAAAATTGAAGTGTTATGATATTAAGGAAATATTTGAAGAAATCTTCCAATTATAGAGATTTTAGGGCAAATGTATATTTTAGATGAACATCTTCAGTTCCCGAATTTGTATTTATATGGTCATCATAACTATCTAGTTTTCTAATCTGAAATGAGTTTAAAGGTGCTCAAAGAAATCATAATTCCGGCATAAATTCAGAACCAAAACAGCAAAGGCCCGAAAATTTAACCTTGTGGAACACCGTAGTACAGTAGAATGAAATCAGTTGTTTTATGATTTCCTACGATAATGTTCAACTTAAGGAGATATCAAACTAAATTTTTGTACCATATCTTTAGACTGAAGAAATAGTTTAGTTCGTGGCTACCATTCAGTCGTGTGGGATAACTACCTGTATGGCAATACCTCGATTCGGTCAGCTCCTATGTAGCGATGATCTATCCTAGAGAGAATTGCCATGTAATATTCTTCAGTCAATGAATGGATAGGAAAAACGTCATCACAGTTGCCACCAAGTTCCCAGATATAATTTTAAAAAAAAAAAAATCTAAAAACCAAAAATTACACTCCCATAAGGAGCCTAGTGGTCCGAAATCTCCACACAGAATCTCGTTTGACGAAAACCTGGCAAATATTGCAGACTCATTAATTATATTTCGATTTAGCCTTAACTCCATTTTTATCGATGGACATCAGTAGTTCTATTAGTGCTAATTCAAATTTTCTTAGGGTAGATTTTTTTGTCTAAATTATCAATGTAATACCCTCGAGAGACGATAGCCATAAATCTAAATTACCTACATCAACAAGATAATATCTGTCGTGTGTCACTCCTAAACTTTTAATTATCCCACAAAGTAATTACATAATCTTCATATCTTGACATTGATATAATTGAGTTTGGTTTTTGAGGATTATTGCCAAAGCGCCACTAAAAACACGCAGTAGTGATTCTGTAAACTAACAGTGACGGCATTCAGACGCAGCTATTCTGTGGAGTTTATGACAAATTGCAACGTTTAAGAACAAGTTTTTGTTAGGTAGGAGGATATCCAAAAATAAACTCTTTTTCCATTTCCACGACTGAAGTCCTTCCAACTTCGAAAAATATTAAATTACGATTATACTTTCTATAGTCCAAATTTTTGTCCTTTTTATAACCGAATATCGACTCCACACTGCTGCAAGTAGTAACATACGTCTTTTTTATTTGATCTGAATTTTCGTGCACTATTATAAATACACACGTCTTTTTAACATCTTACGTCTATTTAAAAGAACCGTTAGATCTCCTAGTAAATCATTGCAGTTGGCTGTTGTCTACTAATACTTTGGCTATTGCAAACAAAATTTGACTTAAATTTTAAAAGCGTCTGTTACCAAATATTTAATTGGAAATTAGAAATAATTTTCAATTACATAATTGGATATTATTTTTGGTCGTCTGTCGACTGACTTATAAGTCGCATTTATCATTAATAGATTTTGTAAATCGAATTCTTGCAGTACCAATTCATATACAGGGTGTTTCGTAATTGGTGCAACTAGGTTAAGGGCTTGATAGATGAGGTGGGGACAAACAAAAAAATATAGGGAGAGGTGGGGGGGGGAGTAAGACGCGTCGTTTCGGCGGTAGGGGGTTGCATGGAATTGAATAGTAGGCGCGATTACCATCGTCAGGAGCAAAATTAATGTATTTATGAATCATAGAAACGGGAATATCTAAAAAACGGTTGCATTTAGGAAGGTAGATGTCCTTAGTCAAATTAAAGGTAACATTCCGTGGTTTCTAAATCTTGTAGTAAAACTGTATAGTAATCGTGTATTTTGGCGGGAAAATCGTTAAAATTTGAAAAAGTTACGATTTTTTTTTTCCAATTTGACGTCCTGGATCTTTCGACGGAAGATGACAAGAAGACTGATTGGGCTCATTGGACAGCTGAGACGATTGCTTGCTATCATCTGAGATGAATATCAAGAAAGTTCTAGGGTGTAAAGTGGAAGAAGTACTTAAAATCGTTAGCCCCCCCCCCCCCCCCCCCCCCCCCCCCCCGAAACGACGCATCCTGCCCTTCCCTTCACCTTATAATTTTTCCTTGTCTACACCTCAGCTATCAAACCCTTGAGCTAGGAGAATCAATTATGAAACACCCTGTATATTTTTAAAATGGTTCTATCAAGTATGGGTGCATATAGCGTTGTACATATATATTGTAAGTATCTTCCGACTTGAAACCTATACAACTTTCGACAATGTACGAGTAGTCGGATTATAATGCTTGAATAAAGTACGTTTTATTCGTAAGTAAATAATAATGTATGTCTCGTTATATATATGCCTCGTTGTTATATAATAACGCTGAAATTAAAATCTTAAATGTTAAATTCCCGGTGAATATCAAGGATCCTTTCAGAATTTCTCTCGCTTGTAAAGTAAATATACATGCAAGTGTGCAGCATGTAAAATTATTTTTGAGAATTATAAACTCACCTTTAGCATTCTGGGAATTCCTTGTTCTATTCTATCCTTATTATCACATACTTTGGTGGAGCCTGTATGTTGTTAAAATTCGAACTGAAGTCTTTGTTATCGTTGATAGGTTGCAAAGATTTGCTCCCGCTGATTTTCGTTTAAAGAGGAACTTTACGATTTTCTGTTTTATTGCAGTGTAACGGAGGGTGAATATAATCGGCCAGAGGTAATCTGAAAGGGAATGTAAAAAATAAATTGAATTTTAATGATGAAAATCTATAAACAGAACATAGTTGCAAAAGATAAAATTATGACCTGAAAAATATTATCCTGTTCGTCTTCTTTTACTAGGATGATATAAAACAAACAAACAAAAAATTGTTAATAACTCAGTTACTGATGATCATATAAAGCATCATTTTATTAATATTTGGAATCTAAGTATATTTTCTCTGTACCAGTGAATTTCAACTATTGAATTGGTTGACTATTTGTTTACCCGCATTGCAATTTTATTATTAAGATATTTTTTTACATGGGACCAGTGTTTGTTTTATATATATATATCGCGGAAACCAATTGGTGACAAAAATTCTGTTCAAATAAATGAAAAAATTGTCCTGATAAATATTTCTTTCGCCAAGTTGTTAACCAAAAATCAATACGGGTATTCACTCTTTAATGTATCAGTGTAACCGATGTAAAAATACAACAAGAATTTACAAAAAAGAGTGAACACACCCTTTAGCCTTTAGCTTACTTCGAAATGTAACAGGGTGATAAAATGGCCCCGTAGGAGCTCTCCCCGGCCCCGGAAAAAATTGAAAAAATCCTCAAGATTCTCAGGAGTCATAGTTATTATAGAAAAAAAGAATTATGAAGATCCGGTTAAAAATAGCTGAGATAAAAACAAAAGTATCTCAACAGAACTGCTTAAATTAAGGAAATGCCGGTTTTTCATGGGGTTTTCTGACCGTTTTGCTCGTTTTCAAAGTTTTTATTTCTACTATTACTAGTTAATTATACACTTTTTCAGTATAGCGGATAAAATGAAGCCTGTTTTGTTTGGAACGTTTATTTCCAATTAGTTTACCGCTCGGGCTGATAGTTTAGGAGAAAACTTAATAATAGTAGAACAACATCCTTTTACGACGGCTTTTGGCAGTGAGATGATGTAAAAATTTACAATTTCTCTTAACAGAATAACGGTGCTTCTGAGGAATCTTTTTGAAAAGATGAGAAAGTTTTGTAATCGAACACTTATGTCTATGATCGAAAAAAAAAATTGAAAAATAACTCATATGTAGCAATAGGGTATATGGGGCCCAGATGAGGAAAAACTTTGAACTTCGGGAGGAAAAGCTCAGTGAGAAAATGTGTCGAATTGAAAATAAAAACATTCTAGTAGATAGAGAATTTTGTTACCTTTAAGTTGAATGTAACATTTTTTCTCTAGGGGCATCCGCTAAGATGCAGGGTCCGACAAAGTGAAAAAGTGGCTTTCAGGTAAAATGTATGAGGGTGAAAATATACACTACGAAGTATACCGGATTGTAAATTTAATAGCGCCATTCGGTAGAGCTCGGCGCGGGCTTTAATAAGACGCCCCACATGCCATTTTTTTGGGCTTGGGGGGTGGGGTAACAAACCCGCACCCTAAAATTCCCCCACCCCAACTTTTTTTTCATAGCTTTAATCGCTTCATCGAACTAAAAACGAATCCAAAGTTGGTTTTTTGATCCGCCCCTCCCTCTCCCCGCAAAAAAGGTTCGAATATTGAAAATAATTAAGGCAAATTTCTGAGCTTCAAATAATTAAGTAATTTAGGGGTGAAAAAGTAAATCGATCACACCAATTTGTTTTTCGGTGATGTTTTATTAAGTTTTCCAGAAAGTTTCATGCTGTTTGATGCGCCATTACTTATGTTTTGGGTTCACAAATTTGCAATACATTTTTTTGTGGGGAAAAACCGTGATGCGAGTAGATGTAAATTGAACACCCTGCTAAATCAACCCAGTACCACCTAGAAAAAATGTAAGTCCACCAATCCATAGTCCTCAAAAGCATCTTTCATTTGGCACACCGGAAATTTTCCTAGGACACTCGTCTCCCCCTCTGCACACCCAGACATTTGACGCTCAATCTGACCTCAAGTACAACTATACAAGTCGGTTTACACTGCCAATTTGTGAATGTAAAACTACAAGGGTGTATTGCATTTTATATGCATAGGCCTTGTATTACTTTACTGGGTTGTAATCAAATACATGTTTTACAACGATACACTCTTTGATACAACATTGCGTGAATACCCCTAATGATTACCCAGCGTACACTTGTAAACGAACCTATCTCTATTGCACGTAGTTTTCTAGACACATCTGAATTTTTCCTTGTCATAATTTAATTCAGAAAAAATGTCCATTACTGGGGGAAAAATGATTAGAAGAAAAGAGTTATCTATGCATGTATGTACATTAGGGTGTCCCAAAAAGCAAAAGTGTTAAAATGTCTAAATGCTCATTCAGAATTTGTTAGCTAATGTAATTTTAAACTCTTATGCAAAATTTCAGTGAAATTCATTAATCTTTAGAGGTCGCTCAAATGGAAAATAGTGACTTTTGGCTGTTTTGTACTTTCAGAAAATCTTTTAACATTTTCTGTCACAACTTTTTTATTTGCCAATATTTTTTCTTGATTCTTTTTTTCAACGTAAGGGAAGTTAGATATGAACTAATTGCAGTGAAAGGCGTTTTACAAACTTAAATTTTTCTATTTAAAAAAAAAAAAATCAAAACGAAATTTCGGACCCGGAACTGACACGCGATTATACTTTTTCTACTCCAATGTAATTTACAATCGATTATGTTTCTAGCAGTGAAGCAGTTTTACAAATTACAAAAATCTGCCGACCCATAAATGTCACGACTTTGTACTAATGACATCTTCTTTTCCAATTATTGGATTGGACACCCACGTATTAAAATATTAAAAGTCATTTTGATTTTTGCATGTCCGCCTCTATGTTTGTTTGTCTGTCTGTCTGTCCGCAAGATAACTCGAGACGACGCGCTCATTTAGAATGCTGAGCGTTTGCACACGGGCTTTTTAAAAAGAATATGAATTTAATTTCGAAAATGGGATAAGTCGGGCAACTCCTTCGTAATGTTGCCATACACAAATTTTGTTTTTAAATGTATATTTGGGCACTGTTCAAGAGCGCGTTGACGTAGAGAGCTGAAATTTGGTACAAAGTGTTTTCATTAGAATTGCAAATATGAGTTCAAAAATGGACTAAATCGGGCACCCTTTCTTGGTGTTGCCAGACAAAACTTAGGGTTTCACTATGTATTTGGACACTGCCTGAGAAAGCATCGACCTAGAGATCTGAAATTTTGTAGATAGCGTTTTCATAAAAATAGTAAAAAAAATTCAAAAATGAACTAAATCGGGCAATACCTTCTTGGTGTTGCCATACAGAACTTCTGGTTTTCACTTTATTTATCTTGTATGTTCATCTAGGGTACAATATTATTGGTCTTAAGACATTAAGAACTTTTTTTTTTTTTTTTTTGTTTTTTTTATAAATAATTGTGTTACAGTGAAAAAGTCTATACTTTTATGGACCGGCACATATTCTTTATCATTTGTAAAAATGCTTCACTTTCTAAAATGGTGTTTTTTGAACAGTTCGCACACTACATGACCCCCATAAGTTATAGTCGCTAGAAAGATAATCGATTGTAGATTAAATTAGAGTAAAAAAAGTATTATCATAGCGTTCCGTTTTTCCTAACAAAAAAATTGCTCGGAAGTCAAAATATTGGAGCTCCGGGTCCGAACTTTCGTTTTGAAAAATTTATAAAAAATGGAAGAACTTAATTTTCTGAAACACCTTTCACTACAATAAGTTCACGTCTAAGTTCCTTTAATTAAAAAAAAAGGAAGAATAAAGAAAAAATATTGCCAAATAAAAAAAGTTGTGACAGAAAATGTTGAAATAGTTTTTCGCTTTGAGTGACCTCTAAAGATTAATGAATTTCACTGAAATTTTGCACAGAAGTTTAAAATTACATTAGCTAACAAATTGTGAATGAGCATTTAGACATTTTAACACTTCTGCAAATCCATACATTTTGGGGCCTGCACTCCTTGTACATACCTACATAAATATAATTTTTTTAGAAAATCAATAAAATAAAGGTATACTAAAAGATAAGATAGAAAACACCGCACCTTGTGGTACCCCACCCAAACTCTGATGTAATGCACCCCAATTGACTGCGAACAGGCACATACTGATTTATCTTTGATACATATAATCAAAGTAAATCATAAACCCATGACGTAATGTTAAATGAAGTGGGAAGTTATGTAAATATCATGATTGAATCAAAGCCTCCGATGAAATTAAGCTAACAACTTTTGATTTTACTTTGTGATTTGCTGTTTCAATGTTTTGTGCGTTTTGAGTCAAAACTAGGAAATGTGTAGGAGGCAGTCATTGTATAAAATGAAATAAATCATCTCCGTTTTTATATTTCAAAACAAAGCTATAAATTTATTCTGCAGAACCTGAAAGAAAGGAATGAAAACTTAAAAAGAACAAAAATTCAAAATACACAAAAAATGTCACAGTTTTTATAATAAACATTTATAATTACACAACTGAAAATGAAGTGAGGAGCTTATATAAGGACCTTTCATTTCCCCCACCAGACAACCTCGCACCAAAACTATTTCACTCTTTTCACACGGTCACGATTGACAACTATTCGAATGACTAGCATTTGACAATAATGCTGTCATTAAAGGATAATCACTCTTCAAATTTTGGCATGAAATTCCCTTAATTTTCGAGCCACTTGTTGTGATAAGAGCCTTGCGAAACTTCAATGCACAAGTTTCGCAAGGCTCTTTTATAGAGGACCACTTAAACGCTCTTCTCGCATTAAATTTCTATAAAGTGAAAATTTTTTCCCAAATACTCAGGCGGCTCGCTCGACCCCTTATCCGAAGAGGAGTCGATTTGTAGGCCAAGTGCAGATGAAATCGATTTTTTATTTCTCTTTCAAAAGTTTCAAGGACAAACTCTTTTTACTACATATATTTGGTTCGTGCCATAGTACGGTGGTGGACGGTGATGGATATAGTAATCGAAAATCACTGAAAATACCATAAAGTGCAGAGTTTGCAATAGAAAGGCTTTTGTGTTGTTTGTGTCCCTTTGCTTTAGCAGGTATAAATTTACGATGATTGCAATGCATGCTAAAGTTATTTTCTACAGGACGATTTCATCTTAGGTTTTGCTGGAATGAATGAGAAATGTGCCAAAGTAAAAATCACTTTGCTTTTAAGGAGTCGCTTTTTTTTTCTTTCTTTTGACTTGGTGGATGATTGAGAAAGGTTTGGGTGTATGAAATGAATTTAGAAAAAGTACCAAAAATATTATAGGCAAAACGAGAAAATCTCCTTCAGACTTTTATTTTTGTTACTTTTCGGTTGAAATTAAATTCCTGTGCAGTCATGTGTATTCTAATATGCCGTCTTCTTGGTCATCATTGATAGAATATTTCACTATTCTTTCTGCAATGAATTTTGATTTCCAGGTATATATCGATCATATGTAACTAACTATCATTGGTTTACGTTAAGCTTTTTAATCAATGTAGCTGATCAGATTCAGAGAAGTGATCTAATTGCGAATATCATCTGCATAAATTTGAATGGGTTTCTGTTAGATATTTTGAGTAATTAGTTCTGTAGATTTTCCAGAGCCCCAAGAGTTTTTTAATTACAATAATTACACTTATAATGTACTCTATAGTGCAGCAACTTCAACTACTTCATCAACTGATATATGGTATATAACCAAATCGCAATAGTTGGACTAAAAATTGAGAGCTATGGACAAATCAATCGTTGACTATCTTGGTTTTCTACAGAAAGATTACAATTATGGATTGGAGGAACACTACTACCATGAGGGAATTGAATAATATACTAGTCAGCTTTACCCGAGCTTATACAAACTGCCCTTAGAATCGTTACCAAATGGTGCCCGAACATAGAACTATAAATAAACCCAGGAAAAACAGTCTTAGTTCCCTTCACTAGGAAAGGGAGCCTCAATATATGGGATCTAAATTAAAGGGAATTGCAAGAGAATATTCCAAAGAAGCAAAATATCTAGGAGTAATCCTAGACAGCAACCTTACCTGGAATACCCACCTTAAAATGATAAGAAAGCCATGTGGGTATTCAGCTCATGCCACAGGCTTTCCGGGTAAACGTCGGGTCTGAACCACAAAATGACCTTATGGGTCTTCCAGGGCATAATCTTACCCATACTTTCTTATGGGGCTTCTTCTGGTGCTCTAAAACGTTGCAGGCAACCACCAAGAGAACCCTTGATAGGGTGAAAAGGATGCCATGTTTAGGCGCCATTGGCGCCTTCACATCGTGTCATCAACGAGCACTTGAAGACATTTTTGGCTTACAGCCACTCTACCTTTTTATTCAGAGGGAAGCAGCGGCTAGTATGCTTCGAAAGGAAAGGCCAGATGATCACCCTTCCTCCAGTGTGGGTCATCTCAATATCTTCGAGCAGGTCAACATTAACGACCTAGATACTCCAACAGATACTATATAGCTAAAAGACTTTCTTTTTTCGAAAAAGGTTACCAGGTAACCCTTAGTGAAAGAAGCCAGATACTAGACAGTGGGCTCCAGTTCCTGCGACGGGCCCAAGTCTGGTATACTGAGGGATTCCGGAAGGATGGCAAAACAGGCGCAGTGGTTGCTGGTTGGTCCAGGATTGGAATTATCCATTCCACTTGGTGCCTGACCTTCCATTTTTCAGGCGGATGTCTGTCCTATAGAGGTTGGAGCTCAGGAATGCCTAAGCAAGAGCTACTAGAACTGCAACATCTACATCTGTTCAGACAGCCAAGCTGCACTCCTAGCTCTTTCCTCTCAAGTCTTTGAGTCGAAACTAGTCTGGAGCGGTTACTTGAAACTCCAGCTACTCTCTAGGGACAATCAAGTAAACTTGGTTTGTGGTCCTGAACACGAAGGAGTGGTCTGTAATAAAAAAAACGGACGAACTGGCTAAAAACGGAGCCGAATGTTGTTTGGCCTACCAAATCCACTTTAGAAGGGAACTTCCCAAGTGGGAAAACAGGCAACTGGATCTCCTTGGCGTAATGCGCCGATATGAGGCAGACGAAGAAATTTTTTAACCCCGCTCATCTGCAGTCGTGCCAACTTATTGGACTTATGTAGAAGACAGTCGCCCACAGACTGTTTACTAACGCAGTCACTGGTTATGACCCCTGAGACACTTCTTGAAGAAGATAGGCAAGTCCGACAGTGAACTGTGTCGACTGTGCGAAGAGGAAGATGAAACCTCGATGCATGTTATATGTTATTGTCCAGCGCTTGCAGGTCGAAGGCTGCGAATAACCGGAGGAACATATATTTTTCCAAAAAAGTTTTCCAATCTAACCCCTTGAGTAATAATCGAGCTCGTTAAAAGACTCGATTTTGCCTAACCATCTTAGGGGAAACCACAATATATCAACCCTGGTCGCGTTGTCCGTATGGTCTTGGAGGCCTAGTCACCCCGCGACCTTGTCCACCACGATTCGTCTGTTTATATAAAACAATTTCGGTTAACACGTTCGACGTTGCCAGCCTTTCTTCTTGATAAATATCTTCGATATCCGTGCGTCTATTCTCGAACAACCTAAGATCACTTGACCTGACGCGAAATTGTTTTGTTATTCTAGGTACACTTCATATGTCATTGAGGGGAATTTTGTTGCATGGATTTTCATTTTTGAGGCCAGTCCGTCCCTTTAACTCGTACACGAATTTGTGTCTGTATATTTCTTTTTTACTATTTTCGACACTCTCGTAGACCCACTTTTCGTCTTCACAGTAAGCTGAAATTTAGCACACAGGTTCATGTCGCGTGACAATTGAATCTACCACAATTTGAACCGGAAATTTCCATGGAAAACCCGGAAAATCGGGAAAAATCATTTGAAAATTTGGTATAAATTTAATTAATGATAAATCCGTTTTAGGAAAATGCAGTTTTCCGATTTTTCCGAAAATTTTTTCCGGAATTTTCCGACTTTTCCGGAAAATTTTCCGCTAAAAAAGTTTTCTAAATTATGCAGGATCAAGTTCCCTATCAACTGGCATCATTACTTTCTCTCCTACAATGGTGAAAACTTGCAGAAAAAATCGAGGAAAATTCATGTAAAACGCTTTTCTGGAGTTTTTCCGACCAAGGAAGCGTTTGAGCGTTTTGCAACCTAAGACAAAGTTGTAGAGCGAAACGAGTTGCATAAAGTTGCTTTTGTGGAAAATTCCATGGAAAATCCGGAAAAGCGGAAAAATCATCGGAAAAATTTTCATCGATATGATTAGTGATAAATCTGTTTCAGGAAAAGTGCAGAATTTTCCAATTTTTCTGGAATTTCCGGAATTTTCCGACAAATTTTCCGACCAAAAAGTTTTATAAGCTTATGCGGAATCATTTTTTTTCCGTCCTACTGGCATCAATACTTTCTCTTCAACAATCATGAAAACTTGCATGAAAAATCGAGGAAAATTCATGTAAATTTTTAAAAAAAAATTCATAGTAATAGGAAAAGTCTGTGGAAAACATGGAAAATCGGGAAAATTCAGTAAATCAGTGTCATGTCTTTTCAGCCGTCATAAAATTGTTTTAAAATATCTCCATGCAGCACGTAATAACAATTTAGTTAACGTGAAAAAGGCAGAAAATAAAATAAGTAAAAAACGAGTTTTCAAACAAAACTGAGGCCAAGCCGCATGAAAAAGTAGAAAATAAACTTTTCTTAACACACAGAGGTGGACTCAGATTTTATTCACTGACAATCATCGATATATTTCAGTATGATCAATCAGAGGTAATAAGTGATTTGATTCATCTTTGAAAATGAAGTATAAGTTGTGAACAACTTTCGTTAAAATATCCTTTTGGCAAAAATCTCTTTATGGCTTTTTGTCACTCAACGTTTGTGATGCTGTTACCTATAGCTACCACAAACTCAAATTAAAATAAATACGTTGCCTTTGTCTTGTCCATTTGTCAAAAAAATTGTGTCAAATAGAACAAATTTTCGAAAATTATTATTTGTTTGTATTTTGATATATAAAAGTAAGCTTGAATTCTCAAAGATTTATTGCAATCGCTATGTTTTTAAACATCATAGATATATGAAAACATATTAGACTGCAAATTTACAGAGCGCAATTTTTCTGCAGGACCGATAGTTGTAGGATCTCTTTGAAATGAAATTATATTTCCTCTCTATTGGAGCCACTATAGTTTCAGTCGACAAGATGATAAACCGGTTCACTAGTCTATATAACCATATTAGTGAGAAAACTTCTACTTCATACATAAATACATACATACACATATATATATCGGCCTTGAGTAAATTTCCAATGTTCTACTTTTGTCTGCTCTTTATAAAAATCCTTTCAAATTCTATAAATTTGTAAATTTAGCGAAATTTTCCAATCCTGGTATACATATACTTGGAATGGAAAGAAATCTAGTAGAAAATTCCAAGTGCTCTGCACTGACGGCACTTGATGTTCTACAAATAGTTGGCGAGTAGTCCTGCATCAGCAGCAGCTTTGTACATTGTATACTCATAGCACGAACAGCAGCTGACAAAGCAAAATAAAACTCTCCTGCTGCACTACTGAAACAAAATTTGCAAATTTCCACATACAACCGACCGACCCTATACTTCCTCTCACTTCCCGTTCCTATACAAAAAGTCCACATAACGAAACGAACCACCCTGTATATACTGTTTTAAGTAAGATGTATGTAAATTCTGTACAACCTCTGCCTATGGCACGTTCTTAAGATTCTCAAGATCAAGGTCAATTGAAAGAGGGACTAAAAGGTTAAGGATTTGCAGCTGTAGAGTTGACGAAATATACTAGTTATACACGAGCTTGACTGTATGCTTGCTTGCTGACTGATTTGCAACAGACTGCAGCAATACGAGATTTATTGAGGTGGGTGTTATCATAACTATACACAGAGAGAGGCTGCTGCAAGAACTAACTATAGAGGGGTTTTTTGTGGCGTGCTCTGTTTAGTTTGTTGGTTGAGCTTTTAACGCTTTACGGCCGCGAAAAGACGTGTCCTTTAAACAGCTTTGGAATGTTTCAAGGGTTTTTGAAATCAGTAAATTGAAGGATTTCGAGCACTTTCTGGAATAATGATGGTTGCCGGAAGACTTTGAGGATTCTTGAGGTTTTTGTTTTTGTTTTTCTTTTTTTTGTGTGCTTTTGAATGTTTGGATTTAATTGCTTTGTAGGTGTGTTACACACTATAAATATCCATTTATGCTCGCCACCGTAAAGAAAATCACTGTTTATAAAGATTTTTATGAACTAAGTGTCGCATGGTGAAATACAGGGTGTTCCGTAAGTGGTATGAAATCCCCAAGCTATGGATTGGTCATACTTAGATGTGAGATTGTATGGGAAGTGGGGGGGGTCTTTACGATTTCCGAGATAATGGGATTTAAAAATATTTGGATCTGTTTTACATATGACCCTGTAACTTCTCCACGTTACACCATATGATAATGATTTCAACTTTTGGTAGATAGACAATCGTTGGACCTTTCTGACGGTCTATAAATTTTTCCCCTCTTCTCGTCCGTTTTGAAGTTCAGACTCAACAAAGCTAAAACTTCGGAATTTTAGCTCGTTTTTTTTTATTTAACTACTAGATATTTTTATAAAAAAAAAAAACATTATTTTTATTTTTATTGGATTTAAGAAGTCCGGGAGCTCATCTTTAAAATCACCCTAATTACACTCAGTACCCAAAAAGTTACCCCTTCTGCGCGCTTTGCACTTTTTCTTAAGCAAATCCAGCGAAAAGTTTCAATAAGTGTCAGATAGTAGGCAATTATCTGTGAAGACGAGCTTTTTAAGCCATACTGGATATGTTCAAGAAAAAGTGTAAAAAAACGCAGAAAGAGTCACTTTTTGGGTACAAAGTGTGATAGACGTGTTTTTTGATAAAAATAGTTGTTAAATAAAAATAAAAAAATGCAAAATTTTAACTTTGTTGAACCATTTCTTTCAAAACGGAGGGGAGGATGGAAAAAATTTATGGACCGATGAAAAGGTCTAACGATTATATATCTAACAAAGTTTAAATCATCGTCATAAAATGTAACGTGGAGAGGTTAAAGGGTGATCTATGGAAACGTATCCATATATCTTTATGTCCGCTTATCTCGGAAACCGTTAGGATCCCCCCCACACGCTATACACATTTTTGACATCTAAGTATTACCTATCTATAGCCTTCCGGTTTTACACCACTTGCGGGACACCCTGCATAAAGGAGGCTGGGACGAAATGGGTACCTTTTTTTCATTCTCGTAAATTTGCATGAGCACACAGTTTTTGGTTAAAAAACAAATGGTTTGGAATGGAAAGCAATTTTTAAAAAACAAAATCAATGTTGGATGTCATTGTCATTGCGAAAGTCCACTTCAACAGAGTTTATTTATGTCATCTTCGGAGAATTAATTCTTCTTTGTATTCAAGTTTTACCATGCTTATGTTGTCGTCAAACGTTCAATAGAAGCAGTGTGACGAAGAGAAAGTACAGTAAAACTATATTTGTGCAAGAAGAAATTTAAAGAAGCTAAAAAATGTTTTTAATTTGTGTTATTTCATCACAGAACCCATTATATTTTTGGTGGCAAGTTTCAAGGCTTGGTGTGACTCATCAAGAGGTCCCAAATAGCGAAATTGAGTGACTTGGAAAACAAATGAATAAATAAAACAAAGAAAAGAAATGAAAAAATGAAAAAAAATTGATAAAAATAAAAAAAATTATTAATTTTTTTTTAAAAATTAAAAAAAACCAGATTCATTCCAAACGAATCGAACCTGTATACGCCCGCAGTAGGCTGAAAAAAGAAAAGAAAAGAAAAAAAAATATAGGAGTGTTTTTGGCTCATATAATTCACACCCAGAATTTATTCTGAGTTTATATGAGAGAAGATCAAATTGATCTGTTTCAAGCGTCTACAGCAGGCACAAAACCAAGCCGTACCTACCGATGAACAACACAACACAACACGAAACGCTTCTGCTTCTTCCTTTTTCTATTCTTTTTTCAGCCCATGCGGGCATAATGAATCTGGTTTTTTAAATTTTTTAAATTTTTTAATTTTTTTTTTGTTTTTTCTATTTTTCTCAATTTTTTTTATTTTTTTATTTGTTTTTCAAGTCACTCAATTTCGCTATTTGGGACCTCTTGTTGAGTCACACCAAGACTTGAAACTTATCACCAAAAATATAATGGGTTGTGTGATGAAATAACAAATTAAAAACATTTTTTAGCTATTGCTATATACCGGAGAATCCAAATAAATTTCTTCTTGCACAAAAAAAAAAACAAAAAAAAAACGACTATTGTCGTTAAAAAATCAAATATCTTGAAGTGGGGGGGGGGGGGGGGCTTGATGATTATCTCATACTAGAAGAACAGGATTTTGATGATCGAATCTGAAAAAAATTTTGATCTCAATAATTATTTTCTGCGTTCATACACTCACTAATGTATGTTAGATTTCAGCTGAGTTAGCTATTCTTGCTAGGTTAATTGGTTGAAATACATTGATACCTACTATGGCGCTATGGCGACACCTTTAGTTCTTGAGATTTGAGGTCTTGTCCTAAATTTTCTTGTATTTATTGCTAGTAATGAATATGTAATCATTAGTCGCTATAACTAACCAACTAAATACATACATCTCTTCTCCATCAATATCTGTCTAGTGCGTATCCTGCCCAATATGGCAATCTGCAGTAGGTGTTCATAAAATTATGTCTATAATTCAGATTGTCTTCGAGACCCTTCTTAAACACCATGTTACATAGATGTTCACTCCTGAAATATACACTTATTTTATTAATTTTTTCCGCACACTATACGATTCGAATCAATTGTCCACTGTCACATGAATTTCTTTATGCAATTATCTGCAATCTTCATTTCATATTTATGGAATCGAAAATTTTAACGAGACTGGACGAAATAAATTTTTCAACTACTTACCTATAACGAAAATATTATTTATCACAAAAATTTATCTAGTTAAAATTTAATTACAACCAATACATAGTACCTACATATATAATAATAAAAGTCACAGGACAACAGGATACAGAAACCAGGAGAATGGTGAATTATGAATTTCAATGAGATTTCAATGAGATTTTGTACAGATGTAAATCAACTTGGTTTATTTATAACTTTGCCCTAGAGTATTTTGTGTTGTCCGGTCGAAAGCACAGCACTGCACTTTTTATGGGGGTTTTTTTTTTGATTTTGCTTATTAATTAATTTTTCGTGAATTAATTTAATTGGCGGTCATTACATAAACAAGAATATTTTAAAGAAATTATTTATGTATAATGTCAATAAATAATAGTTTGTTAATGAAATTCTTGGGTTTAGTCTTTAACTAATAACTAAGTTTCTGTTTTTTCTAGTGAGTTTTTTTTTACATTTATACTTCAAACGCTAAACTATTAAAAATTAAATATCACACAAAAAAGTACAGCTGTCGCTGTACCATCTGAAATAGTTAAGAATTACAGAATCTTAGAGATTGAATAAAAAATTTATGATAACTTGAGCATGAGACGGATACCGTGGAGTGTTTAAAGAGAATACTCTTACTAATTGGGAGAAAACTGACTGATTGGTCTGATATAATCAAACTACACGAAGAAATAATAATGCCCGTAATGTAAAAGTGGTTTCTAAAATGAATATCAAGATTGATTTTAAATATTTCGAATAGATGAAATAATACAAAAATTTGAATCTCAAGAATCTTTGAAGGCAAACTATTAATGATCACACCTTGCAAATAAACTGTTACAGTCATTAGACCAGTCAGAAGTTTTATGCCAAGATTCTTGAGAGAATTTCTATGTGGAATAACAAATATAAAATCCTCTGTAGAAATATAAATTTACATGTTATTTACGAATTTTTTAAAGCCAATGAAAAGTCTTAAATAAAAATTATAAATACTAAGGGTCCTACAATAGAGCCCTGAGAGACTTCACTTAGTAGTAACATTTTCAATACAATTAAAACTTCTTTATGATGTGACGACTACATAAAAGGAGAAACTTTTTTAATGCACCCTATACACACACTTCATACATAATCCATTATTTTCTGACGAAATGGCATGTATTTAGTGCAAAGCAGAGAATTTGGTAGAGATGTTACGTAATTGTCCATTGTTTCTACAAATTATTCAAGAACCTGTTTAGATATGTATCTCTGGGTGGAGCATCAAATTGAATTGTGTAAATCTGTGCAGTATTCTGGGAATTTATAATCAATTATTCGTTTTTTTTTTAGGTATTCGGTTCTATCTCATAATTGCCGTTGACAAGGTTATTTATCCATCCTGTCATTGTTGCTGCTCCTGCTGCTGTTGACAAAGTATCAAATTTAATTTAAAACACTGACGATTAATTATGTTCCTGATATAACGGAATTCTGTAAAGTCACCCAGGCGATTTTCCAATGAACAAAAAGAAAAAACAATTCTGCTGTTCCCTTTTTTTTTTTCTCCAACCGATTGGTCCTTTGTACTAAAAATTGCTTTTTTTTTCTTCCTTCATTTATTTCGAATCCCATCGAGATTTTAAAATCCCAGATTACTTGTTTGTCTGATTTGAAATGAGAAAGTTGATTGGAGGTAAGTTCTTGTTCCTCATCTCATTCAATCTTCACTAGAGCCCGTTTGGGTGAAATAAAAAGTCCCGATATTTTATCATCAGTTTTGGATAGGTTTAAGTACTTAAGATATTTTGTGTGGTCATTTCGTTACATTACTGTACACAGGAATGATATTGTTTCTGGTTGCTACGAAATTAAGAGCAACTGGCAGGAGCTAAAAGAGGAGATTATACGTTAGTGTTGAATATAGGTACATAGATAGAAGCTATTACGATAACGGATTTGTGTGAGTTTCGTTGCTGCTATTATACTGTTGTTTTGTCGTTCCACTACATTGCAAAAGTGCATTTCTTACAAAGTTACGTGTAGTTTGTTGTTTCACTTACAACTCCCTTTAAGTTATGTTGATGATGTTTACGTTTTCTCTAATTGCGCAGACCTTACGTGACAAGCTTTCCTCTTGTCGTTTCTCTAATACGATTGTTCTCGTAATTAGGTCTTTAGAAAAAGTTTATTCTATTTCGTTAATAAGTGGAAACAGGATTTTCTAATTATTAGAAGAAAACACAGAAAATACGGCATTTCTTCCTCATTGCAAAAAACCAGAAATTAGGAAAAAGGGAAAAAGAAAAAGCTTAGTGTTGTTCATGACGTTCTTCATCAAATAAACTTAAGTAAATCCCAGAATCTGTCTGTCCGTCCATCTGTATGTCCTCACGATAACTCGAGAGCTAAAATTTTGCACACGGGCTTTAAAACGAAAAGAGAATTTAAGTTCGAAAATGGGGCAACCTCTTCGTAGGGTTGTCATACAAAAATTTTGTTTTTCACTATATATTTGGGCACTGCTTGAGAACGCGTTGAACATAGTGTTTTCATAGCAATAGTAAATGAAATTTAAAAAATTAAACTAAATCGGTCAATTTTTTCTTGGTGTTGCCATACAAAACTGGGTTTTGACTACATATTTGGACATTGCCCGAGAATATATCGACGAAGAGAGCTGAAATTTTGTACAAATCGTTTTCAAAAAAATTAGTAAATGAAATTTCAAAAATAAACTAAATCGGGCAACCCCTTCTTCGTGTTGTCATACACAATTTTGGGTTTACACTTTATTTAGCTTTTATTTTCATCATGGATATAATATTATTGGTCTTAGACTACTTATAACTTTTTCTCTTCTTTACTATATACTGGCTGAAAACGCGTCAACGTAGAGAGCTAAAATTGTGTACACTGCGTTTTCATAAAAATGGACTAAATCAGGCAATCCTTTCTTGATTCTGTTATACAAAAATTGATGATTTTTACGAATACTGTGGAAACGATAAGAGTTAGACGTTTTATTATACTGAAAAGTTCTTCAGAATATAAAATCCTTTACAATTGGCTATGTCCGATGAACAGATCTAGAAATAGATTCGAAATCCATTTTAATAATCAAACATGTTCAGAGGAGGGACTGTACGAAATTACATACGGGGGCATTCATAAAAGGGTTTCGCAAAAATTGGTCTTATACCAATTCTAGATGTTTTCCTTGTTTCTATTAAAATCTATTGAGTTATATATTAGTGAAGCTACTAAAGATGCAAAATAATGTATGACTTCTGAGGCCATAGGTTCAATTCCAACTATAGCCAAAATTATTATGAATTAAACAGATATAATACGAGGCATGTCTGTGAAATATTTGTCATTCTTTTTTTCAAAAATTTTCGTAATGAAAATGGTATCGCCTTCGATGTACTCCTCCCTCCGTTCGCCAATCATTCCATAATATGATCATCCACTATTGAATTCCACTGATTTCTTGTGTTTTGTAATTTTCTTCCAACGTAAAATTCATTAATAAAATTCGTGGAGCAGTAGGAGCGGGGTGGGTGTAATTACAATTACTATTTTGTGATATTTTGATGTGTTCTTTATTAAATTTTAATAAATAGTAACGATTCAAATAATTCATTACACTTGTTACAGCTAAATTCATGAAAATTATTGATTTTATTATTGAAAAAAAAGGCGACAAAAATAGGTCACGAAAAACCCCGGTCTCCCCTATTGTTTTTTTTAGTTAAAGTTAATAAATAAAATAAGTAAAAAAAGAGTTTTCAAACAAAAATAGAGGCCAAGCCTCATGAAAAAGTAGAAAATAAACTATTCTTCACACACAGAGGTGGACTCAGATTTTTCGATTGGGACATTTCTCTTCATGAATCAAATCACTTATTACCTCTGATTGATCATACTGAAATATATCGGTGATTGTCAGCGAATAAAATCTGAGTCCACCTCTGTATGTGAAGAATAGTTTATTTTCTACTTTTTCATGCGGCTTGGCCTCAGTTTTGTTTGAAAACTCTTTTTTTACTTATTTTATTTTCTGCCTTTTTCACGTTAACTAAATTGTTATTACGTGCTGCATGGAGATATTTGAAAACAATTTTATGACAGCTGACCGAATTATCCCAATTTTCCATGTTTTCCACAGACTTTTCCTATTAATATGAATTTTTTAAAAAAAATTTACATGAATTTTCCTCGATTTTTCATGCAAGTTTTAATGATTGTTGAAGAGAAAGTATTGATGCCAGTAGTACGGAAAAAAAAAATGATTCCGCATAGCTTATAAAACTTTTTTGTCGGAAAATTTTCCGGAAAAGTCGGAAAATTCAGGAAATTCCAGAAAAATTGGAAAATTCTGCACTTTTCCTGAAACAGATTTTTCCGATAATTCTTCCGCTTTTCCGGTTTCCACAAAAGCAACTTTATGCATCTCATTTGGCTCTACAACTTTGTCTTGGGTTGCAAAACGTTCAAACGCTTCCTTGGTCGGAAAAACTCCGGAAAAGCGTTTTAAATGAATTTTCCTCGATTTTTTCTACAAGTTTTCATCATTATCGGAGAGAAAGTAATGATGCCAGTTGATAGGGAACTTGATCCTGCATAATTTAGAAAACTTTTTTACCGGAAAATTTTTCGGAAAAGTCGGAAATTTCCGGAATTTTTTTTTCGGAAAAATCGGAAAACTCTGAATTTTTCCTGAAACGGATTTGGCACTAATCAAATTTGTACCAAATTTTCAAATGATTTTTCCCGATTTTCCGGGTTTTCCATGGAAATTTCCGGTTCAAATTTTGATAGATTCAATTGTCACGCGACATGAACTTGTGTGCCAAATTTCAACTCGCTGTGATGACGAAAAGTGAGATAGCACATATAGTAGTTAGTATAAATCTAGAAGATCACCATATTTGACACAAAATCGATGATCTTCAACTCAGATTTTTTTTACCATCGAGTTCTTATCAAAAAACCTTGCTATAAATAACACCTATAAAGCTTATCATAGAGAACATAGAGAACACTTAGAGCTAGTGACCAAAATTAAAATTTGTAGTGTCGAAATAGTTTTTCAAAACAGTTAACACAAAAAAAAAAAACGGACGTCTTATACTCAGTATAAATTGCGATCAAAATTTTTAATGTGTTTATTGTGTTGCGGGGTAAATTTAACGAATCTTACAAGAAGGAAGATTTTTGGATCTAATTTTGTAAATATAAAATTTAGTCACATCGAGATCTATTCGATCTAATTGTGTAGAACAGATTTTATTCGAACAACAATTACAAAATTTTTTTATTTGCATTTCATTTGAAATATTTCTCACCTTTTTCTCTCTCTCATACAATCTATAAAATATGATTCGTTCTATTCTTGGACATATTTTAATCACAAAATTAATTAAAAAATTTCATTTTAATAGAAATTTAACCAAACACAGTAGATATATGTTTGTATAATCCACGAAATCACTGGAAAAAAAATTTATACTAAGCACGATCTAAAACATTTTTGTTCATTATAATTTATAAAATGTAAAGCAAAAATTTTTTTATAAAATTTCAATCGTTATCTGCATTTATATAGTAATCAAAACACCAACACATCACCTTTCAAAGATTTCATAAAAAATATAATATAAAGAGTCGTGAGCACTTCACACTTATTAAGCACTTAAGTGTCTCCCTCATTCAGTATAACACTTAACGGACAATGAGATTCACTATTATAACTGCGAGACGACTTCCATGCAATACCGATAGCTACTGATGCTATAATTTAATTGATATCCTAATTTAAAGGGGACAATGTCGTCTGTAGATGCACACTCGCACACTTTTGTCACTATGAGACTCTCAAACGAGGAGGAAGGAAATGAACGCAACGCACTGCAATTCAATACAAAACACTTTCATTACTAAAACTACCCTACTATACCCTGCTCAGTTAAACTTCAATTACACACGGTTATATTTGCGCGTACACTTGCAACGAGTGTATAAGTGTGTAATAAGTATTCCCGGATTCTGTCCTAATCCGAATCCGGTAGTACTCGAGGAACAGAACGCAGTCAGTCTTTCTTCTTCAGTGAAATCTATCTTAAATGTTAACGTATACTATATACATGATCCTCTTGCTTCGCGCATCGCATCGATGGATTTGATATCTCTGTACTATAACTTTCCTTACAGTTCTCTTGGTAGTTCTTAGTACGCAATCGCGTGACAAGTACACGTGACGATTCCACAAAAAAAAAAACAAAAAAATGTAAACAGTTAACAGAGATACGATTTTGAAATAGATTAACTGAATTTCGACCAATGTAGTATTCTCGTTGATGGCAAAAAGTTCGACACTACCTGAAATTTATGTTTGAATTTTTTTTTTAACACGACACAATTATCAAACTCACACGTCTTGAAACGCATCGATGCTACCCAAATGCAAGCCGAGCGCATACTGTTTTAGTTGCCTTTAACAAAATCTGTGTTCACTTTGGTGGAAATGAAAGCTTTCCAGAGAATCGTCATATTTGAAAGTGAGACTATACCGAGAAACTTCATGTTTGAAAAAGTGATGCTTTCGACTTATCACTCTCTGGATCCAGATGATGATGATGATGATACTGGGTCTGTGCTGGATCTGTTTCTGTATTGCAATTCACAAATCAAATATGTAAGTAGATAAATCACCTCCATAAATCTCCACCAGTCTAACCTACAACTGCTGTTAATGATAGAATCATGGATATATGAAGGATGCACTAGGATGTACTCTGAATATATGCAAAAGTCATATTGAATGAAATGAAAAGAGCTTGATAGATGTTTTTTCGGCCCGTACTCTTCATCCGGATCCAGGAGGAAGCTAAAGTTCGTGGAGATTATAAAGACTTTGAAATTTTTTCTGCCACTTCTAAGTGAGCTCCGTACAGGTCGGTGCGGTTAGCCTTCGTTTATAAATATTTTAATTTAACCACAATCTGCGAATATATGTTTTTTCAACCACTTTTACGGGTCAGGTTTCAGTTTCAACGTTGTCGTCGTCGTCTTCGTCGTTTAAAAGTTTTTCTTTTCAACAGTTGTAGTCCAGTCTGTCTAGTTGCGGTATTGATGCGCTGATTCGTAATATTTTGCCATGCAAAAGCATCATTTAGAGATGCTGGTATTTTATATGATGAACGTTAGAAAAGTTCTTTCCTCCCTCCTCTTTATGTCTTAGGGAACTTCGAAAGTGTTTTTAAAGTACACAGCACACCACAACTTTGTTGAAATGTTCTGCTTTATAAACTCGTGAAACTTATGCCTTGAAATAGTGAAGGAGGCTGTAGGCTGAGTTTAAGTTTGCACGTGACACAAAAAAAAAACTGAAATTGTGTTAAATATGTTGTTGGGTATCACATAACATTTTATGGATCCTCCAGCACATAAGGTGAGAAATGTTGTAGTTTACTTCATCTAGTTAAATTCAAATCTCAGTCTGATTTTGGAATTATTATAGTTTTCACAAATTGAAATTATGAAAATTATTCGTTTGTTTAGGATCACCCGGGTAGTGTGGATCTATTAGAAAGTTCGGCTCCTTGGAGCGATGCAATCAGAGTGTTGGGACTCTGGGCAATGTTACTTTTGGTGGTAAAGTAACTAGGCTAGATGAAGCTAAATGTAGCATAAAGAGAGCAGTGTTTATTCTCTAAGTTAAGACAGGCTAGAAATGACCTTGTATAATTTCCTCTCGATGAATGTCTGTATGTAATTTCATATGGTGGTCACTCATCTGTGCAAGTTTGATTTTTGAAGTGGTTTTTCGCATATATTTCTAGAACGGTTCGTCGGAGAGTAAAAATGATTTGATTTCATAGGATTTTATGTTATGAAGAATTTTTCAGTGCAATAAAAATTTCTAGGACTGATCATTTTCACAATATACGTAAAAATCCAAAATTGTTATATGGCAACACCAAGAAAGGGTTGCCCGATTTAGTTAATTTTTGAAACTATATTTACTTTGAAAACGCCATGTACAAAATTTCAGCCTCTCTGTTTTACGACAGCTATTCAGAGGAGTCAGTACTCAGCAAAAGCTTCAATTTAGATACCAGCGAACCTGTAGGTAATAATATTTACTATATGTAGGTTTGTGTCCTAAAAGTGAGAAAGTTCATATAAAATTAGCCTAGACTTAGACCACAGCTCACACTAGAGACATCTACCGCAAAAGACAGAAACCCAACATCTGACAAAACCATACAATTTAAGACGAAAAATGAAAATTTGCAGTTCACATAAATTGAACATTTTTAACGACAATTAACACTTCTAATTTTTTTTGCCCATAATTGTTAAATATGCTATTTTGCTTTGTATTTAAACAACTTTCAAATAAATATTGCAATTTCTAGTCGGTCAAATGTCGGAAGAAAAAACAAGTACTATTAGAGTCAAATAATTATAAAAAGCGCTACTAAAAATGAAAAAGCTCGACGTTATTTGCTAGATCTAGGCGTTATCTTTCTAAAATAGTCACAATTTAAGGAAATGAGAATACCTACCCACAGGAATTTTTTACAAGTTTCCGAGCTAATATCTCCATTCCAATACACTTTTTTTTTTATTTTTGCCGACTTTATTTACTAGATTTCCTCAGTACCTTTAATTTAAGATATAAGTCATTACACTGCTAGAAATAGTTTGCCAGAAATTCGCATTGAAAAATTATGAAACTTGAAACTCCTATTAATTTACTCCAAGATCACCCAGTTGATAACAGTTTTGGGTGTCCATTCCATAGACGACTTACTGCTTCCAGTCTTGCATTGTTGAAATTATCGCATCAAAATGTGAGATCTTAAGTCTATTATTTTGGGTTATCAATTTCCCATGAATTTTAAAAACTCGGTCGGCGGTATGTTTTGGTTTGGATAATCTTCTACGTTTCGCAGCTATAAAGCAGTTTACTCTTTTCATTTCCTCAACATATATATACAGCTTTTAATTCTGTCAGATTACTAGAGTGGGGATTTTCCCCATATTGGCCAATCAGCAGATTTCTCTATATAGTAATTGATATAATTTCTTTTAAATTTTTACAATAATATTTTTTGTCCAGTAAAGCATGAGGCAAATATATAACAAATTTTAAGAAGTTAAGTAGAATTAACTAATCCCCATCCCCCACGTAAACACTACTGGAAAATCATGAACCTAAAAAATAATCGCATCATGAATCATTATTTCTGCACAACAATATTATCTTGTTGTCTTATATATATAACGTAATCATGTAGCTTTTTCTCTTAAGCATATTGTTACGCGCCACAAAATGATACAAGCAGCGACATCTGTTGCAAATGGACACAACTTTAGCTTTCTGACGTCCTAGTAAGCTTTGGGTTCGGAGAACGGAATATTCAGGAAGGTTCTAGGATAATTTGTAGAGTATAAATATGGCGGCATTTTCCCAATCCCCAAAAAGACTTCATCAAAAGACATCAGGGAGTTCAGGCCCATCTCCTTAATTTCAAACTTAGGAAAGCTTTTTGAGAAAGTCATCAAGCAACAGGTTATAAACACCTGCGAAGAAAAAAATATCCACCAAGACTCCCAATTTGGTTTCAAACCACAGCACTCCACCTTCCATCCACTAATAAAGTTTCACACGGATGCAACGAGAGCCTTAAATAGGAACGAATGTATCGTAGGCTGCTTCCTTGACGTCGAAAAAGCATTCAACCCAGTACGGACAGCAGGGCTTGTTTTTAAAATAAAATTCGGTTTCCATCAATCTCCATCTCAATTTGTTAATCCACAGTTTCCTAACTTCTAGGAAATTTTATGTGGAACTCGATTAACATAACTCACCACTTAAGGCAATAGAAGCTGGTGTCCGCGAAGGCTCCATTTTAGGCCCAATTCTCTTTAATCTCTACACTTCCGACCAACCTCCAAACGAAAATGGGATAACACTCTTATACGCTGATGACTCCCTCACGTATGTCCAATCTCGCTGCCCAAATTTGGCTATAAATAAAGTCAACCTGCACCTTAACAAATTATACTCCTACCACAGAAAGTGGGGGATCAAAATAAATGTCCAAAAATCTGAACTGATTTGCATTCGGAAACCTGGCATTGGGTGAAACCGCCAAGCTGCAAAATCTTAAGACCACGAAGCCATCTACAACATGGGAAAAATAAAACCCACACAAAATACGAAATACTTGGGCATCAAATTTCATGAACTGTTAAGATTCAATGGCCATGCCAAAGCGATCATTAGTAAAACCAATTTCGCATATAGCTTACTTAGTCCAATAATAAACTTCAAGGACGGCCTCTCTACTCAGACCAAACTTCTGTTGTACAAACAACTCATAAGACCTGTTATTACTTACTGCTTCCCTATCTGGCATACTATTTCTCCTACCTACATATATGGAAAGACTCAGCAAGCTTGAAAGAAAGATTCTTAGAGCTTGGACGGGATTTCATAGACGAGCCAATGGAAAATTTTCTCCCAATGGAGTAGTCTATGAGGTAGCCAAGATTACTCCAATCAAGGAGTACCTATTTGAACTGGCGAACAAGCAAGTTCAAAAGATACCAAACCACCCAAACCCACTGATAAACATCCTGCCGGACCTTCTCATACCGGAAAACTTTAACTACCTCTCACCCCTGCTCTTAACAAAGCCCGAGGATAGAAACATCTATCAGCTGGATGATGGTAGAATAAGTTTCTACGATCATAAAGGTGATTACTATCGCGGGTAATCACATTTCAGCCACGCTTACTCTGAAGGAAACCACTGCCTGTAATTACTTAGTTTTCTAACTGGTCGTATAATTTGTACTACACTGTAGATGGCTGTATTTTATCTTTACATCATTAACGCCGGTGTTCCTCAGGGCTCTGTTCTGACCACCGATTTCTTTTTTAATGGTCGTTACTATAGAATTGGAGGGCGATGACGATAACTTTCCCTACAATTCTACTTATTTCCTTCTGTGATTGGCCATTTGTTTGAATCTATCGCAAGCTCTCTCAAAGATCTCGTATGTATCGAATTACAGTAGGATTTGTAATTCGATACATACGAGATCAGGATTACAGGATTACTTCCTTAAGGCAGAGCGAATCGTGTCGGTTTTAATACGTCAAAAATGCAAAAAAATGTTCTGTAGTTGACGATATCCCTATACAAATATGGAGTTAATTATATTCTTCTTGTATTTTCTTAATTTTTTTAAAGCTTGATGTCTAAAGGTCTTAACACTTTTGGGTGTTACTTGGATAGTCATAACCGCCTGTTATAATGTCAATTATACGACGATCCATCTCTGCAAAGTTTGTTCCATTTACTGCAAAAAGAATATTACTGAAGGTCTCTTGTTATGGATTTAAATTACTATTACTAACTACTTTGCTTAAGTTACTCTACCAGGATACAGTTACGGAAGCTCTACAAACAATTAAAATATAAAAATTTGGCAATAAAAAATCCAAAGAAAAATTTCATTGCTCTCTAGCTACTATACACGAGTAATTCCCGCTTGTTCATTGAATGATTGAAAAATATGCGTCAAGTTTACAAGTTTCCTTCCATCTTTAAAGTAGGTAGCTGCTTAAATTAAGCAAAACTGAAAAAAAAAAATTTCTTTTCAAAAGTTAACTGTGGGTATTCAAATGACGTTCATGTAACAAATGGAATGAAACATAACCTAAAATTAATATTTCATTGTTATATATATAGCTATACTCGTAAATGTAACAGTTTTCAACCACACAAGTATATATTATGGAGGATGGATAAAAGGTGCTCATCTTGTTTGACTCAGCTGTACTTATAACTTACTCCGGCTGTGTTTGGCATCAACTGCAGATTTCTCTCTCAGTATTACAAAAGAGGAAGTCTATTGTTAATATTCCTCCTCCGCAACCAAAAACTGCAGCAGGGCATAAGATGTGGCATAGTTTCGTTGCTGCATAATACTCTTCGGTCCTGATGTCTTCCTGAAATAAAGGTGGTGGTGGTGGTGTTGGCATAAGGGCACAGAAGACAGGATGTATAAATTTTCCGAGAGCTGGGTTGTTTCCGGATAACTTACAACTAAAGAAAGCTTGCGCTATTTGCCGCGTTGGTGTACTATATTTCGCGTTCGATAAAATTCCTAACATTTTAGAATATACCTTGGGAAGTAAAAAATGTAAGCGAAATACCATATCGTTTTCAATAGGGCCCCCCATTGAATAGGCTGCTTGAAATACGTGATTTTCTGCATATATGTAAATGTGATGAAGGAATAGGAAGTTTTCTACTCAAAATATACATTCGCCTTGAAGCCCTTTGAATATTGAACATGAATGCGTACATAAATGTGCCTTGTGAAGTTTTATATAAGGGTCGTTTAGAAAGTTGCACGCAAGTTTTTACTTAAAGTAGCAATTTAAGTACTTATCTTTGTCTCTACTACGATTATTATGAATGGGTTTTAAACGATTTATTGATATTTCTTAAAAAAAAAAAAAAACTTCAGAATATCTAAAAGTGGTAAATAATATTTTCTTTTTTTACTTTGCAGATTGATACTGATGGTTTGGTCGTGTGAAAAGGGGTAAGTTTGTCTTTTGTTTTATACTCTTAGAAAAAATGTGTCCCTATGGTTGTTAAAATCAGAAAAAAAACATAAAAAACTGCTGGATAATTCGGAAATTCGAATTCGATTTCGAATATAACACCTTATAAAAAACGCGCACAGAGGTCGTTGAGGGTTTAAATGAAAGCTACCGTCGGGGGCTACGACTGGTCGTTGGAAGGTGGTGGAGGCCGTGGGGGCGGAATGGGGAGCCCAAATCTCAATTTTTCGTCCCATTCATGTATGAAATAAATTGCAGGGGTAAGCTCCGAAGATACCCATTCGGTTGACTTGGTTTCAAGTGGTTTTTAGATAACTAGGTACTACGTTTTTCGATTTGGGGGGGGGGCATGCGGGTACTTAGTTTTTCTCTTATAACTCAGACATTTCACCTCGGACCATAAGGATGTGGTACTCAAAATCCATATAAAAAACATATTTAAATTTGTACTAGATTTTCCGAAAACGTACTAGAATAATTGTCCACCCTCTGCAGGGAGCACAGTATACTTTCTAAACTTTTTTTAAAACCGTTATAATTTTTTGTTTTCACTTCTTTTTCGATCTCCATACCCACATTTTTAGTAGGTACGTTACTTTTTTTTTTAAATTAGGTACTAGACTTTTGCACTTTAACTCACTTCTAATTCGGTAGGCTTAAGTCCAATTGGAATATCGATTCCACTGTTCATCTCAATTTCGTGCCAGGAACAATTTGTAGAAGATTTTTTGACTGTGCGGGGGGGGGGGGGGGGGGCTAAATTTTGTTCTAATATAATATGACTAATCTAGGTCATTTTCAAATATGCTCTTTTTATAATGCAGTTTGAGTACCCACATGCCTATGCGGCGAGGTGAAATGGCTTAGTTAAAGCGGCCGTTATTCCCTCCCCACCCCTGATCGAAAAACGTAGTACATAACATAATCGACGCAGGATGTAAAAGTAAGAAAACCGTTTTCAAAAATCCGATAAAATGGATAGGAGGAAAGAAGCGCGCAAGCAGGAACTATGTAAAAACCAAGTTTGGTAAAAAAGTTTTTTTTCCAATATACCCCCACCATTTTCGAAATCCGAAGTCGAAAATTATCCTATGGAACGGTAAGCTGTGAATCCAATGACATAGGAATCATAGTTGTCGGTTAAAAAGGGTAGGAGGAGATAGATTTCTACGAAAAGACGAAGTGGGTTGGAGTGAAAAATGGCTTTATTTTAATCTCGTGTTTGCCAAGAACCGTTACGTTGGCGAAATTTGCAACGCTAACAAAAAACGTTCACAACAGACCGCTAATGTATTCGCAAGAAAGAAGGGGCAAAATATATGCAAAATGAAGGAAGGGGGGTGTATATGACCCAAGTCCAAAAAAATCCTTTTTTAATGGTAAAAACGTCCGTATGAAGTTTACAGGATAAAAACAAGAACCTCTCCACTCGATTTTACACTCTCTTTCCCTCTTTAATTTGATATCCCTCACGTCACAAAGGCCAGCCCCCCCTCCCCTAAATGCTTGGGTATTTAGTTTCCACATATGTACATATATGAGGTGGTGATCTCCAATGTAGTGTTTCTCGTTCCTTCTTTTTTTCTTTATTTCTCACAAATCATGCATAAATGTGAGGGCAGGATTCTTGAATTACACTGATTCTATCCTTTTTGGCGGACTCGTATACATTATCAAAGTTCTGTTTACCACTCTTATTAGACTTAAGTATTATGGAATATACCAGTCCCTATAGAAAACACTCCGATCGTTATCAAAATGTCAAAAGAAGATTTTAAACTTTTTCTGTTTTTGAGGCCAGCTCTTTCCTTTAACTCGTACACGAATTTGTCTGTATATTTCTTTTTTACTATTTTCGACACTCTCGTAGACCCACTTTTCGTCATCACAGCAAGCTGAAATTTGGCACACAAGTTCATGTCGCGTGACAATTGAATCTGTCGAAATTTGAACCGGAAATTTCCATGGAAAACCCGGAAAATCGGTAAAAATTATTTGAAAATTTGGTACAAATTTGATTAGTGATAAATCAGTTTCAGGAAAAATGCAGAGTTTTCCAATTTTTCCGAAAAAAATTTCCGGAATTTTCCGGTAAAAAAGTTTTCTAAATTATGCAGGATCAAGTTCCCTATCAACTGGCATCATTACTTTCTCTCCGACAATGGTGAAAACTTGCAGAAAAAATCGAGGAAAATTCGTGCAAAACGCCTTTCGGGAGTTTTTCCGACTAAGGAATCGTTTGAGCGTTTTGCAACCTAAGACAAAGTTGTAGAGCGAAATGTGTTGCATAAAGTTGCTTTTGTGGAAAATTCCATGGAAAACCCGGAACAGCTGGAAAGTCATCGGACACATTTTCATCGATATGATTAGTGATAAATCTGTTTCAGGAAAAGTGCAGAATGTTCCAATTTTTCTGGAATTTTCCGACTTTTCCGGAAAATTTTCCGACAAAAAAGTTTCATAAGCTATGCGGAATCATTTTTTTTCCGTCCTACTGGCATCAATACTTTCTCTTCGACAATCATGAAAACTTGCATGAAAAATCGAGGAAAATTCATGTAAATTTAAAAAAAAAAATCATAGTAATAGGAAAAGTCTGTGGAAAACATAGAAAATCGGGAAAATTCAGTAAATCAGTGTCTTTTCAGCCGTCATAAAATTGTTTTAAAATATCTCCATGCAGCACGTAATAACAATTTAGTTAGCGTGAAAAAGGCAGAAAATAAAATAAATAAAAAACGAGTTTTCAAACAAAACTGAGGCCAAGCCGCATGAAAAAATAGAAAATAAACTTTTCTTCACACACAGAGGTGGACTCAGATTTTATTCGCTGACAATCACCGATATATTTCAGTATGATCAATCAAAGGTAATAAGTGATTTGATTCATGAAGAGAAAGAGTATTCAAGAGAAATGTCCCAATCAAAAAATCTGAGTCCACCTCTGTGTGTAAAGAAAAGTTTATTTTCTACTTTTTCATGCGGCTTGGCCTCAGTTTTGTTTGAAAACTCGTTTTTTACTTATTTTATTCTGATTTAAGTTTTATATCTCCATTCGTCATGTTTTTAATATTTGAAAAAATTAATTTTAATTCATGGACATTTAAGATTTCTAGATTTTATTTACATGTATTTATGTTCTCATCCTTTGAGCACTACTGTCAGAATATGCTGTACTTTCAATTTGAATTTTACAGCATTAAGGTATAGATATTTTCAATAACTATTTCTACATGGTCCTTCCTATACTAAAATAGTATCGAATACCTTTAAAGCAAGATAATGGAAAATTACTAAAAAGACATGTGAAGTACCTCTGCTGCTGGATGTGAGTAGAATGCTTTTACCACAGATGAGAAATAAGGAATTTCTTATCTTTGCTTTTACTTGATGGAAATTTTCAAACGAACGTTTTTAGTTCCATCCAAATACTTAGTAGCCAACGTCTTTGTTGGTATTTCAGAGAATTTCTTATTTCAGAAGTGAACGAGCTATCCCCCTTATCCTAGGAGGTATACCTTAGTGCGCTTTCAGACAGGAATAAAGGATAAAATATTCTTGTGTACGTCTATTCCATATACACATAATATCTATGAGCTGAGAAATTTTTGCATTGTCTCAAGAAGAAAAAATTATTAAAAAAGTTTTTTTTTATAAATGAGAAATCATCAAGAATACTTTCCAAAGTTGTTTATACCTTCCACGAACTATGATACTTATGTACTATGTATATCCTGGATGCAGTCTGAAAAAAAGGCATATAAATATGTAAATAGTGTATATATGTGTATGTAGATATAAATCTCAGACTCAATATGGATTTAATCAGTGCCAGGAAGTTCACAGGAAGCAAACGAAGTTCATCATCTACCTATATATTCTGACGAAGGTAAACGTTGGCAGTATTCAAGGTTTTCATTTCATAAAACTCAAAGCAATCAAACAGCACCGATGGAGCTTGATACTAGCTTGGGATTTTATCACAGATATACATATATGTATATAGGTTCTGTATATATATATGAAACTCAATACGGAACTGAATATGAAAATACGAAAACGAAACAGAGGATATGAAAAGGAATGAAGCCAGTCGTCCGTCCGTAAATGCTATTGCCTCATGGGTGAAGAGCCGTATTATATAATATTTAGCCACTCTTCTATGGATTTGAATTTGAGAAGGTCCTGTTTTCACTCCATCATAAACTGAAATTATTATTAAAAGAACATCGAGGGTAATTTTGAGGGTTCCATCAGGACATTACATCAAACCTCACGTCGTCTATTCGTCGGGTTATTTCATCAGTTTTGCAGTTATATCACCGTAGAAAGTTTGTTCGTAATTTATGATGAAAATCTAAAGGCATAAATTATTTAGTGTTAACATAAAGAGGAACTACCACAAAATTGCTTTTGGTGTCAAACTTCAAGTTACAAGTTAGTACGAATTTGGGAAATGATTTTACAGGAAATAGTTAATTGTCCTTGAAAATGGTAAATTAAAGATGGACAGTAGAAAATTTCACACACACACAGAGGAGATGATTATAAATATTTTTGTGCTTCAACCTTTAATTTTTAGATAATTATTATCCTCTCCTCCGCCGCCGCCGCCTTAAGAGATTAGAGATTTTATATACCGAAAGTAATTTAAAGGAAGGATAAAATGTCTGCCACAGAGAAGTCCTGAAGGATTAAGTAGGATAAAACTTTTATTATTTCTAAAAATATATTATTATAGGCAAAAGCGATTGTATACGATTTATACCCTTCGCGTGCCTTCATGAAAAAAACAGGGATTTCATTAAATCTACATATTAACAACAGATTCAATCCTTAATATTCCTTTGAAATGAATAACGAATCAGAGGACGGTATGATAAAAATAGGAATGACATAAAAATCTAAAAGAGCAAACGGAAAGTTAAGTAGACCATCTAAGAGATAATTATCCAGAAAATGTTGGATAAGATGCGCAAACTAAGGATCTTATACAAAATAATTTTGATATTTTTGTTGAATCTATATTTCTAGTATTGATGACTTGGATACATCTGGTACAGCTGCAAAAATGAAAGTTCTTTCTCTGGGGTTGAATAACTCTGGGAAATTAAAGCTCTGAGGTTGAGCTCAGTTCGTCGTAAAACGAGTCAGATTAATCGATACAATTTTACGAATGATGGTTTACGTTCCTGATAGTACTCGAATCGATTAGAGTCTCTAGGAAATTGGGTAGTTTTTTTTAGTTAATGACAATAAACTGTAAAAACAAAAAATCATGTAATTTTATTACGATAATTATTAGTACAACAGTTTTCAGCATTTATTGTAGTGCAGTTATCTTATTACAAAATTGTAGGGGTATTCACTCTTTAATGTATCCGTGTAACCGATGTAAAAATACAACAAGAATTTACAAAAAAGAGTGAACACACCCTTTAGCGTTTAGCTTACTTCGAAATGTAACAGGGTAATAAAATGGCCCCGTAGGAGCTCTCCCGGCCCCGGAAAAAATTGAAAAAATCCTAAGATTCCCAGGAGTCATAGTTATTATAGAAAAACAGAATTATGAAGATCCGGTTAAAATAGCTGAGATAAAAACAAAAGTATCTCAACGGAACTGCTTAAATTAAGGAAATGCCGGTTTTTTATAGCTTTTCTGACCGTTTTGGTCGTTTTCAAAGTTTTTATTTCTACTATTACTACTTAATTATACACTTTTTCAGTATAATGTCAGCGGATAAAATGAAGCCTGTTTTGTTTGGAACGCTTATATCCAATTAGTTTTCCGCTCGGGCTGATAGTTTAGGAGAAAACTTAATAATAGTAGAACAATATCCTTTTACGACGGCTTTTTGCCGTGAGATGATGTAACAATTATGTCTATGATCGAAAAAAAAATTGAAAAATAACTCATATGTATATGGGGCCCAGATGAGGAAAAACTTTGAACTTCGGGAGGAAAAGCTCAGTGAGAAAATGTGTCGAATTGAAAATAAAAACATTCTAGTAGATAGAGAATTTTGTTTTGTTAATTTGAATGTAAAATTTCTCCAGGGGCATCCGTTATGATGCAGGGTCCACAAAGTGAAAAGTGGCTTTCAGGTAAAATGTAAGAGGGTGGAAAAAAAAAATACACTACGAAGTATACCGGATTGAAAATTAAAAAATGTCATTCGATCTCGGCGGGGGCTTTAATTAGACACCCCACATGCCATATTAAGGCCTTGAGGAGGGTGGGGTAACAACCCCCCCCCCCCCCTAAAATACCCCCAACCTAACTTTTTTTCATAAATTTAATACCTTCATCGAACTAAAGACGAATTCAAAGTTGGTTTTTTGACCCCCCCCCCCCCCCCCCCCCCCGCTCTCCCCGCAAAAAAGGTTCGAATATTGAAAATAATTAAAGCAAATTTCTGAACTTTAAATACTATTATTAAGCAATTTATGGGCGAAAAAGTAAATCGATCACACCAATTTGTTTTTCGGTGATGTTTTATTAAGTTTTCCAGAAAGTTTCATGCTGTTTGATGCGCCATTACTTATGTTTTGGGTTCACAAATTTGCAATACCTTTTTTTGTGGGGAAAAACCGTGATGCGAGTAGATGTACATTGAACACCCTGGTAAATCAACCCAGTACCACCTAGAAAAAATATAAGTGCACCAGTCGATAGTCCTCAAAAGGATCTTTCATTTGGCATACTGGAAATTTTTCTAGGACACTCCCCTGCCCCTCTGCACACCCTGAGCCTGACATTTGACGTTCAATCTGACCTCCTAAGTACAACTATACAAGTCGGTTTACACTGCCAATTTGTGAATGTAAAAAATACAAGACCCTTGTATTGCATTTTATATGCATAGGCCTTGTATTACTTTACTGGGTTGTAATCAAATACATCTTTTACAACGATACACTCTTTGATACAACATTGCGTGAAGACCCCTTGTATATTGTCATTTTTTACTTTGTAGTATTAATTACCACTCTTCGTACATGCAGTTTTACTCAATAGATATGTGAAGTTTCTCAAAGTGGGTTTACTACATTACATTTACTATTTTGCAGCGTTAAGACAGGATTTTTTTTACACACAATAAAAAAACAACAAAATTTATTTAGATTGAGCCTTTATTTCCTTAATGCGTGTAGAAAACCTGACCTTGACGACAGAAAAAAAAAAAAAAACAATCTTCAACTTATTTTTTCCCACATTATATGTAAACAACGGGTTGGTCTGAATGTTTGTCATATCAATACAAGAAGTATATACCCAAAAATTGATGAAATTCGGGATATTTTTAATGGGTCCCTTATCGACATTATCTCCGTGTTGGAAAGTTGGCTTAAGCCGAAAGTGTCTGATTCCTTGATCCACATTCCGGGGTATAGGGTTTGGCTACCCAACTGTAATTGCTTGGATCCTCTCAATTTGGTGTACCTCAGGGATCCATTCTTGGACCCCTGTTTTTTTCCATGTTTATAAATGATATATTTACTCACATCAAGTATTCTAATCTGCACTTATATGCTGATGATGTTCAATTGTATAGGTCTAGTGTACTACTTGGTCTCATTGAGGATTGCATCTCTCGGTTAAATGAGGATTTGGAGGCTATTTACTTGTGGTTCTGTAATAATAAACTACGGCTTAATCCTCAAAATTTAAGTGTTTGTTGATCCTCGGTATCTCTGTGACTTGTAAGACTGTAGTTCAAGTACTCTCTTTCCTGATTCTAGAGATATCCTTTTCTATAGAATCTTCTTCAAGACCTATATTCTTTCTAGCAAGTTAGTCTGTTGGTTCGAACTTTTGAGGTTCGTCTAGATAAAATACGTGACACGAACTTTAGCAAACATTTCTATATATACGGAGCATATAAATATGGAATACTTTTGATTCGTATTTATAATCGTCCGTAGTTCTAAAGTAGGTAAGCACATATGGTTTAATATATGAAAAATCTTCAATAGTAGGTGGTACAATTATACAGAAAAGCATTTTGGACAGAAAAAGCATTAGTTTCGAAAGTAAAATAAAATTTGTCACAAGAAAACGCTAACTCTACATCGAACATCGCAGTGGAAACAAAAATTCTCGCTCTTTCCTTACGATTCAATTCTGAGGTTATTACTTTTTTATTTTTTCCTTATTAATTATAAACGAGACCTCAAGATACCATAATCTACCCATCCGGTCTATTGTTACCCTCACTGCAACCTATTAGAATATTAATTTTCTATAGAAATGTAACCGGTCTTCACCTTTTAATACATAATACCTCAGTGGAGTACGTACATTTTTCATGTTTAAAAACCTTTAGAAACCTTTCTTGCTAATTCTAATAATACGTAGTTAAGATTAAGGTTTTGGGACATGCATACCTATAACGAATTATTCTCCAGTAATTGAATTAACCTTTCTCCGTAATTTAAGTAAATTTTCTTAATATGTATGTTGATGTTTACTTTTTATGATTATGATCCTGAGACAGACCCGGGTCGATAATCAATACTTGAGTGAAATATTAATTTTCTTTGTGTGGTCAACTTCATTAATTAGATAGCAGAAAATCTTTAAAGATTTGAAGACAATTCACTTTACTAATTAATTACCATACCTACTTAGTAATAGAAATCGCATGATGATAAGAGAAATTTTAACAAAAGTCGAATTCTATATCCGCAAACCAGATTTAAGTAACTTTCGAGCGAAATGACTTTATCTTTTCAGGGGTTGAATTAATTGGAGATATGTGAAAAATAATATTTATTTTTAACAAGGAGCAGGCTTGACAAGCTCTCGTTTTACTTTCCCTGATTGAAAAATCAGGATATTTATTTTTTTATGGTTATTAAGTCCATGTAGGTATGGTTGGTAGATATACAAAAATGAAAGGAAAATTATAAAAAAAACTTTAATTGAAAATAAATCACAATACCTATAATATTTTTAAGATCAAAATAATTTTCATAAGATGCAAGCTGTTGGGTTAATTTATCCTTGCAGATATGATCAGAGGGCTTTTCTAAATTCGCGGAACGCACATTGTTTTGCATATACCTACCGACGTACAAAAAGCCTTCCAATATTCTGTGCTTCTGTCTCTTATCTCCAAAAAAATTTGCGAAGTGTGGCGATAAACAGAGAGAATACGTCACGATATCCTAAGGCCTATAAGAAACGTAAAAAAACATACAGAAAATATGCATGGATAATGAATAGTTCGCAATGCCTTAAATTCCTACGCGATAAAAGATAGTCTGGGAGTGTCTGCAAGGTCTTAAAAATTTATCAAGGAGAAACAAAGTTATCTTCATATGGGTACCTGAACATGAGGGCCATAAAGGCAATGAAATTACTGACAGCCTAGCCAAAAGAGGAGCGGAAACTGACTTGGTCAGACCAGAGCCATTTTGTGGTACCTCAGAGCTACCCTATATATCTGGGAGAAAATCCCTTTATTTAGAAAGGCTACTAAAACTACTTCGTCAGGCAGAAAAATTTATCAACATACATTTATCGGAAAAACGAAAAAAAACTCTACTCCTTAGGAAAATAGAGCTCAAACCTTGAGCCTCGAAGTGATCAGGCCATTGCCCCTTAAGGTATCACCTAAGCAAGATGGCTTGGCTCATACTTCATCCTGCCGTTTCTGTCAGGATGCTCATGAAACCTCGGAGCACCTGCTCTGCTACTGCGAAGCATTGGACAAGCAGAGGTTGCTTCACCTCGAACATGAATGTCCTCCAACAAACTACATGTGGAACCTCAATCCCAGAATAGCTCTAGACTTTATGAACAGTCTAAATCTAGAAAGGGAGTAAATTAAATGGGGACTCACAATAGATCTTTCAGGTCGCAGTGAATGCGAGGGCAATGCCCGCACATCCCTCCACAAATCTAATCAAAATGTATGGGATTATACAAGGTTCTATTCTGGGACCACTGTTGTTTCTTCTTTGACATTAAAAATATTATTTGTTCAAGAACGCATTTTTTTGATTTTCCGGTATATAGCAAAAGCTAAAAAAAATTTTATTTGTTATTTCATCACACAATCAATTTGGTTTTGGGTGACATGTTTCAAGTCTTGGTTTTGACTCATCAACAGGTCCCAAATAGCGAAATTGCGTAACTTGAAAAAAGAAATGAACAAATAGAACATAGAAAGAAATAGAATCCAAAAAAATGCCTTCTTGAACAAATATAAGTTTTCCCCGGTAAAAAATTTTGAAGAGTTTTTGCCTCATATAATTCACACCCAGAACTTGTTCTGAGTTTATATGAGATGAGATCAAGTTGATCTGTTTCAAGCGTCTACGGCAGGCAGAAAACCAAGCCGTATCGATGAGTGTACGGTTTTCTGCCCACACGAAACCCTTCTTCTTCTTCCATTTTCTTTTTAGTTTTTTTTAGCCCACTGCGGGCGTACACAGGTTCGATTCGTTTCAATTGAATCTTGTTTTCTAAATTTTTTTAATAAAAATATTTTCTTTTATTCTGTTTTTTGTGTTTTTTTTTATTTCTTTTCTTTGTTCTATTTTTACATTTATTTTTCAAGTGACTCAATTTTTTTATTTGGGACCTGTTGATGAGTCAAAACTAAGGCTTGAAACTTATCACCCACACTCAAATGGATTGTGTGAAATTTTTTAGCTTTTGCTATATACCGGAGAATAAAAAAAAACATGCCTTCTTGAACAAATATAAGTTTGCCCCGATAAAAAATCTTGAAGAGTAATTTTCTAATTTTAATTAAAAATATTGGAAAAAAATATAAAAATGCACATTTATAGGTATGATGCGAATTAGATACGAAATTCTACTTATCCTTTGGTTTGGGTCTGATCGAAGATGCTGATTTATATAATAAAAAAAAAAACTTACGAAGGTCTGTAATGATTCCTCATTGCTCATTAATTCATTTAAGTCTATGTGTCTATCGTAATCCTTCTTGGTAACTCGTGTACAAATATTGTACATTCCCTATGCTATATCCATAGCAATTGCGGTTATTCAAATGTTTTACCGAAGTCCTGCCAGTCCTGAAACCTTATTCAAAACACAATTCTAGCTTTTATCCAATATGTGGTGATATTATTTATTCAATTCTCGGTAAATGTTTTAGTGATCTCTTGCGATAAAAATAAGTCAAATTCAGTTCCATATATACGCGTTAAGTTAAGCAAATCTCTCGAATCCTCAAAATCCTAAATATCTCTCCCCGATTAAGTATAATAAGTGTTCACCTTTTTAAGTTAAAATTGTGGGTATTCCTTTTGTATTTCTATTATCCTTATTTATACCTTTTTATACTCATTGAACAAGCTTATTGCACTGAACACACAGAAAATGATTTTCACGTGAGGATGCCTCAAGCCTATACCAACGTAATTTTTATCAAAGTTTCATAATTAGCGCTTTTTCACTAGAATACTGATTAGCCTCTAATGAGAAAACAGTGAAATTGTTAGATCTTGTTCCATGTTAGCCAGGTCGCCTATCAGCCGCCAGCTGTCTTCGTTAAATTTCTAATTCTGACCTCAATTATTGAAACTATACCTCCTATTCATTGACTGATTTTGTTAAGTTCCTTTAAATTGAACTCCTTCTACGAGTAGAGGTATGAAATATATTCGTGACCTATACTATGTGAGGGGGTGTAGAGATGGGGGGCATATATTGGTTGTCATTCAGTCGACGATGACGGCTCCACATGTTCAATTCACGTCCCTATTTAAATTCAATTGTCCATGCCACGTGACCTATGTATACCTGTTATGCGTCGGAAATAGAAACTGCAAATACAAGAGGAAATGAAATGAATCGATTGAAGGGATTGCCTGCATTTTACTTTTGGAATTTCTTTTCTAATATCTTTTATCTTATGAACTTTCACAAGGTTTCCGCAATACCTCAACAGAGAAGTTTTTTGTTTTTTTTTTTTATTTATTGTAAAGTCAAGGTAACTTGTTGAAGTTTGTGTTGTTTTTGAAATTTCAAGAATATTTTTCATAATGTCATATATACTGAGTACGTAAGTAATGTCTGAAAACGTGTGTGTATGTACATGTAAAATTTGAGAAGACATAAATATCATTTAAGGTTTATCGGCATATAAAGGAGTATGTTAGTTGGATGGTTAAATGGTGAAAATTTAAATGGAAATTAAGTGCACTTACTAAACTGGAGCTACATACATATATACTATTGACAATTTTACTTACATTTGATAAAAATTTGAACCACAGGTACACATCAGGCAGAGCGGGGCAATACTCAAGTAAACAAAGACTTAAGTACTACTTAAAGTATATGTTCGTTACTTAAGACTTATTACTCAATACTTCTGAAATGCCCTACATAGTACTTGAACATAAGTACTTGCTTCTATTTACTTGTACTTAAGACTTAGTTTTGTACTTAAGTACCAAGATTTATATTTAAGTACTTATGAGTTTATTAAGTACCTACAAATATCTAACTCTTCTTCGAAAAGCAAACACAATCTCTAGCGCAACTCCTTTTTTATTGAGTTTTAAAGTACGCAAAGAATTGTCAAAGCATGTGCCACACTCACGCGTCAAGGCAGAACCTTAGAACTAATGACATGCAAACATGACTGGGCAAGTAGAACAAAAACCAGAAACATCTCGCTCGAATATAAAATCGACGATGCCTCGACTTGATGACATAACTAAGGGTAATCAAACAATGCCTCGCCCCACTATAAAATTAACGATACCTCGACCTGATGTTGGGAAGATCTCAATTTTTTCCTTAGAAATTTTATGAATTATTGGAGGCGACAATGCGTGCCTGGGAGGACCTCTAATAGTTTTTATGAGTGTAGCAATAAGAGGTGAACGCTTTTTATTTTAACTAGATAAAAATCGGAAAGTATACAGAGTTTTTAGCTGCTCGTATGTCAATACGTTCTTCCTGTTCATTCGTCTAACATTCTATTGGAACAATATTTAGTTTAAGAATGCATTTTATATACCGATTTGTTGTTATAGTGATTTATCTACATAAGATTAAATTGTTTAAACAATTTTTTAGAGTTGGCATTCACAAATTTTCATTTATCACATTAATTGAAAAATTGGTGGTTGTAAAATGCGTTGATTTTGCTAGCCGAAATTTTCATCATGGGGGGCATTTAATAGAGATTATACATTTATCTTTTGTTTTTGTCAAAAACAATAGAAACTATGTTCTTTTCGTGCCAAGCAGTGTTCTTCAGAACACAGGAGATTGCGAATTTAACTGATTTCTAGGTTGCATAGAAGTAGAAAAGGTCTTGAAAGTTTAGAGAAAATAATCAAATTGCTATGACTTGAATTCTTACAAAATGTCAAAATAGAACTTGGTTATTTTGACGGAGATTTTTCATTTGTGAATGTGACCGAGTCATTTGTGCTCTAAGATCAATCAAATCTAATTCTACCGGTCTGGACAATATTAATCGCAGTTTTTTCAAGTAAATCCTCCCATTTCTAGTCAGACCCATTACTCCCATCTTCAACACAGCTATTACAACAGGACGTTTCAAAACGCTATGGAAATTAGAGAAGATCATACCTGTGAAAAAACATCCTAAGGCAAAGCTACCTTCTGATTATAGACCTATTAGTATTTTGCTTGTTTTATCAAAAGTCCTTGAAAGGCTTCTTTTTGACCAGCTTATAGGTTATATTGAATTGTAAGGACTGTTAAGTTCTGCCCAATTTAGATTTCCTACCAAGCCCATGTACAGTCTCAGCCTTGCGAAATTTAGTTGAAGATATTAGGAATAACACAAAGAATAATATGTCAACAATTCTATGTCTGCTTGATTTCAGTAAAGCTTTTGATTCGATAAATTTTAATATATTGTGCAATAAACTCAAAACTGAATACAATCTTTCAAGCTCCGCACTAAAGTTTATACACTCATATCTATGGGTCCAGACAACAGGCGGTTGTAAACGGAATGAATTGTTTCCAGCATGAAACATTATACTTAGGGGTTCCGCAAGGGTCAGTTTTGGGTCCTCTACTGTTTTGTATCTACAAAAATGACCTGGTGAAAGTTCCTAAGCAGTGTTCCCTTAAACTTTATGCCCAGTTGTGCCTTTCAACAAGCATACATGATGTGCATCGCAATGTGACCAAAGCCAATATGGATTTGGAACTTATTTCTAGCTGGTCAAAAATGAATAGTCTTACTCTAAATCCTGCTTAGTCTCAATCTATATTTATTTTTAACGATCACGTCGATACATCTAATCTGCCTGGTATATCTCTTAATAATGTGCATATTCCATTCGCTGACACAGTTCGGCATCTCGGTGTGTATTTCGATACATTTCTTAATTGGAGAAAGCACACAAATGTTCAGGTTGGAAAAAATTTATGGTGGTTTAAAGGGCTTATGGAAACATACATCCTACACTCCTAGAGATACAAAGATTCGTCTTATGAAGGCTCTTCATACCAAATATAACTTATGGCTATGAAGTCCTTGGTAACTTGAATAGTATACGTCGTAATAGGATAAATGTTGCCGATGTGAACATATTTCCGAATATTCCAAAAGTATACTGGGTTGCTCACTTGATAATTATATTCGATTTAGAATTGCCTATATGACGTTCAGGATAGTAAATTCTATGTGCGTTAATTATTTGCGTGATAATTTTATCTTTCATACATCAGCTCATACCAGATTGGTAGATGCTTGTACCGTGGCATAGGTTGCATTTCAGCACTCGTTTAAGTAAGAATTTAAGTCATGGCGCTTTGATTATTTTCTTATATATATACTTTCAAAATCTTTTCTACTTCCATTCATCCTACAAATCACTTCAATTCGCATTCTCCTGTGCTCTGCAGAATACTGTTCGGCACCAAAAGAACACTGTTATAGTAAAAGAATTCTACTATTAAAACTGCAAATGCTTGGAGTTAACAATACCAATGAAAAAATGGAAAAATGTCCACATAAAGCGCTGTTGATACATAAATAATGCCAGAAAATATTAATTGAAATCGCTATAAAAAAAACATTTGAGAATTCACTTTTTATTTTTGTTCCTACCAACATTTAAAAAACCAGTTTTTCGCGCAATCGCAGAACTGTCAATTTTGACGTTTATATGTCAAAAATAAAACAAGTTGTAGTGTTGTGTTAAACAATTTCCATATAAATCGTTAACTATAATTTTTTAAAATTCGACGCGATCGTTCAATAAATAAATTATCAAAATTAAATTTTATCCGCCAAGTGAAGGGCTCTTCTATGCATGCCCTATCAACATTCTATAAGCCAGCAGCACGGTAACGTTTCCTTTCCTTCGCTTCATCTGTGATCAGTGCAAATGCATTAGCACTTGTCACTGATCAGCAATCCGGGTGCACTCAGCTGTGGTCATTGAACTGCACGGTCTGAGGTATTGAAAGCAGCAATAGGCATAACACTATTGTTGTTTTTTTTTTACCTCGCTGTGTCGTTGACTGCTGCTGGTGGCGCCCAAATATTTGTGTTGTTGTGTGTCGCTTTTTTTCTTTTTTGCTTTTTTGTTTTTGCCTTCAGCATGCAGAATTTTATTTTAGATTTCTGCAACATTCGCGGATTAAGAGCAAATCGGTTTTCGGTGTACTGCCACCTTAACTCAAAAAATCCGGCAATTTTTGCGCTAAGTGAAACCAAGGTCGTGTTTCTGATGCTGATATTAATCAGTATCACGTCCCTGGTTACAGCTTCGTGCCTCTTTTTTCTCAGCATGGATGGATCGCAATGATGTGGTCTTTACCATTCTTCAAGATTTTCCTTTTGCCAATCCAGAGTTTAACTATGTCTGGATTAGGTTCAAACTTCACAAGCACATCATATACTTCTGTTTCCTTTATCGCAGCCCAAATATGTCTGATGACGACACGGTATTCGTATTTGGCAATATCTCCAACAATATTGATCATTTGCTTTCTGTTTCCCCCTCTTCCGAAATCGTCCTGGCAGGCGATTTTAATGTTCATAATATACCGTGGCTCAGACATTCTTCTACCACAAGTCCTGCGGGCCGTTTCGTTGAACTCTTCTGTGAATCATTTAATTTGCAACAGCTAGTGGATGCACCAACGCGAATTCCTGATGCAGCTGGAGATAAAGCTAATTTACTCGACTTGTTTCTAACATCTCATCCTGACAAATATTCCATTTCAGTCGGTTCCCCTCTTGGAAATTCAGACCATTGTTTAATCACGGCTCAATTTACCACCTCAAACCTGTGCCGACCAACTGCTCCACCTACAAGTAGGCTTCTTTGGCACTATAAGAATGCTGATTGGGAAAGTCTCAATAAGTATCTTAAAGAAATTGATTGGTCGGTCTGTTTTGCTTCGAGGGATGTTGATGAATGCACATTACAATTTAGTAACATACTAAATCTTGGCATGCGTGAATACATTCCGTATTCTTACAGCAGGTCTCAACAACAGCATGATCGCTCCTGGTTTAACGATAAGTGCAACCAAGCTATAAAAGCGAAAGAGTCTGCTTTTCGCGCCTATCAATTGCATCCATGTCCGGAAATGAAACAAGTCTACAAGACTGCACGGAACACCTGCAAGTCCATTATCCAGAGAGAAAAATTTCTTTTTGACCAGAATATTAGACAAAGAATCTTGACAAGCCGCAAAGGTAGCAAAGGTTTCTGGTCCCTGGTCAAAACCATCAGGAACAATTTCACCAGTTCCTCTATACCTTCACTACTTAATAATGGTGAAGTGATTGTTGACTCCCTGGATAAAGCTAATATTTTAGCTGCTAGATTCGCTTCAAATTCTCGTCTTCCACCAACTTCACAAACACCTGTTTTGCATCGCCCGTGTGAATGTGTACAAGAGCCAATACACCTTCGTACGAGGGATGTGGTCAGGGTCCTTAAGGGGATCAACGTCTCCAAAGCCGCAGGTCCTGATGGTTTTTCGCCCCTGTTAATTAAAAGCTGCGCCTCATCCTTGGCTAAACCTCTGCGCAAACTCTTCTACTTGTCTTATTCGACAGGAAAATTTCCAACTGCTTGGAAGCTAGCTCACGTTCAGCCTATTCCTAAGAAAGGAGAGGGTAGCGATCCCTCAAATTATCGACCAATTGCCATCACTTCGATTCTTTCAAAGGTTTTTGAATCTATCATTAACTCAAAATTAATGAAGTATCTAGAAACTAATCATCTCATCAACGATCGCCAATATGGCTTCCGAGCTGGACGCTCATCTGGAGACTTGCTGACCTTTCTTACGGAACGTTGGAATCGTAGTCTTCACAATTTTGGTGAGTCTAAAATCGTTGCCCTAGATATTTCAAAAGCCTTTGATAGAGTCTGGCATCCAGCCCTTTTAGCCAAACTCAAAGCACTTGGTCTCTCCCCTCCTCTTGTATTATGGATTGAAAGTTTCCTATCTAGTCGCGAAATACGTGTTGTATTAGATGGCGTTACGTCTGAACCGCATCCCATAAATGCCGGTGTACCTCAAGGCTCTGTTATCTCTCCAACTCTCTTTTTAATTTTCATTAATGATCTGCTTTCCCTTACTTTCAATCCCATCCATAGTTTCGCAGATGACAGTACTCTTGATTTCGCTTACTCCTTTGACACTCTTGCAGAATCCAGGGGGAATGCTGCATGTGTTAAACGAGATTGCATGACTAGATCATTGAATAACGATCTTGCCAATATCCTCGCTTGGGGCAAAGCGAATCGCGTCGAATTCAATGCATCAAAGTCCCAAAGCTGTCTTATCTCATTAAAACAAGATCATAACTTAACCACACCCGTTTCTTTTGATGGAGCATTCATTTCTGATTCACCGTCACTAAGCATTCTTGGCATTAATATTTCCAGTAAGTTAAACTGGACAGATCACATCTTCTCTGTTGCCAAAGAAGCATCGAAATGTCTTGGATTTCTGAAAAGGTGTAAGAAATATTTCAGCCCGTCAAATCTAGCGCTCCTCTACAAGTCCTACATTAGACCTAGAATGGAATACAACTCCCATATATGGGCCGGGGCTGGTCGCACAGCCTTAGCTTCATTGGATATTGTCCAAAAGAGAGCCTTCAAGCTCATTGGCGATTTGGCAATAACTTGTCATATCGACTCACTCGAGCACCGCCGCAATGTTGGATGCCTTTCGCTCCTTTATCGCTATATGCATGGTCAATGTTCTGATGAAATATCTAGTCTAATCCCTTGTAGAATGATTCCTGCACGCAATACTCGCGCTGCAAACCGCGCACATCCTTTAACCCTTCAAATTACTTTCGGCCGTACAGTAAAATTCAGAGATGCTTTTTTATCCCGAACAGTGCGAATGTGGAACAGCTTACCATCTTCTGTTTTTCCTCCGGCATACAATCTGCGGAAGTTTAAGGGCGACATACATCGGCACCTCCGCCACTTTCCTCATATCCCCTAATCCTTTCCCTATCTCCTTCCTGCCATGCTGTGCTTTGCATCATAGGGTATCCCCTGAGCTTGGCTTAATAATATATAAAAAAAAAAAAAAAAAAAAAAAAAAAAAATATCAGAATCAATATTTGGAGTTTGTAATTTTTTATCACTGCGGTCAGCTTTGGTCTATTGTGATTTTCCTCTGCTTTATATAGTTCACTTTATGACGATATGTTATGGTGTAAATTTTGGTTTGTCGTTGTTGTTTTATGTAGCTAGATATTACTTCCGGTGGAGTCATGAAATTTTGTTATTGAATCTTTTTTATGCCTGCCCTATTTCTCTAGACTTCTAGACGCGTAGACATTGAATTTAGTAAATTATAAAACAACGTTAAAACAATATTGTTGTAACTGTTGTTTAATTTGTTTATTGTTAATGTGATATAAATTTTATTATTTAACATTTTTATAAATACACCGCGTAGATTTGGTTATAATTTTTAATAAATTGAGCAGAATACAATCATAAGTTTAAAAATGTTAATTAATTTAGTGTAAACCTAGAAAAGTTTTAAAGCACATTCAAGAACCATGTGCTTGAACTTGATGTGCTTTTCACCTAAAAACTTTTTCATGTGAAAAAGCTTTATAAAGCTTTAGTACAAATCGAAACCAATTCAGTTGTCCAAAATATCATTAGTGATGCTGATACAGGTATATAGATGGGGGTGATATTCATTCAAAAGAAAGCTTTCTGAAATTAAGCCATGAATGAATTGGCTCAAAACAGTAAATTTTATTTCAAATTTACAACTATGAAATTAATGAAATCTTACACGATATTGCAGTAATATTACAAGTCATTGTTAAAAATTACAACTTTGATTCACGCTTTTGCTTAAGTTTTTATTGCTTTTTAATTTTTTTTTTCGAAGTTTATTGTGATTTCATGGAAAGTTAAAATTCCCAATTTTCTCAATAGAAAATTTTAAAATTATTTGCAACGATAAGTTCTAAAATCTTGTTTTCCCAGTCTCCTTAGATTTATGGGCTATCGTCTATTCAAATTTCTCATTCAGATTTTGTATTGAAAAATCATTCAAATATCAGGAAATTATTCGAGTATGAAAAATAGATGGAAAATCTAGACGTTGACTGACACACACCGATCTAAATTTTACGAACTGTTTGTAATTTTACAGAACGATATGAAATTCATTTTCGAATCGTTTGTAATTTTACACATCGATCTAGAACTAAAAAATAATTTTTTTTTTAAATTACAAAATGAATCACTAAGGAACACTAGTGAGTCCCTATCAGAATGGAAGAAGGATGACATTGTAAAAATCCCCGAAAAGGGTGGCCTTAAAGATTCCCCAACCACTGAGGCGAAATATGCTTTTTACCTATTCTCTCTCCGAATTGTGACATAAATATTGTGCTATACAGAAGTATAAGCAATCAACAAACTGGCTTTCGACTAGGTTAGTATGGTAGCGATTACAACAACACTTTCCGAATAATTATCGGCCATTTCGCGTAATGTTAGTTGTTTAAAAAAGACCTTTCGATAGAGTGAGTCATGAGTATGTATTGTATTACGTATAGGAAAAAATTAATAACATTATTTAGAAGTTCGACCATGGCGCCAAATTTCAGGTGCTACATTATAGATAGCTATCGGAATCCTTCGAAATGCTATAAGTAGAGTGAAACAAGACTACATTTTATCACCTACAACATTCCTATAGCCATGCACCATGTACCTAGGCATCCAATTGGGGTAGAGGTTCATATGATGAAGTTATATTGAAACCACTTTATCTCCAGACCAAATTATATTTAAGGATAAATAAATAAGTAATTTTTAACATGAAAGCATTTGTCCCATTAAAGAAAGATGAAGTAGGAATATCAACCGGAAGTAGACATGTTTTTTTTAGAAACAACCTAACCACCCATTGTAAATTCTACATCTCATCATCACTACTATACGTAAAAATAGCTCCGCATTGGTGTACTTTGGTTCATGCATTAAGTAAGCAAAATATCTAAAACAACAAAAATAATTTTGTTATGTAATTCAACAAAATTTTGAAATTTTTTTCCATTTCTCACTACCACAAATCTTTTGAAAAAATATAAGGCTCCTCAACAATATCATAAAATATAACACAGGGAGGAGTATAGTCTCAATCCGTGACTTCGATAACCTTTGAAGAAAAAATGAGTTCAACATTTTGATAGAGGAAATAAATGGCTTGTTCATTGCCACATCTATGTATGTATATGTATGAATGAATATATGTACATATATATACAGTACTGGAGGTTGTACTTGAACCAAATTTGGCTCTTTAGAGGCTTACTTAACATGCACAGCATCCGTATTTAATGTTATCAATTTTCCGCGAAAATCTTCTTGATGCCCTGTTGGCCTGATTTCATAGCTTTTATCACCATATGCCAACACTGCAGAATGATTTCTAAGGGTGTCTGCCTGTTTTCTTCCTATAAAACTCTCGAATTTTGTCACTTTTTTCTTAGTTTTTTTTTTCTTTTTTATTTTAAGTATTTTAATTTAATTAAAAACTTTTTTCCCTGGTGATAAGCATAATTTTTATTTTTTCAATTAAAATCAAAAAAAAAAGAAGAAAAAAAAAGAGAAAAACAAAAATAAATGTGTGTGAATGGCAGCCACATGAATCCTTCTATCTTGATAGCATGGTACACGTGCTATTTACAGTATGAACGCATATAGTATCCTATCCGTTCAACAGGTGTTTTCTTGTAAATTTGTCTGTGGCACAACCTCGAACATGCGTATTTTCTAAGAGTTCTCCTTAAGGCGTGGCTATACTCTCTGACAACTCCATGTTCCTGTAGGGTATTCAAGTTTACACCCATGTATATACATATGTATATATGTCCGTATAGATGTATTCGAGTAAAGTATTATCCCGGCGTGAAGTAAACAAACTCCTTAAGAGGTTCCTTGACATGAGCGATTGACCCGATGATGTTGTCACCATCAAGTTGATATGGGAAGTTCCACTTTTGTGAGGATTGTGATTCAAGTGAGTAACTCGTGGTAGTTCCAATAGACACACTCGTACGCATGTCAGGATATAATTTTTACGTTTTGATTCATATATTATGATTTGTTGTTGACGAAAATAAAATTTGAAAAAGTTAATAAATTTCTTATCAGATGCACCGCAAAATCTATGTACAATACATACATAATAGAGTTTCTATATGATTACTCGGATGATTGTATTCCATCTTATAGAAATACGTGTTAACGTTTTATTGACGGACACCATTCTGAAGAAAACATTTTTTCATCCTCTGAATATATCTAAATTATAAATATACATAGATCGTATGTTTTGCGGTGTTCCAAAAAGTTCCACTCTGGGTCCGGTTTGATTTTTAATCTTTATTTTGATAATTATTGCACATTATTTCTACTCATATTCGCGGAGTTTTCAATAAAAGGTGTATGGGCGGTAATAACTTATTCAATTCATTCTGAATCCGCTATTATTTACAATCGTTATCAATATAAAGACAAATTACAAATAATATCGGACCCAGACTGGACTCTTGCGGCATTTCAAAAAAAAAAAAAAAAAAAATTGATTAAGAAATAAAAGTCTATCAGAACCAACGCAGTGAGGTTATCACCAATTACAGAAGTTCTTATGTTATCAGAAATCTTCATAACAGAAGTAGTACACCTACGCTTATGTTTAAAATGCTATGCTAGTTACATAGAAGGTCTTTATTCTATAGATTTCTATAGTCATTTGTTTATGTAAGATATTTTCAAATGCTTTAGGAAAAAAATTAAGATAGAAATGGAAGGGGGGGGGGGGGTGAGTTACCTTCCATCTAGGAAAGTTGCTTTGTGATCCCAACATTATTTTAAATTTATTACTCTTATATTTGTGTGAAAAAGTTTTATATACATATCCTATTTTGGCAGATGTCTAAAATATACCGGAAGAGGCAAAAATTCTTAAAGTAAACAGCAAAATGCTTTCAAAAATGTCTTACTACGGTAAAGAATTATTCTGAAGAAGAGTCGATTTATGTAGTTCTATAAAGGAATGTAGCTAAGTATGATCGTATCAGTTATGGAAAACTCATTGATAATGCATTCTGTTCCACAAAAATGATCATTACTTACTACATACATATACTATAAAAATGTCTGAATGAAATTCCATTTAAATAAACATTGTTTGCTTTGTGTAGAATTATTTTCAAGAATGATGAGCAATTCTGTTTTGTTGAATTATCAAATTATTTTTCTTCTACATATACATTGTATGTAACCTCAATTTTATGTTCATATTTTTTTTTTTTTTAATTTGACAAAAACCGAATCTAATTAAATATATGAACGAAAAATTTTATTGCATAAATTATCAAAACAGAAATATTATGAAACAAATAAAATTACTTTTTTTGTGGTCTTTGGCCCTCATAAAGTTATATTTTTAAATTAAAAATTGCGGAAATATTCTATATTTTTTATTTTATACTTTAATTAATCTCTTCAACATTTTTATCGTAAGGTTTTGATTGGTTCACTAAAGCATAAAAAAAAAATATCGCCTTAAAATAAATATCATAAATTTTTGCTGAAATATGAATTTTTATAATGGGGCTTATAGCATTTATGGTGTATAACCTGTCTTATTTTATATACTTACATACATGTAAAAATTTAAGATTTTAAAGAGCAAGCAAATGAAGAGATTCAAACTATTTCCATGAGTGAGGTATAACAAAAAATTTTTAGATGTTCAAAAAAATAAAAAAAGCAAAAACTTTTTGCGACATTATTATCCGAAGAAATTGTACCCCTGATAAGTCTTAGTTTAAATCATTCGCGGCTTCTTACAAGTCTCCGGCCAGACGGACGGAGTTAATATCCAAATGAACACTTTGGCAAACTTCTGTAGCTATTTATATTTTAAACATGTCCGAGCTATAAAAATCTGTCAGATAATTTAAAATTTACCATTATTGGAGCTCTGAATACTTAATGCTTTATTATAGTAGGTAATTACTATATTTTATTATACTGTAAGAAGTAGATATTTAGCTTCATCAATAATAGATTGTATTAAATCAATTTACATTTTACTTTAAAGGAATGGAATTTACCATTTTAATGTCTCATGTCCAAAACAACTTTATACTAAGTTTTTGTGTAAAATTCTCCGGTATATCAAAATTTAAGTAATTTTACCAGAATTTTTATAATCAAAAATTACAAATTAGGTAATGAAAAAATTACACAATTACTAAAATAGAAGTAAAGTTAAAGTTTAAATTTCTCATGATTATCGAAGTAAAAATAGTCTGCCATTTTTTAGAGTGCACCTCTCTTATACTCGATATAAAAAATCTGAAATCTTCAAGACATTATAAAATTACACACTTATTTAATCTAAACATTAATGTTCTTCTATTGTTGTTAATTTTTATTAACTGTTCGGCTTTCATTTTAATATCTATGTATAAAAAATTAAATGGGGGGCTTTTTTTTTTGTGCACAATATTTCACCAAAATATGACTCATTGCCAAAATATGACTCATTTACAACAAAGAAAAGAATTACCCCAAAATATGCTTCCGTTCAAAATTTTTTATTATTGTGTGCTGGTAATTAAACTATTTCACTTTTCTCATAACATAAAAATATTTATAACTTTTGAACGGAGGCAGATATTGAAGTAATTCTAAAGCACTATTAACGGGTCATATTTGAGAAGGATTAAAATTATGTATTTGATGTATAAACTTTAGGATAACGGCAAATTTGTATATGAATTTGTTTTCAAAATTCAATTTTAAGGCTCGATGATAATTGAGACATTTGACCATAAATCGTAACACGTTGGATATCGTAATTAGAATGAAAAGCCCCGTTTTGGAGCCAGTGCCCTAGCTTGATCCAGCGATATCCTTGAAAGGTCTTCTGAGAATTTAAGTGATTACACTTCCTTCGAAAAACGAAAAATTTTTAAACATAAATTTGATTTGGACGGAGTGATTTTTAGGAGGGGATCTTAACAAAAGAATGATCAAGATACTTCAAAAAATTCATTAGCCTACTTTAACCTTCTTATTTACCGAGCACACTGCACATAATCTGTCAACTCAGTACACATCATCAATTTTCGGTCATAGTTTTCTGAACTACATATACTGTAAAAAATGTGCACAATTGTTGCCACAAAGCCTAGGTATTTTTCCTTAAAGTGTAGGGAATATTCCAATGTAGTGAATATGTATACCTTACATTTTTGGATATATTCCCTACATTTTAAGAAATATTCCCTACATTTTAGGGAAAAATACCTAGGCTCTGTAGCAACAATTGTGCAAATTTTTTATAGTGTACTTAAAAAATAACTCTATCCAAACTCTAAGGAGCTCCATTTTCTCCTTACTACGGTTTCGTCAAAACACATTAAGGATTAAAAAAAAAAAAAATCGAGAGTGGGCTTTTTGAGATATTGAAGGATAACGGATATATCCATTATCCGTGAAAGCAAATCTTCAGAAAAAGGACGCCGACTAATGTTTTTCAGAAACTTTAAAGCTTTCCTAAATAAATAGCGTTTGTTTCATGGGCTTGCGATGTGTAACATTTTGAATTTACACCTATACCAATCAAAAATTTTAACTTCTTTCAAATTTCAAAATATCATATCTCCATCAAATCGGACAAAAAATATTTCAGCGAAATACTATTAGCAATAAAATCAACCTACCTGTGAAATGTTATCAAAATCGGAATTGGTCGATGCACAATTTCTCACAATATTTGTCGATTTTCAGTGAAATTACCCCCCCCCCCCCCTCCTAAGTATCCCTTAAATGAATTTTTCTATATGTATATTTAGACTATAAATGAGTTTTTTCAAAGCAGAGACCTAGTGAAATTCATTTTTTAATTCGAAAACAGTATATTCACCCCATTTTATAAAAATCCAATATTACCTTTCAAATACCCCCCCCCCCCCCCCCAAGTCAGTTGTTTACGCCATGATACCCCGCTAATGAGTTTTCTCAAAGTCATTCCATTTCATAAAAACCCACTATTACTCCTTATTTGTCCCATTAATACCCCTTAATACCCCTTAATTACGCCCTACGTAAATATGTATTTAAAATTTGCTTGACTTAAAGTTTAAAAAGATCTCCTGCAGTTGAAAGTTAACGACCTTCTTATGCCTTAGAACCAGACTGATTCAAAATTAAAGTCTTTCGCTTGTGAAAGGTAAACCAAGGACAGTATATGAAACCCAATGACTGTATTCTATTGCCATAGTTTAACGATAAAGTAGAAGATATCAAGGCAAGGAATGAATTTTCTCAGCTGAATCTCAACTTACCCAAATCTTAGTTATAACAAAACTGAGATTTTTCCATCTTTTATATTATGAAAACAGTACCCCGATTGCAAACTTTTGTTAATAGTTGTTTGTATTGAATCTTTAACATCTGCTGCGGTTATGAAGAGTTATGGAGTTATGGAGATGGTCTGGCCAAAATAAGACAGTATAAAAATGAGAAAATGCAATTGGATTTGACGGGATGACTTAAACGTCTTAACGTAGGCTCTAACCTGGAACGCACATGCCGTACAAAGGCACTTAGAGTCACTACTAGGAGAACCACTATAATAGAAGTGGCATCGATTAGGAGACGATAGAGTATAGGGAAATAGGGTCCTGTTCCCTTCAATGAATTCAAGGAGCAGTAAGTAAGTTAATCTGCTTCTTGTTCCAAAAACTCTGTCCATAATGCTGCATTGCATATAGCATAACAAACGTAAATACTCAGAGTATAGGTCTGATGCATCTCGATAGTATGTATACCTACCATTTTTGTTTAATCTTCGATGCTGCTAGCATATACTAGCTATTTTGTATCACGTGTATCATCGTCAACACACATCTTGGTGTGCAAAAATTTGTTCCATTATACATGCGGATATTGATTTAGATTGGAAATGATGATATTTCCCTTGCCCTTGGCAGTTTCATAAAACAAAAAATTGATGATGACGTCCTTGCATTTTTTAAATTTTAATTATTATAAAATAGCAACAAAAAAATCAAGTCTCTATCCTTTTTTTTAGTAATTTTCACACGTTTGTTAGATAAATGTCACCTCTTTTTCCATGAATACACGTTTCTATGTTGACATCACTTGCTATATACCCGGTAAACATATTTACAAATCCATGACAGGTGTGAATTATACAAACGGGGGTAGCAAGCATATAAGAGATGATGCTCATACAGCGATATCGTGGGAAACTGTCTCACAATTTGGATGATGATGATAAGGCATGCATCTCTGACCTGCCCTGCCCATTCAAAAGATGAAAAAAACAGAAAAAGTGCATTCACTCAACAAGTCACCGGCAAAAGTACCGTTCCCCTTCTGGCATAGAGAAAATCTCTGGAATTATCACAAGAAACTGGGCGAAGGTGTACAACATAACCAAAGAAGGGCTCTATTCATTTCGTCACTGATTCCAGCACTAGTTCCGTACTGCACTGTCTAAAGTCTTCTGAACTCTGGACGACGGAGTCTGGATCTGGATGGAACTCTGCCTGTTGAATATAGACACCCGGCATTGCCTGCTTCTTCTTGTTTTTGTTATTTTTTTTTATTCATCTGTTGTGTGTCGGTCTATACTCGACTCATGTTTTGCTGTAGAATTCGCTCTTCAAAGCATACAGTTTTATCTTGCTTGACAAAATGAAATTCTGCAGCCACAATTGTGTCGTCGGTGTGAATTTACATATAACGTGAAGTCATATGATGTGCAGCCAAATGACTTTGTGCACTTTTGGGTCCACAGCTCGAAATATCTCCGTATTCAGCTTAAGATCCCTCCAGAAAAAAAAGAAAACACTGTGATATTCGACTGCTGTGATATGGTAATATTTATGTTGGGAGGTAATCCCCATCAGTCTCAACCTCATCATATATAGACGCAATTAATTCCTCATTCAGTTCTTTTGGGTGTAAATGAATGCACGCATTATATTAAAGATAAAAAAAAAACTTCTCTTGAATAGGCTATTCCTCGGGGTACTATCTCCTAAGTTTAAGGCAGATGCATATTTATTGTGTAAATTCAGCCTTTAGCACTACATAGTAGGTACTCTCACTGAAGAGGAAGACTTGCGAAGCAGCATTTTTCCATCAGAAAAACCGAGCTCCCCTAATTGCCCCCAATCCTCTTCTTGTGGCCACATGATATCAAAACGCGCGCACTCCACTTGTTACTACTCAGCAGAAAATTTTTGTGAGAGTTTACGATGTCGGCGACTTCATTCAGTTGTGCGCCGTCGATTGGTACGGACGCAGATAAATCGCGCCGTTTTTTTGTTCGTGTATATCTGGCATTTCTACTCTAAATTCAGATTTAGTACAGAGAAGTCCGCTTAAGATTCGGTTAGTATCTATCTATCTATATAGGAGAGATATTATATCCTTTCGTACCGATTTCTCTAAAAGGACACAAATCGTGAAAAAAAAGTGTGCCTCTATACTTTTTTGTTGAATCTAATTCGAGCAGTTTTAAACCTAAATCCGAGTTTTAAATTACAAAAAAAAAAAAAAAAAAATCTTAAAGTGACTATAGTGACTTCAAACCGGTGTTTAGTAAATGTCCTTTTTTTTTTGTTTTTTTTTTTTTTTGTTAGATAAAAACTGATTCGTAGACATACAGCTCAGAGAGGCCACCGTAAACAATCCGTTCCCTGTCTGGACTTTTTATTTCCCTTTTTTGATTTTGTTTTTTTTTTTTTAATTTTTTATTTGCGAAAAACGAGCCCACGAGTCAACCGTTGTTCACCTATCTACAAAGTCAGCAAATTTCTCAAACCTTTGATATCCGGTTTAACTGTTTTGTTGATGTTTGGATATTGTGTGCTTTTTTCCTTTTATAGTTAGTTATCCAGAGTGTGAAAGAAGAAAAAAAAAAATCCTCGGGAATTGGAAAATTTAGAGAAAAAAAAATTAAAAAAAAAAATAATAAAATAAAAAATTAATCGTAATATTGATAAAATTTTTGGTCCATTATTTTTGAAATGGGGTCCAGACCCCATTTATCTGGGACTATAAGTGATCATTTAGTGTCCAAAATGTGGAAATTTAGCATCCTGTGCTTAGTTTTATCATCGCTAGCCGCTAATACTGGAACATCCTATGCTAAGGTAAGTTTATACAGTGAACTTGTGGTATATATGTATTAAAGTCAATTTGTCGACTATTTCTTGAAAAAGTGCAGAAGATTACTACAGTCTTATTAGGGAAGGTCATCTAGTTGTGGAATTTTTAAGAGCACGCACTTAGACTAGTTAGCTAACATTGGACATGGTCGGGTGCATCTTCAATAGAGATGCGGTAAAGTTTTATGACAATTTTGTTTTGTTGTTGTTGTTGTAGTTGATGTTGCTACTGTTGCTGTTGTTGGTATAATGTGGATTTCGTATAGGTTGATGAAAAGTTAAATTGCAACCATAAAGTTCGTCCAATATATTATGAAGATGATTATTTTTTTTATACCTAGAATAAAGAAAACATATTTAAAGTAAAAAAAAAAAACAGAAAAAAAAACAAAAAAACTGAGAAATAAACAAAAAGGTCCTTGTGGCAGGGAGATGACTTGTAAAATAAAATTTAAATAAAATTTTTAATACACGTATCCACCTGTAGCTTACCTTTCAATTTTACATTCATAGTTTTATGGCCTATTATTCATTCAGACCTCAGATCCTCATGTTTAAAAAAATGCTCTAATGACTCTTAATAGCGGAGTCGATTTTTTTGCTCTAGATAAGCTTCCTGAATTTTTTGTCTATTTTATTTTCGATTTTCGAAAAAACAAGTCCTAAATATTTAGTCTCAATCTGAACCAATTGAACGATTTTATTATTTTTTCCTAAGTTATAATTGACCCGTTGGCGCTTCTGTATGTACAAAGCAAAGCAATATCTATAAATCTGATTTATCTCGATCATCAAGGATTCCATTTTATAGTATGAATGCTGGTGTTCCACAAGGTTCTGTATTTTAATCCATTTTATTTATTTTATTTAAGCTTATATTGTATTTTAATTTTTATAGTCTCTCCTTCGTTTTTATTTTCTATGGATATATTCTTGTTTGAAAAGTTCGAAGATATTTTTCATTGATAACCATAACCCCATTTTTATATAAAAAATGATCACGATGATTTTCAGGTTGTCTTTCCTTTAACATTATACCGACTAGAATTTGTGGTACATCCAAAACATATCAGACTTACGCCTGGAAAAAGTAGAGGAAAATAGTCATTCAAATATTTCCATAATGATAAGGTTCTTATTTAATAAAAAGACAATACTAATCAAAGCTATTTACTCGAGATTTTGGAGTTTAAAATATTTAAAACTCCCACTAAATATGTATGTATGTATGTAATGTATTCATAAAAATATTCAGCATCATCTTGAAGAACACCAAGTCTGTCTCTACCATTTTATTATTTTGACCTAAACATTTTCATAATTTACCAGCCAGTGACACATATCAATTTAGAAATGATTTCGGTTTCCTCTTGTTCTTGAGCGTATGTTGCTTTATCTATGATAATCTGACCTTCAAGACGCCTGTTTTTTTTTGTTCTTTTACCCAAGTAAAAATCAGTTAATTTATTTCTTTTAAATTGTTAGAATTACACAAAATTGGGTCATTTTGATTAAAAATCTAGAATTTAAAGGCGAAATATGATGTATGTTCATGCATACATATAACAATTGTCTAGATAGTTCCATAATTTCTGATTATATTACGTATGAGGTCAAGATGTCAACACAGATTCTTCCAATTTATTTATTATTTTTTTTTTGTGGTTAAAATGAAAAATTTCTTTGAGATTTATGGATAATATTTACTTGCTTAAAATATATTATCGTAAAAATTATCGTAAAATTATGAATTGTTTGAATACTTAAAGCAGATAAGTAATAGTTACTCGATTTATATGAATTTCACAGTACGCAATATTAAGATCTAATTCCACATTTTACGGTAAAAAGTTATCGTATATGTATATCCACGTTTTACGGTAAAAATTATCGTAGATGATATGTGATTCATCGGACATTATTTTGGCGTTGATATTTTTTATAGTGTCCAACCAAGTAAGAAACCTTTTATCCATATGTCAAGGCTTCTTCAATCATGCAAAAATGTTTTAAAAAAATTCGATAAATTAAAAAAAAAACTATTTTATTAGAACTTCTATTGTTGTCTATAAAAATAGATGCAGTAGATGTCCCATCCCAACAAGCCGTCTCACATTTTGTTAATAATTCTTTATTAAATAACAAAAAATAAATAAAAATAAAAAATCTGAAGAAAAATTTCCGAAAAAAAAGTCTTAAGAAAAGGTCTCGGCTCAGTGCTAAGAGCAGTTGCCCGGAAAGCGGAATGTGCCGGCTTCAAAAACCAGACGAGAGACTGTTGTTTTTTTTTGTTTTGTTTTATAACTTAATTCGGAATCGTTAAAAATAAAAGATCTCAAAAAATTCTTCTATTCCATCTATGAACGATTCTTAGAATTAACAGATAAGATACCTTACATAAAATCAATATAGGCCAAAGGAAGGAGCCCTGTGGAACATAGTTAGATAAAAATTTTACGCAGAAAATTGTTACTTTATTCATAATGGTTTTATCTTGATTATTAAGTAAATTATTTCAGCCAAAAGAATCTAGAGATTAGTAACAAAAAAAAAGCAAAAAACATATTGAGTCCTTTCTCTTATTATGAACATATTTCATATACATACTTACAGAACTGTATAAACCTATATGAACAAAATCTTAAATCAAGTTGATTCTTTCAAGGTTCCTTATAATCCCAAAACTGCACACAGATAACAAAAAAAAATATTTACAAAGTTTTTGTCAATTCCAATCCAAGCCCAAAGTTAATTTTCTTGTCTCGAACACGAATTAATGTTTTTAGTATTACAAAATTCCTGGAACATGCGGCGGCGGTAGCCGCTTTAGTTGCGCCTTTAATATACTTAGTTAGCTCCCATGACCTCTTTTTCTCTCTGAAGAAGACTACCTAGATTTCGACTGAATGAAGCAAATCAATTGTGAGACAGCTTTAAAAAAAATTATGCCTTGACTTATATGACTATATATACCAATTGCATCGCTGTTTGTCGCGTCGTCGCATCGTGCCATTCATCTCATCCTCAGAAAAAGAGCGCCTTTTAAACAGACTTATTTTGGTGTGCTGCCCTCCCTCGTTGATGTGTCCTAAATTTGCTGTTTTTTTTTTCTCTGCTTCATGACAAGTTTTAATTGAGTCCAATCATAAAGTCCAGCTTGTAATAGGACAGTGGCTTATATTTAATATTATATGGAGCAAAAAACAATGAATGCAATAAGCTTACTGTACATATCAGAAACTGTACCAAGGGTTTAGTGAATTTTTAATGATAGTATGGGAATGAGTTTAAAATTTACAAAAAAGTTTATTTTACTAAATTTAAAAAAAAATTTAGATAATAACAGAAGTTGAGTAAAAATAGTCGGACTATGTCTTTCTATAGTTAATGATACTCTAAGAAACCTTCTATTGCTTGAATTATACTGATGTCATAGATTTCGTCCCCGATAACCAATTGAGACAAATGATCGTAATATAAATGAGAAATGGGAGTGGAGGCTATCGAACCGAAATGGTTTTAGTAGCTTGTGACATCAAATATAAAAGATCAGTTCCTGATGATTTTTTTTTGTATTTTTAACAACAGCAAAAAGATTGCAGTCCCCTTGTGATGTCTGAAAAGTCGATATATACGCCTCCTTAATAAGACTTGATTTAGAAGCCATAACATTTACTACCAAAGCCATAAAATCCATTAAAGTAGACGACGAGTATAGTAAGGAAGGGACAAACGCGAAATATCAAATATCGAAAAGGAAGTGATGTCATGTGCAGAAAATAGCGTCATTACACATACGCAGAGACTTCTCTGCTGAAGTGACTCTCGCAATCTCTAAGACAATTTTTTTATTTTATTTTTTCTATCTTATCACTGAAAGCCTCCAGCTGAACCATAAAAATTGTTCGATTGATGTTTGAGTAAGAAGAGATAATAATTAGAGAAGAAGCTGCAAAAAACAAAAAAAAACGCTTTGAAATCCGAGGCCTAAATTTTTTACAAAAAAAAAAAAAAAAAACAAAAAAAAAACTTATGTCTCTGGACAACTAGAAAAATCTCAAGATAGATACAGCTCGATCTTCTATGGCTAATACTAGATGTTATAGACATGTGTATATACATAGTCTTAGGGTGTGATATGTTAGGTTAGCTTTAAAGTTTTATGCTAGATAAAAGTCAAAGTTCGAAACATTTAGCATTTGAGGATTAATTAGTTTTTGCTTCAACTACTTATTAGTTTCTGTTCAATAAGATGAAAGATGTGAAAATCTCACATTATTATGACTATACGATGACGGCCTCTTCTGGTTAGACTTGCTACTATACCAACGCCTATACGAAATACGCCTCTGGGCTGGTTCATTTCAATGCGGTTTTTACTCTTGTCTGCTGAAAGTTTTTTATTTATTTTATTTTTATTTTTATTTTTTCCCTTTATGCAGCTCTTATGCAGTCATATTCACACATTCTACACATGTTCTCATACGCATAGTGATAAATTGGTAGCACATTGCACTTTCCCTATGAATGTTTAACAGTCTTCGACTTTGGCATTCTTCTCTTTACATATATATTTACAAGAATATTGAGTAAGACGATGATTATGATGATGATGTCACCTCTTGAATAACTTACAAAAAAAAAGGAAAAAAAGAATCGTTTTGTATTTTTTTTTTTTGTATAGAACAATAATTATTATCAAAGAAAATAGCTATTAACTATAACACGAACTAAGATCTGTTTTCCTTCAGAACATGTGTTCAAGAATCTTAAGACTTCCTGGATTTTCATAATCGATTTCATGCGCTAAAACAGCCAATGTTGAACATGTCTGATCCTCATAAAACATTCATGGAACGCAGTTTATAGGGTAAAAAACAACTAAGAAGACGAAAAAAAAAACTAGAAGAAATGTGCGATGTTTTATAGCCTAAGTCTGTATAGTGTTTAAGTTGCAACATTAATTGAGATCACGTCACTTAACGCCGAACTCTACACAACTTCAACTCTTTCATACCACTTTCTTCAACATAACTGCTGTTCTTCCTCGATGATGACGACGAGACGACGACTCCTCTATAAAACACTCAGAGTCCATTACATTACCATATCAAGCCCAACCCAGCCTAAACCTTTGGGATCTTTATGAAAAACCACAGAATATTGACGACGACGACGACAAAGACGGCGACGACGACGACTACGACGACTGTAACAACAACAACACCATCACTAGCTTCACAGGAGGAATAAAAGTGAAGGGCAGCAATGTTGTTATAATTGCTACGTGCAAGAGTCTTTTAATACCACAGAACTGAAAAAGCAGACCGCGATTAAGTCACGCATGCGTTGCAGATTGTGTGACTTATTTTTGCTATTTAGATGGATGCGAATTGTGGTTTTTTGCAGATTGGGCGATTAAACCACTTTTGGTTAAATAACTTGCTTTTGATCCTTGTTTTAGATCGATGATGTTATTTATAGTATATATACATAGAAAAGGAAATGATTATTATGTATGCATTTATGACCTCGAGTTCGTGACTTACAATATTATTACACTAAATCATCATATGCAGAATCTAGGCGCCCGTTTATATTGTACATACATAGATACATATCTCTGTTGCTAATTTTATCATCTCTGAGATTTCGAAATTAATTATCGATGCTATGCATAATGTTAGATGATTATAGGAATGTTCATACTATGTAGGATGCTTACTATAGGAGGAGCGGCACAAAATGTTTTGTAATTTTACTTTGAAAATAAATTGGCGACTATTAAGAAGCTGTCTCAGGTATACATACATAGGTGGGGTGATATTTTTGTAAATTATATGAAAAAGAATAATTCTTATACGAGCTAAAACGTCTTTTTGTTTTTAGTATTCATATTATGCAGTTGAAGAAAATTTAAATGAGTCTAGTTTTTATGAAAATTTGTATAGTTTTTTGCATTGTTTCGTTTTCATGAATTTTTTGAAAATTTCGTTTATCAAAAAAAAAAAAGCAGGGAAAAGCAATATTTCACTACCTCCTGCTTTTAATATAGTTTTATCGGCATTCTTGCTAGCAATATATTGAAGCTTCACATATATTTGGTGGAATACAAAGAACCGCTGATGAGCTTCTATTATGGTGGACGAAACATTTTTTTTTTGTATTAAAATTTGCCATTAGTAAATTAGTAAATATGGTGATTGTCATTGTCTAATATCGCTATAGAAATATTTTTTGATATAAACTATGAAAAATTTAATTAACAAGAAGATTATAATCGAGCAATATGTAAAAATTATAGAATTTGATTTTGTTTATATTCTCGCACTTTATTTTCATTGCAAAATTATTAGCAGATCAATTTGTGCGTACTATACTCATTCAAGCCAGTGTTGCCGAAAAGTTATTAATAAAAATATCGCACTAAAATTTGCCAACAGATTATAAAAAATTCATTAAAAAGTCGCTATGAATTGACACAGATAGTCAAAGCAATAGAGTATGAAAAAAAAGCTAGAATTGGTCTAAGACCAATTTTTATGATACCATAGCTGAAATTTCGTATGGTCACCCATTTCAGCAATTTTGATTTTTGCAGTGGTTTTTTGCATATATTTCTAGAATGTCTCGTCGAACAGAAAAAATGACTATTACCAATTTTATAGGATTTCATATTCTGAAGAAGTTTTTAGTACAATAAAAATGTCTAGGACTGATCGTTTTCAAAGTATATGTAAAAAAACCTAAATTTTCATATGGCAACACCAAAAAGGGATTGCCCGATTTATTCCATTTGCAATTTTATTTGCAATTACTATGAAAACACTATGTACCAAATTTCAATTCTCTATGTCAACGCGTTCTCAGGCAGTGTCCAAATATATAGTGGAAGACGAAATTTTTGTATGGCAACCCCAGGAAGGAGTTGCCAGATTTATCTTATTTTCGAACTTAATTTTACTTTTATATTTAAAGTCCACGTACAAAATTTCAACTCTCTAAGTAGACGCGTTCTCGAGTTATCGTGCACACGGACAGACGAACGGACTTCTAATATTATGCGTGGGTGTCCAATCCATTTTGCTCTACCATCATTTCTGTGCGTTACAAACGGAATGACAAATTTAGTATACCCCCTATAGATTTCATCTAGGGTATAAAAAACATTTAATTTGTTGTCAGCTTTGGTCGTTTGTATACAAATACGTTAAATCGCCAATTTGACAACAGCGGTTCGTACTTACTAGCTTTACAATTGGACCAAAGATGGACTTCAATGACACGTCTTAGGCTATGGTTAAATCATGATAGATTTTGGGCGAATTTTTACTACGAAGACATTGTAAGACTTCACAAAAAAATTTATAGCTTTAATGTATTATAATCGTGGCTATACTGCCGACCGACGAAACAATGTCACGATGTCTCTTTTAGTCGCATGATTTCTCGAGATGAATTTTTCGAATTCAAGTCAATTTGAATTTCTCAGAAGATATAGCATGATCGTCTGTGTGAAACTGTGGATTGCGAAAAATTAATTTCGTTTGAATACGTGTAAAATCGACAATGTGGAATCAAAAATTGCAAGATTATGCGAATTTTCGCTTCTAAATGTAACCAGGTCATCATGAGATAACAAGCGATGATTTGGTAGCCTAATGTCGTCTATTTTGGTGCGATTAAAGTTCGCTCGGAATCTCTCACAATATAACCACAGCCTTATGGGAATGCAAGGTCATTGCACAATGTAGATTCCAGAATTTTGGCTCATACTTCTTAAAAACTCTCGAATAATGTGGATTCATATGCTGGAAAGCGTAATTATCTACGGGTAATTAAAATTAGATTCAATCTCGGAAAATTGCAAGCTTGGTTAAAGGGGGACTTCAAAGTAATTATTCTTGAATTAATTACTTTAATTATTTAATTGAATTAAAATGAAAAGCGTTACTAAAGGAGTTGATTGAATGGAAAACCAGTGTTTCACATAAAATTCCAAAGCTTCTAATATTTGTTTTTCTCATTCAACCCCATGTAGGCCCCATACTTTCACACACATGATCCTACTATAGTCATTCGATAGACCGGAGTTCATATTTTAAATAAGTATTCGGAAAGAAATTCCAAAAATTATAGTTTTTTGAGTTTTGGATAAAAGCGACCACAAATCGTCGAGTGGGTCGGACGATTTCGCACGATCCTAGATTTATTCGATAAATTGGAGAGTATGGATCAAGGAATTCAAAATCTCGGAATTTTAACAGCTCAGTTTTCTCAGTTAACTTTTTTAAGAAAAAGTAAAAAAAAAAAGTTGTACTGGGATTATTTTTTTTTATAAGGAATTAAAATTTCAAAATGATGAGGAATAAGAAAATAAAAAAAATTCACAAGTTTACAAATGCGGGTCAACTTTTGGACCCGAGCAGATGAGAGCGATTTTTAACGTTCTTTGATGCCCTGAACTCAGATCTGGTTCTACTCTTCGAGTTTGCGCTAGGTGGCAGCACTGCCACGTTGCAGAGTCGATTCAAAGTGTTTTTGTTACGTTTGTGGATGTTATATGCTCGGAAAACGTGGAAAAGTTCAACCGCGAAGGACCGGCTTTCCAGTACTTAAACATGTTATTTCCAAAACTATTATACGCAAACATCAAGGAATGAATATTTGTTGTCGGACCTGATATTCGAAAACTAATGGCTGATGCAAACTTCACAGAATGTTTAGAGCCTGATCGTTTAAAAGTGTTGTACACAACTTTCTCGGTAACCACAAATCACCGGATTACAAAGAAGTAATCGACAATTTTTTGCAAAATTACCACAAGATTGGAGCACGAATGTCTCTCAAGATACATTTTCTGCATTCATATATTGATTTTTTCCCACAAAACTTGCGCCGAGCAAGGAGAGCGTCTACATCAAGATATAGCGAAAAACGAAAGGCGATACCAAGGATTTTGGGACGAAGGCATGATGAGCGACTACTGTTGGACCTTAATGCGTGAAACAGATCCCAAGCAGTATAAAAGACTCAGTACAACCTCTGTTTATTTCTGATTTATACTTTTCAATTCAATAAATAGCTTTTGGTTGCTCAGGTCCAAAACCGTGTATACTTGTGGTCCGAAAAAGTTAGGGATAGGGTGGTTCATAAAACTTCTCTTGAAAAAAAAGCCTTCTTGTCCCCACCAGTTTCATTTATCGTACATTTAATAATTCTTTGCTTTTCTAGACTTTGTGAAATATTTGTACATTTATCTGATACACCCTGTATAAATTTATTTATTGTTAAAAACGCAAAGCATAAACTTCCTTTGTTCGAATATAGTGTTTTGGATTTTCATAAACTTTATATTAATTTGGATTAAGTTGTTCTCCTTTAACATTAATTAAATAAAGCACTAGTAACAGATGATAGTAGACCTACGTACCTACATTATAATTAGATTAGTTAGAAATCTGATAGTAGATAAAACTAGTAGAACTTGTTTGTATGTAATTCATAGGTACCTAAATCTTCTTTACTGGATTTAAAAAAGTCTTTATTATGTCAGTTCCCCTAGAGAGCTTCATCTTCCGCACTTGTGATAACGATCTTGCTAAAAATAAACATCACACTCGTACTACTAAAGCATAATAGTGTTATCGGTCACAGGTACAAAATACAAAAAGAAAAAAAAAACAACAAAATCACTAAGAAAATCTCATCTAGGTTGACTATGCGTTCGTTATCAAGCATTTTTCCACCGCATTAAACATAGAGCTTACAACGTGCTTCAGTTAATGTCTTCAATGCTTGTGTGGATTTTATTGTTTTCTTAAGAAAATTATTTTACCCTATTCCCCCGGTGCGCGGTGGTTATCTCTAAGCTCTAGCACTTAAAACATTTGCTTTGCTTCATCAAAAGTGCTATATGTAACTAAGTAACTAAGTGCTATGATTATAATAAAAAGTATAATGCAAATGTAGATGCGAGCAGCTATTCCATTAATGTGAATTTTATGCAACAGACGTAAATATATGCGGTGAATTATAGGGTGATTGTTGCCAAAATATTTTCTTGATTTTGTTGATGTAAAATTGTTTTTTTTTTTTTTTTTTTTTTTTAGAATGATAGCTACATATTATGTGAATCGGAATTTTTAGGTATTTTTTTCAGGAAAACACCGATCGTTTTTGTTTTGAAGATAGATTTTTTATTTCATTTACTCGACGTTTCGGGTCCAGGTGCGGCCCTTCTTCAGGAGGGTTTTCCAATAAGAGGTGTTATTTTGATATTCAAAGAAGAATGCCATTTTTTGAGATAAATGATCGGATCTTTATTTCATTATAAAGAGGAAGGTATGCCGTTAATAATGGAAAAGACCACCACGACCACGCCTAGAGGACCATATCATGAAATTTTCCATAACCAAATCGCAAAGTGGCTGCCCTATGTCCTCGATAGCCTCACGAATTCCATCTTTGAGGTCTTGAATCGACGCTGGGCTGTTGGCGTAGACCTTCTCTTTCACCTGGCCCCAAAGGAAGAAGTCGCAAGGTGTTAAGTCACAAGATCTCGGTGGCCAATTGTGATCACCTCTTCGAGAGATAACACGGTCCGGAAATTTTTCCCGTAAAAGAAAAATGGTTTCGCCGTCTTGTTGAAAGTAAACGTTGTCCGGATCAATACCATCCAATTCCGGCCATCAAAAATCATTAATCATCGTCGATAGCGCAATCCATTCACCGCAACTATTGCTCCAGCCTCATTTTCGAAAAAGTAAGGTCCAATGACCCCGCGGGAACATAAACCGCACCAAACAGTCACACGTTGAGGATAGAGAGGCTTTTCAACAATAACTCTTGGGTTTTCCGAGCCCCAGATGCGACAATTTTGCTTGTTGACGAAGCCATCGAGGTGGAAATGGGCCTCGTCACTCAAGGAGTTTTCGATGGAATTCCGAATCATTTTCATGCATTTCAAGGACCCAATCAGCAAAGACTCAATGTTGTTGATGATCGGCCGGCTTGAGTTCTTGTGTTAACTGAACTTTATAAGCCTTAAGACTCAAATCTTTATGCAAAATACGGTGTAATGACGTTTGTGGAATGCCTAATTCCAAAGAACGACGAGGAATAGACAAACCTGGGTTTTCTTCAACACTTTCGGCTACAGCAGCAATATTCTCGGCTGTTCTTGAGCGACGTCCACGGGTTTTATTCTTCACATCACTAACTTGTCCCGACAGCTCGAATTTTTCTACTAATTTCTGTATTGCGGTCCGACAAGGTGCTTCACGACGACCCAAAAATGTTCGAGTTTTACGAACCGTCTCTGCCACATTTTCACCATTTTTATAGTGAATTTTTATAATTTCAATGTGTTGTTGAATCGTGTATCGTTCCATTTTTATTAATGCCGTAGTTTCTACTTGTCAAATGTCAAAAAATGACAGCTCCAAAAGTGACATCTACCGAAATAGCGGGCTAATTAAAAAAAACCTTATTGGAAAACCCTTTATCTTGACCGTTAGAATTATCCATACAGGTATATAGGGCCTGTCCGAATCCAAGTCTTCGTCTTCGTCTTGTTATTACAGCTAATTACGTAACTTGAGTCAAGCTCTATCCGAATCCATGTCTATGCCACTGAGCTTTGCTACTTTGTGTAACAGTTTTGACATCTGGTTAGCTTGATCACCGAGTCAAGTTGACTTATTTAAATATAGACAACGTATTGTGAGGTTATGTTTGTTAGTTGTCTGTAAAATCAAACTAAGCAAACAAATGAATTCGGACAGGTTAGCTTCGTCTTCGTCTAACTATTATAATAGCTGAGCTTGTTGTGTTATACGTCACTAGCTGTAATAACAAAACGAAGACTTGGATAGGTCCATAGTAAATAATTAGCCATGTGAACTCCTAGAATGTTGAATCGTGTATCGTTCCATTTTTATTAATGGCGTAGTTTCTACTTGTCAAATGTCAAAAACTGACAGCTCCAAAAGTGACATCTACCGAAATAGCGGGCGAATTAAAATAACACCTGTTATTGGAAAACCCTTTACATAAATAAAATTGCACATAAGTCAGTTTTCTTGAGAAAATTTTTTGACATGCCTTTTTGTCTAAATATAAATGATTTTCTTAAAAGTAATAAAAACTCTTCAAAACGAAAACGATCGCTGTTTTCCTGAAAAAATACCTTAAAAATTCCGTCATCTATATCAACCCGATCAAAAAACGTAAAAAATCAGCTGTAAAATTAGCTGTAAACACATTATGTGAATCGTGTGCATAATAGAGTCTTAATTGCATTTATACATAAATAATAGTGTGATTTAAATAAGCATTCTATGTACCTAACCTACCTACCTACCTACCGTAAATCTTACCTAATATCTTACCGAGATAAATGCTTTTTGCATGTTTACTGATCATCAAATTCACTGAAAACATTACAAAATTTGCATTAATATCACACTCAAAGTTAGTCATCCTCTGAACTGCATTGTCTCTATTAAACCTTACCTCATCGTTACTTATGATCTCTCTTAAAGTTTATCGTCAATTACAGTACGGTATTTATGTGTATCTTCATCATCGTATCTTACGAGATGATCTTTATTTCTCAATGAACAGAATAAGTTGCAACGCACGATCGTTCATTTTTGACGAAGGAAATTACTTTTCTATAGTAAAACTATGGCTAATGCTTCGATTAACAAATGATTTTAGTTAGATAACTTGTCTAGGTACATAGTTATATAGGGTGAGGCCCCACATTGTGTACTTATGTAAGATCGCCAGCCCAACCTTATGATCAAACTGAGTTTTGCCGAACTAATAATCATGTCGTACATATCAAGATAAGAAGAGGGTACTAAATCGATTTATTAAAATTATTTCTTATTGTAAATTAATATTTTTATTTGGCTGCCGCAATTATACACCACATTCGTAAATTGCTTTATGGTGATCGCCAGTATTGAATGAAATCATCAATCCTTTGATAAGTATGAAGCGGGCATTTCAAGGTAGTTTTTTTTTCTTTCTGGTTATTTGGTAATCGATGATATCACCTGATGGTTGGGATTTGAATGTTTTTTTTTTGTTTTTAATGTTTTCCTCCTTTATGGTTTTCGCCTTTGTATATGCATAAAAATGTGCACGGAGAAAAAAAGATTGGATTGTCGCGATTCAAGTTAAAATGCGCGTGCTCAATTGGTTAATTCATATGGCAATCGTATTAAATTTTACTCACGTTTTGCGCATACACAACTTAACTGCGGTTTTCATAATTGGCCGGCCGGTTGACCATAATATATTGAATGTCCTATGTTTCCAAGTGGATTTATGTAGATGCGGTGATGTTTTTTTTTTCATAGAAACAACAATTGTTTGATAAATTTATGATAAGCCCTATTCATCAAAATATTATATTTACAGTTCGACACGATATTTTTCTTATGATCTATTATACGCAAGTTCGCACGGTCTTATTGCTGTAATTTCACAGAACCGGAAGTTTTAAATATATGTTAATCTTCTTCGACCTATGTAAATTTATCACACTATCATCTTCCACCTAGTATGTAAATTTATCACACTATCATCAATAATTCATCAATCATCATTATTTCATTTCTTTATAATATAAATATTCTTTAGAACAACTTCCGAACTACACACTCCATAAAATTAGAACTACAACCGTTCTTACAAATTTTTAAATTGTTTTATTTTTGTAATATTTATTGTCTACGGAATAAATCTTACTCATCCAAATTGGTATGGCTGCCTATTTTATATATGATGAATAAAATTTGAATTTCAACGTGACTGAAATTTGTTATCTCAGTTTTTTTTTCTCAATCTTACTCGCCACCGCCTTTATAAAATCAACAACAACAACAAATAAAAAAGTGCAGGCGCAGAAATTTTTTGGCTGTAACTAATAATTTAAATGTGTTACGATTGTTGAAAGTTGAAATTGAATAATTGATTACTTACTTCTATAGAAGTAGAAGTTTGAAGGCTATTTAAATGTTTAAAGTTGATTTAAAGTGCAAACGATTAAATATCAAAAATTTTGTTAAAGGCCATACACCTTTTGAGAATATTTCATATTATATAAAAAATATTGAATTTAATCTAAAAATAGAATTTAGCAAACAAATTGATGTCATTGATTCGTTTTGTAATAATGATGACACAACACATATGTATCCATGGCTCTTTGGTCGTATAGTTATTGCAAAATTTCCGGTAAATTAAAAATAAAATCATAAAATCAGCACTTTTTGATATTTGAAATTTTATTAAATTTGTTTTCTTGTTGTTTTTTATTATTATGTATTAGTGGAATGGTATTTTTGAATGATATCTGAAAGTATTAACTAATTTCGGTATAAAATGTGAGTCTACTGTACGAAAATGCATCTTTCAAAATTATCGGACAGATTAAGGTTGTATGGCTCTCTAGAATACAGGGTGTTTCATAATTGGTGCACCTAGCTCTAGGGTTTGATAGCTGAGGTGAAGACAAGCAAAAAATTATAAGGTGAAGGGGGGGATAAGATGCGTCGTTTCGGCGGTAGGGGGGTTTAAAATTTTTAGTACTTCTTTCACTTTGCACCCTATAAAAAACCATCTAAGCTTTCTAATGAATGCCCAATCCGCCTTCCTGTCACCTTCCGTCGGAAGTAGTAGGACGTCAAAGTAAAAAAATTGGAAAAAAAAATTCAAATTTTTTCAAATTTTAACGATTTTTCCGCCAAAATGCATGATAACTATACAGTTTTATTACAGGAATTAGAAACCGCGGAATGTTACCTTTAATTTAACTAAGGACATGTACCTACCTAAATGCAACCGTTTTTGAGATATTCCTGTTTCTATGATTCTGAATTTCATTAATTTTGCTTCGGATAATGGTAATCGCGCCTACTATTATGCAATTTCATGCAAAATTAGCAAAATTTATGAAATTATGAATCATAGAAACGGGAATATCTCAAAAACTGTTGCATTTAGGCAGGTACATGTGCTTAGTTAAATTAAAGGTAACAGGATAATAGTACGTGCAGCCATACCATCAATTTAGTTTTTAGTTTTATTTATTTAATTGATGTTCCACAGGGATATATCTTGGGTCCTTTCTTATTTTCATTAAGATAATTTATTAATTATATTCAGGATATTCCAAAAAAATGTTCACATCCAGTATATACGACTCTTATAATTTGTATTAATTCCTGAGTATTTTGGCAGCCAGTGTAGAGGTGGATCCTTGCAACAAGGCTTTCTTGTTATTAGATTACATTTCCACTTTTCATTCATTTCGTACTTTCCTAGACCTTGATAGATTTTAGCTTAACTTATCTCCAAAAATACAAATAACTTTTCTTGAGTTATCCCCTCTACCGCTTAAAAGTTTTTACTTGATTTTTACTCAAAGATTTTTGATCAAAAGTAAACAGACAGACTTAATCTATATTTAAAATTGATTACGTAAATATTACTTAATTTCTCCTTGGCACTGGTTATTATCTACACACACATTTTACTTGAATATTTTTTATCCCAACACAATTAAAAACAATTGAAATACAAAACGTCAAAATTTCTGCTGCCTTTTTCAATCAAAAATCCTCATCTTTCCAATTAACTTGAATATTTTAAGATACCCTTAAAAAACAAAAAAAAAACCATTCGCCTCCTTAAAAATTATCAAATTTTTATAATTACAAGTTTATGTATATCGTATCGACCCTTGTCGTTTTACACAGGTTGTTAGTGCTGAAAAGTCCATAATTTAACCATCAAAGTAGCTCTTCCATTTGTTTCATTTATTTGGAGATAGATACCTACGCAAGTATTACATTTCACAAAACCGAAACCAATTAACTTCATCTCCATTAACAACAGAAATTCAGTTATGGATGGGAATAGGTAAAATGAATCCGAACCGATGAGGATTCTTCTGCAAGTTCAGGGAGCGCTTATGTTGTGCATCTCCACTCTATGAATATAAAGATTTTATGCAAACTGGGTATAATAATGCTTAGGTATAGCTTCCATGCACATGCAAGTGTAATATGAATATTTTAATTCCATTGCTATACCCCTTTCAATCTATAGATATGGCATAGGAAAGGGAAGGGGGAAAAAATAGAAGTTTGTTTTCATTTTTTCTTTCTAACCTAATTGCAGAAAAGGATTCTTAAAAATTTTAGGTTTGACTTGGTAATTTATTGTCAACGAACGAAAATTTATTTTTGCTGTCCCGAAAAAATGTTGTATTTAAAATTAAAACATTGGCGGTTTCATGTTTATTCTTTACAACATAAGCTGCATCGAATATATCTTGTTACAAATTTAAAGTAATTTCACGATTAAATATTTAATTTTTAAGATTTAGCTTCCTGGGCATATGCTCTGAATACATTTCAAATGATCTACTCTATCTACGCCTACTATAAGTATTAAAATATTTCTTATCTCATTTTTCAGAGCTATTTAAGGTGTATGTAAAAGACGCATCAATTAGTACCTACTTACTTAGCTTGCTTAGATTAGATCTTCGCAATTTAAGATTTGTGCGGTGTCCTTGAGTTAAATATGCTTCTATGATAAGAAATGATAAAAACCTTAGAAAATTACTTAATATGCGCGGTTGTGCGTGTGCTTGTGTTGCTGTTATTATTGAATGCACAACCAGATTTTATGCTAGTTTCACAGTAATAACATATAGAAAAAATTTTGTTGTTTGTTCATAAATGGAATAATTATTATGCGAACGCGAAAATAGGCAAATGGGTATAAACTATACATGACAATGGGGAAACTTTTTTTTGTTTTTTTGTGGGTTCATATCGCTGCTGAGACTTTTAAGATTTTTTTTTTTTTTTTTTAATTAAGTTGCTCATACACTTTAATTTCGTATTCTGCGAATTATTAACCTTACCGGTCGCATATATTCAAGGCACATTGTGATCAATAAAATGGGATGAGAGGAGAGGGTCGAAATGCAGGAGATAAAAGACGCGTAGGTTTATCATATCTGCTTAATTCAAATTATCGGCATGCATTGAGATATCCTTTATAAATTATCCTTTATATGAATTTCACACTTATTACTTGAATTTGAATTAGCAAAACACAGTTAAAAAATAAATAGAAGTGAAGTTTGTAATATACTTAGTTACGCTAGGGGTATTAACGCAATGTTGTATCAAAGAGTGCATCGTTGTAAAAGATGTATTTGATTACAACCCAGTAAAGTAATACAAGGCCTATGCATATAAAATGCAATACAAGGGTCTTGTACATAGTTTTACATTCACAAATTGGCAGTGTAAACCGACTTGTATAGTTGTACTTAGGAGGTCAGATTGAACGTCAAATGTCAGGGTGTGCAGAGGGGGAGGGGAATGTCCTAGGAAAATTTCCAGTATGCCAAATGAAAGATCCTTTAGAGGACTATCGTCTGGTGCACTTATATTTTTTCTAGGTGGTACTGGGTTGATTTACCAGGGTGTTCAATGTACATCTACTCGCATCACGGTTTTTCCCCACAAAAAAAGGTATTGCAAATTTGTGAACCCAAAACATAAGTAATGGCGCATCAAACAGCATGAAACTTTCTGGAAAACTTAATAAAACATCACCGAAAAACAAATTGGTGTGATCGATTTACTTTTTCGCGCCTAAATTACTTAATAATAGTATTTGAAGTTCAGAAATTTGCTTTAATTATTTTCAATATTCGAACCTTTTTTGCGGGGAGAGGGAGGGCGGATCAAAAAACCAACTTTGGATTCGTCTTTAGTTCGATGAAGGGATTAAAGTTATGAAAAAAAAAGTTGGGGTGGGGGAATTTTAGGGTTAGGGGAAGACCCAAATATGGCATGTGGGGTGTCTAATTAAAGCCCCCGCCGAGATCGAATGGCATTTTTAAATTTTCAATCCGGTATACTTCGTAGTGTATTTTTTTTCCCACCCTCTTACATTTTACCTGAAAGCCACTTTTTCGCTTTGTCGGACCCTGCATCATAACGGATGCCTATAGAGAAAAATTTTTACATTCAACTTAAAGGTAACAAAATTCTCTATCTACTAGAATATTTTTATTTTCAATTCGACACATTTTCTCACTGAGCTTTTTCTCCCGAAGTTCAAAGTTTTTCCTCATCTGAGTCCCATATACCCCATTGCTACGTATGAGTTATTTTTCAATTTTTTTTTTTGATCGAAGGCATAAGTTCGATTACAAAACTTTTTCATCTTTTCAAAAAAATTCCTCAGAAGCACCGTTATTCCGTAAAGAGAAATTGTAAATTTTTACATCATCTCACGGCAAAAGCGGCAAAAAGCCGTCGTAAAAGGATGTTGTTGTTCTACTATTATTAAGTTTTCTCCTAAACTATCAGCCTGAAAAAGTGTATAATTAAGTAGTAATAGTAGAAATAAAAACTTTGAAAACGACCAAAACGGTCAGAAAACCTATAAAAAACCGGCATTTCCTTAATTTAAGCAGTTCCGTTGAGATACTTTTGTTTTTATCTCAGCTATTTTTAACCGGATCTTCATAATTCTGTTTTTCTATAATAACTATGACTCCTGGCAATCTTAGGATTTTTCAATTTTTTCCCTGGGCGGGGAGAGCTCCTACGGGGCCATTTTATCACCCTGTTTCATTTCGAAGTAGGCTAAAGGGTGTGTTCACTGTTTTTTGTAAATTCTTGTTGTATTTTTACATCGGTTACACGGATACATTAAAGAGTGAATAGCCCTACTAATTTTAGCATTGAATATGTATATAAAAAATTACTATCAGTGCACTCTCGACCGAAAATTACTGAAACACATTTAGTCTTAGACTTCTATTTAATGGGTTATGCCTACCTAGAAATTTTGAAAAAAACGATTTTTTGATTTTTACATTTTTTTGAAATACATCAGCATCTCAAATTTATGTTCTAAAAATTTTGAGTTGATCTGACTAAAATGAATGAATCTATATTACTTTGAAATACGACTTGCACAAAGGTTCAGAAACGGTAATGTGTGGCAGCTACGAAAGACAATCCTTTTTACGGATATATAAGTCATGCTTGGTGTGCTAATTACTTTAACCCAACAAGAATAAAAAAAATTGCTTTCAAAATTCCGCATCAGTCGTCGACGCGTCAGATGGTTACTTTTTATGTGCAGTACAACAATCGTGTGTACCAGATTTATTCATTTTTTGCAAACATGTCGTGGGTTTTTCTTTTTCATTGCATAAGTTTTGTTTTACAGATACATTTTTTTAGCCAAGAATAATGTTGTTGAATGTCGCCATTTTGTCTAAAATTAATTTTTTGGAATATCGAACGATCAAGGACTAGATAATCTAATATATTGATTAAATTTCATTTAAATTTAAACATGCTCCGCTTAACATGGATCACCCCAAGATCCACAACAATTGACGTTTTATTTTTGCCTTATAGGTAGGCATAACCCCTTAAGTTTTGTGGTTAGGCTATTTCCTGCAAGGTGTCGTTTTTCGATATGTTATTTTCTGATTCTTTAAGTTTTGACACATATGAGCACTCGGTAAAAAAAAAATCATTTCGTTTAAAGCCTAGTATACTGAGGTCCACGCTAAACTAAATTCTAGCGAGACTCCATTCTCGGGCCGTTCTTTTAGCAGCAAAAATATGACAGAGATGAGAGATAATAAAAGAAGAAGAAAAAGAAGCATTTTTATTATTTTACTTATTCTTTTCCAATATGTGGATGATTTACAAATTTTTTTTTTTTTTTTTTTTTTAGTTGACATTTCTCAGAACTCTGACAAGAAATATTTTTACCGTGCTAAAGAACGGCCCGGGCCAATAAATTCAATTAGTTGGAGACTTAATTGTGGTGCCATCTCTAATCAAAAACAACAAGCCGTGTCGACCTTCGTACCCCTCTAAAATTCAGAATAAAATTTCGACAATAGCTCTTATCACTCTAAATTTTATTATGAAACTTTAGTTTAGCGCGGACCTTAGTATTAGGCTTAAAAGATTTAATTGAATTGCGAAAATTTTTCGCGTCATATATTTTTATGATTTCTAAAACGGATTCACTCGACAACAGTTCTCACTCACAAAAACTAAAATGGTTAATAGACAATGAGGCACGATCTTTGTCCACTGTAGAATTCTAGTTCAATTAGTTTCAATTATTGTTCCGGTTTGTACCCGGTTACTCGATTATTCCAAGCTTACTTGGGTACACAAGGTACCCGATTCCGGGTTACACGGGTATCAGGATATAATCGATTCTCGATTCCGAACATCCGGGTATCCGGATACAATTAGCTCTAAATTTTTTAGTACTCCGGTACATTATACTGAATACGTGAATTTAGCCACAATAAAAAAAATTAAATCTGCCACACAAATCGGTGTATGCTTGATTTTCCATATTAATTAACCAAATTAGTTTTTCAATATCCGATTCCCAGGAATCGATTACTCACTATCCGAGAATGCATTCCTAACAATTCGATTCCAAAGAATCGGGTACGCGGGTTACTCGACTCTTACCCGTGAAACCCGGTTACCCGGATAAAACCCGGTTACTCGAAAAACCGGGGTTTAAGGATCATTAGTTCCAATAGTGGGTGTATGTAGCTCGCTCAAGGGAGAGCCACAAGAAGAATTACGTTGTTCTGTCTCCAAGTGCAGGCAGTATAGTATTGCGATAAATTGAGCGAACGGCGGTGTAATACCGGGGTTCTTCCTAATGTTAATACATACCTACATTATAAAACGTGCATTGAGGAAATCGTTCTTATGACTGCAATAAAAGTTGTTGCTCGTAATTGTGTTTAAGGCTTGCAACGGCGATCATACCAAACAGCGCTATTTCGCATAGCTAGACTGTGCTAGAGGTCTTAAAGCAAAATTTCGTAAATACTGATGTTTTAAGGAGGAGCACTATTTCAAATATATAGTTTGAAATATGCATTGATGTGCGGCTAATACTCGAAAGTCGTAAAGCTAAATCCCATCAAATCTGTAATACAACAGCTAAAAAAAAAACTATTTAATTAAAAAGCAAAAATCCACAAAGGTAGCTCAAGTAAATATGCACATAAAAATCTTTAAACACGTTCCCAATTTTCAATTTCTCTTATCTCAACAAATTACCCAAATGAACGTTTATGCTACCGAATAGATAAAAACAATCAAAGATCATTTATCACCACATAAAAATTTCTTTCAAAATTATGCCGTTGAGTGTTTGTGTCTCGTAAATGAAACGAAAGAAAAACCGCCTTGCGCTCGGGCTCGGGCCCTTTTCAATTTAAAACAAACGCGAACGAATGAAGCCTATAAAGACCTTTCATCGTCTCTCTAATAAATCACAATAAAAGAATTGTTGACCCTCGAATCGATTCATATTGTTAAGCAGAACGACAGGGGGCGGTGTTGCGGTGGTTAAGCGGCATGTCAGACACTTTGGCTGTGCTCCTCTTAAGCATCTTGCGCAAGCCCAAACCTTTTATTAGATCTGTGCGCAACTGTGTATAGCGGGAGCCAATATGATAAGAAGATTTGTATATGTCTATAGTAAATTCATCGGAATTAAATTATATTTGGGTTAAATACCAATTTATTGATAAAGTTAAATGTTTGTTTTGAAATCAATTTTGAATATATTAAAGGTGCCGTTACGGAAGAAGTGTCAAAGTAATTAAGGATAATGCCAATCATCATAAAGAGAAGAGAGTTGCTTCAGATCTAACGTTTAAGAAGATTTTCCGACAAAACAAGTTTTAATGAATAATAACACGTACCAAAGCGGCATGTTGAAGAATTTTATTAATACACACACAGACAGACAGACAGGCAGGCAGACAGACATACGTCTTCAGTAAAATTAAAATGGAAAAATATGCGTGTCGAAAGTGAATTTGGTGTTAATTACATATTTGATGAGATTTCACACTATAAAATTAACACAAACATAATTGAGCATGTAATTTTAAATTGATTTTTAAAAACGCTCTGCAAGTGACAACTGCAGTTCTGTCTTAAACATTTTATTATGAAGAGTAAATTACAGATGCAGTCATAATTCATTCTTTACATAAGTAAACTTAACTCTGCTGTTTGCATTATTTTGTCAAATATTTATCTAAGATTATATTGCTAGCCGAATAAACTTAAACTGATTACTTGTTCACCTTCAAATCGGATTAAAATTAGAGACATTACTAATGAACTAATTGGAGCCTGGTTCTAAAAAAGCTTACATCTACAATTCGTTTCCTGTTATGACTACACATGCTCGAAGTAGGTACTCCAAAAATGCGCTTATGTTTAGTTTTGAGCAATAACGTTGGCACAATTGAACAACTAAAACCAACAACTATTGTGTATTGATATAGTCAAGCTAATAAAGATGCAGGTCCACCGATGCGATTTGGATACGATCTTTCTTTTGGTTAGTCAGTAGATAAGAATAGAAGTATCTATAGGGTTGACACCAAATAAAATAAGTAATAAACGAGTTTTGAAACAAAACTGAGGTCAAGCCGCATGCAAAAGTAGAAAATAAACTTTTCTTCACACACAGAGGTGGACTCAGATTTTTTGATTGGGACATTTCTCTTCATGAATCAAATCACTTATTACCTCTGATAGATCATACTGAAATATATCGGTGATTGTCAGCGAGTAAAATCTGAGTCCACCTCTGTGTGTGAAGAAAAGTTTGGATTTCTGCTTTTCCATGCGGCTTGGTCTCAGTTTAGTTTGAAAACTCTTTTTTTACTTATTTTATTTTCTGCCTTTTTCACTTTAACTAAATTGTTATTACGTGCTGCATGGAGATATTTGAAAACAATTTTATGACTGTTGAAAGACACTGATTTACCGAATTTTCCCGATTTTACGTGTTTTCCACAGACTTTTCCTATTACTATGATTTTTTTTTTTAAATTTACTTGAATTTTCCTCGATTTTTCATGCAAGTTTTAATGATTGTTGAAGAGAAAGTATTGATGCCAGTAGGACGGAAAAAAATGATTCCGCATAGCTTATAAAACTTTTTTGTCGGAAAATTTTCCGGAAAAGTCGGAAAATTCCGGAAATTCCAGAAAAATTGGAAAATTCTGCACTTTTCCTGAAACAGATTTATCACTAATCATATCGATGAAAATTTTTCCGCTTTTCCGGGTTTTCCATGGAGTTTTCCACAAAAGCAACTATTGTAACTCATTTCGCTCTACAACTTTGTCTTAGGTTGCAAAACGCTCAAACGCTTCCTTTGTCTGAAAAACTCCGGAAAAGCTTTTTACATGAATTTTCCTCGATATTTTCTAAAAGTTTTCACCATTGTTGGAGAGAAACTAATGATGCCAGTTGATAGGGAACTTGATCCTGTAATTTAAAAAAAACTTTTTTACCTGAAAATTTTCCGGAAAAGTCGGAAAATTCCTGATTTTTTTTTCGGAAAAATCGGAAAACTGCATTTTTCCTGAAACGGATTTATCACTAATCAAATTTGTACCAAATTTTGAAATGATTTTTCCGGGTTTTCCATGGAAATTTCCGGTTCAAATTTTGATAGATTCAATTGTCACGCGACTGAACCTGTGTGCCAAATTTATGACGAAAATAGTAAAAAAGATACTCAAAAAGAAGATAATTTTTCTCGCATGAGGGGAAAAGAAAATTTGATAGATATAGGTACGTGAATTACAGTTTAAGGTTTCCTTCTAATCCACTGCGCTATTAGGGGAGTCAGTAGTGGTACTCACTTATATTTAACTTAGACGAATATGCAGTTTGTTTGATGTTTTTTTCGATGCGCACCACAAATTCGCAATTGTAGGTATTAGGAGAAGCTATTACAAGGCATTAGGATAAGTCGTCCAAGACATTTCTGAAGTTATAGGCTGGTCGCGATTACATATTAAGGATATATCCTTAAATTTTTTTCTGTTGGAATTCCTCGGATTACTACAAACATCCCAGGTAGAATAATCGGTATAACTGCTCCAATAGGCGACTGGATCATTTTCGATCGATTTTCTTGTCACTCCAGTAAGATCTACAATTTGCCCCGTCCTTTATCATATCAAATATGATTTTTTAGAAAATTTCCCTCCAATGATAAGTTGAGGACGAATCAAATTTTATACGAAGGTTGCCCTATTTATAATAATCGTGATGGTGCTCTTATTTTGACTGCCATAACATTTTGAAGCCCGATGTATGTAATTGAGGCCGATCTCTGTCACTACAGAAAAAGTATTTTTCTTGGAATGGAATTGAACACCTCAGCTTACGTTGGAAATAGTTATTCTTTCGAAAACTGTTGTTGGAATACGTGATTCATTTTTACACCTTTTCGAGTCACTCCATTTTAACTTGGTAAATTCTACTGAGGCTACCTATTTTAACTGCAACAATCCTTCACTCTTGGATATGTTCTTCAGCTCTGACATAAACAAGGTCTTAATCTTCAATCAACTAAGTCCGCTTAGTATTTTCGATCATGACTTCATCTTCCTATCTTACGAGTTCCATTTCACTATTCAGCCCAGAATTCTAAAGACTCGCAACTACAATAGAATTAATGGTGAGAGTTTAATCGAAGAGGCATCAGTACTTCACTGGGAGCTTATTAAAAATTGTAATTCTGTACATGATCAATTAGAAATATTTTATGCATTTGTTAATTATTTACATGATAAATTCGCACCTGAGCGGACCAAGCGCATAAGAGATTTCGGATGTCCGTGGTACTCTCCCGAAATTGAGATCATGACTGGTGAAAGAGAATATCTTTTCCATCGTTACAAGTTGTTCAAAACTTTTCAGAGTCGTGCTACGTATAAATCCGTAAGAAACCTAGTAAATGAGAAAATCAGAAGTGCTAAAAGGCTTATTTTAGCAGAATACTCGACCCTTCTCTAACACCAAAGAAACTATGGTCTAATCTGCGTAAATGGGGTATTCATGGTATTGATAAATCAACGTGTTGCATAGATCCAAATGTCCAAATGCGCTCCTGCAGCTTCTTTAAACTTTGTAGAACAATCAGTAAACTTCAGCTTCCGATGTGTAACAATTTCTGAGATGTTAGAGGCCATTGATGGTAATATCCCACCTAGATTTATTAAGGTTCTCCTTCCATTTATATGAAGCTCTCTGTTATACATATTCAATTCTTGCCTCACGTATTCTCAATTTCCTCGTAAGTGAAAAAATGCTGTAATATTACCACTGGCAAAGAACTCTGCTCCCTCGGATATTCTGTTGATCGTTTACCCGAATATATGACAAAAGTGAATGTATGGCAAATGCGTTTTAACAAGGCATTTCATATTGCTTAGCTTAGTCCTATGACCGCAATTCTGGTAAAATCCTAAATTCTAGTTCGTATGCTTAAAAAAAATATATAATTAACAATGCAAGAGACAATATAGATCTAGATTTCTGGCGCAGAGCATTTAGCATTGCAAAGTCGAAGTATAGAGCTTGCTAACGAATACAGTGACATTTCTTATATTTGCAATCTATTCATAACAAACATAAGGAGTCTCCTTACGTTCGCAGAAGATTAATTGGGTGGAACACTTCTGTTTCTGTGAATCTAAGGTGATTCAGTGGTATTATGAAATGGTTGAGATCGTTGCAATATGGCAAGAAGAATTAGGAGACAATCTTCCAGATAGTTATATATGAGAAGAAGAAAATGATGTCAGATACCCTGATTCGCCTTAGGTTCTCAGAGTATAGATCTCTGCGTCGTATTTACTATTTTTAATTATCAAACACTGTAAAATAATGGAAAATCAAAATTATTATACCAAACAAATTGAATGCGTCAAATATTATTTTTAAGAGATCCCCAGGACATTCGAAGTCCCGAACAAAAAAAAACCACTGTAATGAGAGTAATATTCTGTATAAGCTAAAATTTGTGAATTTATGACATCACTTATTCCACCAATATTAGTTTACTGTTAATATGCAATAAAATATTTATATGATCCAAATGAGTCACCGCAACATTTATGCAAATTTATGTATTGTTGTATGTCCGTCTCTGTGATTCTCTCTGAGTTGAATTGAATACACGTGAGTAACCCAATGCCATAAGGCCTTCAGACATGAAGAGTCGCCAGATTACAGTGCAATAACCTTAAAAAGAATTCCTCAAAACATAAACTCGTTATTAATAACATTTTAACAACAAAAATTTCCAATAAAGCAATATATGCATGCGCGCAAGTGGACTAATTGAAAGTGAAAGAATTAAAGAAAAAAAAACAAAAAAAAACAAAACAAAAGCACAAATTTAAATAAACAAGGCGCCATTGTGGTGCCAAAAACAACGATTTTTCCGCGCCAGCTCGTCTAAACAAAACTTTAGCGCAATTGATTAATGGCCGTTAGCCTTTTTTTGTGCTATAAGCGATCGAATTGCTTTTTCAGGGCCCTTTTGAACTTAGTTTTCTTGTTTGAATATTTTTCATAAACACTCTCCAGACTTTAGAAGAAACAGTGCAGACGTTTATCTCTATGTATATACATTTTTCATACATACATGCATATAGCTTAAAAAATGTCTAATCATTTACAGACTGTATATAATCATGAATCACATACCACTTTCGCTATTAGTGTATTGAATTTTTTTTTTATAATTCATTTGCGCATGGACAGTAAGAAATGTCACCATTGAAATATGTCTTAAGGATAAATTTTTCAGACGATTAAAGTCTCCACAAATTTTTTTCTATAAACATAATTTGAATTGGAAGACAACTGTTTGCTGAGAGTTTTCGAGTTTTTTTTTAATGGTGACAAGGCGTAATATTATAAATTGTTTTTTTTCCCTGGGTTAATTATGTCAGTTATTGAAAGAAATCGCATTTAATGTTAATTTTTAATAGCGTCATCATTTAGGTACGGAATTCATTAAGCTACTGTTTAACAGTGGTCAGTGAATGAAGATCTGGACGGTTTTTGATCTTCTGTCTCTGAATCCACAATTGCATATTTTCCAACGGCTTTTTTATGGATACCAATTATAAAAGACTCCTTCCAATCACTTATTTTATCCCAAAAGCGTAGAATTTATAAAGAACATGTGTCAAGCTTCTACTCTTAACTTTTGTAATTTTTTTCACAATGTTTGGGCTGGAAGATGTTTTGCTGCTGGATATCGAATAGAGAGTGTTCACAATTCTATTGTACGGGAAAAGCTTCAAAGTCTTTTCAGACTGCAATTAGGGGTAGTAAGTATGGGTGGGGTTCAACCATTTGTAAATAATGCTCTGATAGCGTATGTTGGATATATTAGATAAAAGGTTTTGCGAGTAATACATTCGACAGGCTTTTGAATTTTTCTTCAATTGAGTGCCATACACTCCGACTATATTTACATAGCTCGTGAACAACCCTTTTTTTCAAAATCCCATATTAGAATTCCATTGCTAAACTGTTTTTCATACTGCAAATATTTTTATGTCACAAACCTTAGTAATTAATTTTTAAAAAAACTCTTAAGAAATAAAAAAATTTAAAATAATTTTCAGTCAAGAATTTAAAAAATTGTTTTCAACTATAATTAGGAAATTTTATAGTAAAATGAGTAAAATATTATTTTTAAGAAAAAACCACAGAACTTGATAGCGTGTATACCGGGCACAGACTTGGAATTTCAATATTCATATATTCATATTGGAATTATGTCAATTACAATACTGAGAAATTAATAATTGGAGAAATTACATTTCATTTATTACTTGATTTGTCATTTGACCGAAGAAAGTTCAGCGCACGTATAAAATGCAAGCAAATATTAGGTCTGTTCACGTACTCGAATTTGTGTGAATGCATTAAAATATTTTCACCCAAAACCACTCAAACTCTGTTCACGTACTCAGAAAATTGGGGAAAATATGTAGACGTCACACTTCCCCTTCTTTAAAGTTTTAGCCCAAATCCACCCAAGGAAAAACTCGGGGTAACTATGTAAAAACTGTCAAAGAAATTAAAATTTGAAATCGAGAATTGTCAGAAGTTTAAGTTGTCAAATGATAAATTGGAAAAGGTGGCAGAATTTGAAAATTATGTGCACTGTTCGCCCAGGTCGTATAAAAATCTACAAAAGAGTAAGTAAAATGAATAGATATGTTATGTTTGGCATTTTATTTTCAAATTAAAACTGTTAGTTTGACAGTTTGTAGTTGTCACTTTCACTTTCTGCCCAAGAACACACAAAAGTTGTTCATGTAGTTTCCAAAATTGATATTTCACACAAAAAAGCCCAAGAACGAAAACATCCGAGAAGTACGTGAACATACCTATTGTGAAATTACTTGTCTATATGGAAAATAAAAACGAAATAGACACTTCAACTTGACAAGAGTGTCAAATAATAATGTCAGAAAAAGTTACAGCCAACATTGCAGTATAAAATTCGATTCTAAAAGGTTCGTGTATTAAATGATTATGGTTTATAACTAGGGTCAAATTGCAATAAACTCGTAAACCGCGTACATTTTTCGCAATTTCAATATTGAGTTCTAATGTACCTACTACATACTGCGTGTACACCGAGCGTATACCGAACTGTTTCTCAGTATATACATAGAGACAGACTTGCGGTTTAGCGCAAATTACAATATTGAAATTGCAAGTCTGTCTCCGGTATTAGAGTGCTGAAATTTTGCATACGAGCTTTTTAAAAGCAAAAAAAAAGTTATATTAAAAAATGGGATCTATCGGGTAACCCTTTCGTAGGGTTGTCATACAAAAATTTCGTTTTTCACTATATATTCGGTGACTGTGAGAACGTGTCGCCGTAGATTATTGAAATTTTGTAGAAAGCGTTTTCATAAAAATAGTTTCAAAAATGAACTAGATCTGGTAACTTGGTATTGTAATATAAAAATTTAGGTTTTTTTAACTTATTGTACTATACTCATTTTTACTGTCCGACGAACTGTTCTAGATTAGAAAAAATACTTCAAAAATCAAACTTGCACAGATGGGTGACTATACAAAATTACGTACGAGCATTCATCTTGGGTATCATAAGAATTTGTCTTATAGACCAATACCAGCTTTTTTATTTATTTTTCTAGAGGTGATGCCTTGCCAGATTATGTTTAAGACTAAACTGGTCTTAACGAATATATTTTTTATACAAAAAAAAAATACATTTATTTCAACAAATTTCTATGTTTTTTTTTATTAACTATGCGGAGCAGATAGAAACGTATTTATTTATATCAACAATCAGTGATGCTTGCTGAAACGTTATTTCCCTAGATGATTAATTTTGTACCCATGGCATTTAAATTTCGCAAAAATTTTGTAATTTTTGTATCTTATTTACATATTAAAAGAAGTAACTTTGGTTTTCATCACTTAAGTATAAAAAATAGTCATCGCGTGAGGATGGCAAATAAGCAAAAGGGAATGCCCCAGTCTGGAGGGGGGAGGGGGGTTGTTTAAGTTTGATCTAGTACATTTTGGAAAAAACAGAATCGAATTCCTTAGGTTCTAAGAAGCAGTTTGAGTACCCACACTCTTATACTTGGAGGCTTAAATAGGTATTTATAGCCATCCCCATTCTCACTTTCTTTAGTATTTCCCTCTTTTTTATTTGAATTGAGCTACTAGAATTTTTCCGATCTTAGATAGGCTCTAACTCGGTAGGGTTATGTCTGTTTGGAAAACGAGTTTCACTGTTCGCCTCAGCTTATTAGCAACAACAATTCGCAGAAGAAAATTTTTTCTGCATACTTTTAGGGGTGAGGGTAGGAACCCCCGGCTGGAGGAGTGGTTCCAATACCGCATGTTTCACATCAAATTAAAGGTCGTGACGAGTACTGTCGAGTGATGTACGCTTTTCCCGATTAAAAAAAAACTCTTTCGGCACAATTTTGCCCCCGGAAACCCAATTTTCATGCACTTGGATCACATACACCCCAGCTACTACATTTCGCATCCATGGCCATTAGTGCTCTGTTGTGAGCATTTTTTTCATAGGAAGTCATTTTCCACGACTCACCAATTCCACGCAATCACGAGAAGTAGAATAGTTCAATTTTTCACCCAAAAAAGTCGCTCAAGCTACATCCGATCGCCAGAACATTGTTAATAAAATATGTTCAGAGTATCACAATGGATCGTGTAAATGTCTTATGTCTCATGTCTGGAGGTGTTGGGCCTAAAGTTGTATGAAAACTGGGCATTCTCCTTCTGTAAGTGGTCGGGGGAGATTTTTTGCTATAGAAATTTGGTCAAGTATTTAATCTTCCTATACTTATCCTGAAACGGACTTATAATAATTTTGTTTAATGTTAAATGAAATGCAAGGACATATACATTACTTAGGCTCTTTCGTTCCATTATTTTCCATAAGCACATCAGAGCTTCAATTCATCAGTCATTAAATGTAAGCTCATACAGTTAACTTTTTTTTTTTAAATCTAATTTTAAGCCACTGTTTTGTATGGAAACCATCATAAATATGAAAATCCTTGCAATCCACCACATCAATCTACTCCACACCACCTACGTCCATAAAACTTATTCTCCTCTTTATTCTGTCATAAAAAAAAAAATTCACACTTAAGACGGATATAATAGTTGTTATAAGAAAATTTATATATTTCCCCTGAACCTATTTAAAAAAAAAAAAAAGAAAAGTTCCAAGAGTTCATAAAAATTTTCTTACAAAAACAAAAAACAAAAAAAAATCGCAGTGTTACCATAGCGCGAAAGAAAAGCATTTTCGTTGACGTGACTTGAATATACGCCTCTACTTCCCCGTAGAAGTCATATATGTATATTGTATATGTGTATGTTACTCCTTGAAATTTCCTTCTACGTAAAATCACGGGCATCGTACCGTTTCTTGGTTTTGTGCCTGTGCATGTTAAAGTTGTGATACCACACATCTTATTTTTTTCTTTTGTCTCTACCCTAGTAGAGGGTGAAAATGTTCTCAGAGGATGGAAACCATGTCCATGATGGGTTGAAAGACGACGAAGTATAGAAATCATAGCCCCACGTCGAATGTCTAGAGAATCTGATAATGGGTGCAAAATGACAGCGATAATAATGATGACGAGAACAAGACGTGTATCGATGATGAGGATGAGGTCTGGAGAAAAAATGCACTTGCTTCTCGTAATGTGTGATCTATGGCATGGACTTGAGGGATAAACTGTCGAAAGCTTGTTAATGTTTGATATACAACAGACGGATAAAAGTACTCCTTCTTTAGAGTTGGGTCGTAGAAGTTTTCCTGTTGATGATGGGAAACGATTGGTGTGTTTAAGGGAAACAGATTGTCACGCGTTTGACTTACCTATACTTATAATAAATATGTATGTAGGATACCTAGATTTTCTGAAAATCTTGCACGAAATCTGGGATAAACTGCTTTTTTACGGTGCTCATTAATCTATAAAGTCTTAAGTAGGTATACTTCGAACCGATTTGTCATACAAATTTGATAATCAAGAATGATTGATACGACGAACTACGTTAAAACGGTCAAAACTGACACACAACATTTTCTAAAGTCTTTTGTTAAAACTCAATTGCAGGATTATCTTAAAATTTGTTCCAATTATTCTGGAATTTTTTAATCTACTCAATTCCAACGTTTAGCTTAGCTTGGCGCGTCAAACACGCACATTATTATCTCATGAAATGTCGTCGAAGTTGCAACAACATGTAATCAGTTAAAAATATTCCGACAACACAGAGAAAAAGGAAGATCGTCATCTATTTAAATGTCGAACATAATTTACTTCGTGTTTCTATACGAGAGATGTAATTATTACAAGGGAATAATTGTGGTGATGCGTTAACTAGGTCACAGCGCTTTTATCAGCGAATATGTGTCTTAAAAGTTGTGTATACAATGAATGATTTAAGAGTTTTTGTTTATGTTGCAGGATTTTTATTGTCTTTAATTAATTGTTTTGAAATACTTACTTATAGTCGATTGGATTTTATATTTAACCTTCGGTTTCAGTTATACTTTAAGGAACAACAAGTATTGTGGCATTCTGTTATTGTTTTTATTATTAATGGAATGGAGGTGTTTTTGATATTTTCTGAATATCGACAAATATGTTTGTCGTTTTTTCCTCGATAGTGTGAGATAATTTCTGCTTCAAGGAATCAATTTACCTTATGACCACGTTTCATCCTCCCATCTTATTCAAATTTTATCGCATTGAATCTATCAAGAACAAAGAAAAATCTTTTTATTGGGAAGGCTACAAGACGTTGCCAGGCAAAAAAAAAGGGTCATCGACACCTCTGGCGGAAAAAAGAACTCCTACTCCTTAGGATAGCAAAGCTCAAAATGATAACGGATCTCTTCTCTTTTCTCACGGCATTGCCTATTGAGGTATCACCTACTATATAAGATGGGCATGGATGAGACTTCATCTTGCCGTTTCTGTCAGGATGCTCATGAAACCTCGAAGCACATGCTCAGCAGCTGCTTTTCCTCCACCAAACTACGTGTAGAACATATTGAAGTCCCAGAATGGTTCTAGACTTTCTTAACAGTCTAAATCTAGAAAGGGAGTAAATTGATATTCGACTCATAATAGATCTTTCAGATAGCAATGTGCGAGGTCTTGTACATTCCTCCATAAATCTAATCTAATATAACTATCAAGATCTACCATCGTAAACGACAGTTAGACCAACAATTAGGCAGTCTCATTTACAACCGAAAATAGTCAATTGATTGGCTGAATGTGTAAATCAGTCTGGTTTGGTGCCCCATTGTACAACTCAACTACACAAGCATTGTTCGTGTCCACCTCGTTAACACTTAACTATACAATTTCTATACCAATGCTAACTGCAAATCTCCGAATGTGTATCGGATCTGTAGAAAACTAGAGTATGTGTCATCTTTTCTATATGATCGATCTGTTTAATCGATCCGTCGTTTTGTCGGTTTATCTCTTTGTCGGTCGGTCATTTTAGTCGATTCGTATTTTTTGAGACCATTCCCTTTAGCTCGTACACGAATTTGTCTGTCTATTTATTTTTCTTTTTTATTATTTTCAACACTCTCGTAGACCCACTCACTCTTCGTCATCACAGCGAGCTGAAATTTGGCACACAGGTTCATGTCGCGTGACAATTGAATCTATCAAAATTTGAACCGGAAATTTCAATGGAAAACTCGGAAAATCGTGAAAAATCATTTGAAAATTTGGTACAAATTTGATTAGTGATAAATCCGTTTCAGGAAAAATGCAGTTTTCCGATTTTTCCGGAATTTTCCGACTTTTCCGGAAAATTTTCTGGTAAAAAAGGTTTCTAAATTATGCAGGATCAAGTTCCCTATCAACTGGCATCATTCCGACATTGGTGAAAACTTACAGAAAAAATCGAGGAAAATTCATGTAAAACGCTTTTCCGGAGTTTTTCAGACCAAGGAAGCTTTTGAGCGTTTTGCAACCTAAGACAAAGTTGTAGAGCGAAAGCGAAAGAGGAAAAGCGGGAAAATCATCGGACAAATTTTCATCGATATGATTAGTGATAAATCTGTTTCAGGAAAAATGCAGAATTTTCCAATTTTTCTGACAAATTTTCCGTTAATTTCCGGAATTTTCTAACTTTTCCGGAAAATTTTCCGACAAAAAAGTTTTATAAGCTATGCAGAATCATTTTTTTTCCGTCCTACCGGCATCAATACTTTCTCTTCAACAATCATGAAAACTTGCATGAAAATTCGAGGAAAATTCATGTAGGTATATTTTTAAAAAAAAATCATAGTAATAGGAAAAGTCTGTGGAAAACATGGAAAATCGGGAAAATTCATGTTATATGGGATCAAGTTGGAATACAGCTAAAAAGCGCTGTTTAAAACATAATTTGAATTTCAGAAAACCGTTGCAGTACTTCAACGATTTGATACTCGAAAAATTTTTGTTTTCGGATCGGCACCAAACATGACTTAAAAATTGTTTTAAAATATCTCCATGCAGCACGTAATAACAATTTAGTTAACGTGAAAAAGGAGAAAATAAAATAAGTAAAAAACGAGTTTTCAAACAAAACTGAGGCCAAGCCGCATGAAAAAGTAGAAAATAAACTTTTCTTCACACACAGAGGTGGACTCAGATTTTATACGCTGACAATCACCGATATATTTCAGTATGATCAATCAGAGGTAATAAGTGATTTGATTCATGAAGAGAAAGAATATTCAAGAGAAATGTCCCAATCAAAAAACCTGAGTCCACCTCTGTGTGTGAAGAAAAGTTTATTTTCTACTTTTTCATGCGGCTTGGCCTCAGTTTTGTTTGAAAACTCGTTTTTTACTTATTTTATTATTTGAATATTTCTTGATGCAAGAGAGAATTTTCCTGTGGAAGATACATTTAAGGGAAGGTATACAATTCTGTCGCCCAATTTTGAGATAAACAACCCTATGAATTTCTCTCAAAGACTATTTGTGAAATTGATATTTATTGTTTTACTGTATGCACTACTTCAACTTTTAGTAACTTTTCTCTCATGCTTTTTATTTGGTAAAATTATGTTTGATTTAATGATGGCTCTCTAAAAGTCTGATAGAGTCGTAGATCCTCTACCGAGACATTAGTGTCTGTGATGAGGAAGGTTTAGGTATAGGTATCACTTTCACCAAGCTCACGCCTTACAGATTTGTTGTTATTCAAAAGAACGTTTTTAGGCCTACCAACTATTAGCCTTAAATTTTCATCACAAATTATTGAACCATTTATTGGTTTGCCATCAATCATATAGAAAATCAATTTTGCTGAAAAAAATATAGTTGGTCCTTTTGCATTTTTAGTTGAAGGAAGTTTAAATAAAACGTAATTGAAAAGCTCGTAGTTCAAGAGCAAATCATTTATATAAAGATAAAATAAGATAATTATTTATTAGTACAAATAATACTTTTATAAACATTTATTTGCTAAGTTACATACCAATTCCTTAAACAGCTCTATCCTTTACAAATTGCACACATTTTCTTTTAAAAATCTTAAAATTACTTTCTCTTTTTATTTCTAATGGTAAATCATTAAATTTTTTAAATCTTTTATATATTAGTGAATTTTGAGTCCTATTTCTATTAAATAAGCCTAATCGAATATTTACATCTGCTCCTCTCAAGTTATGCGGCTGAACATCTGATACCATCCTAATTCTCTCCTGTAGATATATATTGGTAGACATCCCTTTCTAATTTTAATGAAATGAAAAGAAGTACATTTAAGATGTATTTTTTGGCTGCAACTGATCTATTTTAAGATTTCTAGCGTCATTCTTATTGGCGTCAGTATATTACACCTTAGTATTATGCGCATAACTCTATTTTGAACCTTTTGGATTCGCTCTAACTTTGTCTTTGTGCACAGAAATAGTATTGAAGAGCAAAAAACATTATATACCTTAATTGTACTCAATGTCGATAAATTGCTTCGAATTCTTCTAAAATAGACAATTTTTTTCCAATTTTTTTACAAATATAATCAATGTGCCCATTAAAGCTTAATTTGTTGTCAATTATAATCCCTAGATACTTAATTTCACTCACGCACTAAATTTTTTCGTTATACGTACTATTTATGGCCATAAATTTAGTTTTTTTTAACATTTAATTTCAGTTTATTCTTTCTTAGCCATTCACTTAATTCATTTAAATCCATTCTTAAATCGTTACTGATTCTTTCTACATCTTTACCAGTTACATACATCAACGCATCATCAGCCAAATAGTCTAATTTAATTTTTGAATGCCTCAACGCACTATTAATGTCGTTTATATATACCAAGAACAATAATGTACCCAGCACTGATCCTTGTGGTACTCCAAATTTTATTTCAACTGCTTCGGAAAGCATGCGTGCCATAACTCTTGTTCTCTGTCTTCTCTTCCCTCTAAATAGGTCCGAAACCAAAACTGTACTTCTTGCCCTGTATACCATATTGTTGAAGCTTTGATAGAAGAATTTGTCTGTCTATAGTCTTGAACGCTCTATTAACATCTAAGAATACTGCTAGAATAGCGTTACCTTCCTCAATTTCTTCTTTCCATTCCGTCACTACCCAATTTAATATGCTGTCTCGCAATTGTGTTGCTTTCTAAATCCTGTTTGCTCCTTAGCTATAAAACCATTTTCCTCTAGGTATTTTTCTAGTTGGATTTGTATTCCTTTTTCCAAAATCTTCTCACATATGTAGTGGTAGCATATTAACTGGTCTGAATTCTTCACATTTCTTCGTACCTTATGAATTGTTATTACTACTGATTCCTTCCAAGCGTCGTCGGGAAATTCTCCAGTTATTAATGATTGATTAAAGATACGAATTAAGGTTGCACCCAGTTCCGACCAATGCTCTATTACCTACCATTTTAGCACTTAAATTGTTATAGTCTCTCTTTTGGTTTAGTACACTACAAATATTTTTTATTTCTTAACCATTTACAATTTTAAAACGAAATTGTTTATAAAAAGTAGTGGCCCTAATATGGATCCTTGTGGGCTCTCTTTTCTGTAACGTATTTTGAAAAACAGGCAAAAATCATTAATTTTGACATTAAAATTTTGTAAATATAAGTTGAATGCATAAAGTTCATATGAATTCGAAATAAGCTAACATTTCTTCAGCAATGTTGTTACCAATTCCTCCCCTCCCTGGGCTATCAGATACATAATACAACACAAAAATAATTCCACTTTTAAATTTCAAAGAGAATTGTTTGTTTTTAATTTAATTTGTATTTCTTCTAAATGTAATTGTTAATTCTCCTTTTCATTTAAAAACAATTTACTTTTTAAACAAAAAAGTGCGTGACATTCTTTATCACTTCAAAGGAATGGCTACAAAGCCAATTCTTACTTAAAATTCTAAAATGTATGTAACCCGCGCAGCCGTACATATATACCACCAGACAATAATTAATTTTTCACCACTTGTGACCATAAATGAGACGAAAACAAAAGATTCTGTCAAGGAGAATGAGAGCACGTCATCATTCAAGCAATGAAGTACAGAATGCAGGGCTCTTCTTCAATCTGAGAGTGTTACATTTGTCGGGATGCTGTGCGAAACAATGTCCATGATACTTATATACATCCAACCTATATGCATGCATGCATACTAGAAGCTATTTGTAGGAGGGCAGGTACAGGACATATCATCATCTAGTGCCCTTCTTTGCCACTTTATATCTTTTATGTGGTGTCTCACCTATTTTTTCGCCTTCTTAGCGTAAAAATTTAAAATTATCTCCACTAGAGAGATGATATGCATGAGCTGAGCAGACCGAGGCTCTCCATCGTGTGTCGTCTTGTTGTAATGTTCGTACAAGAAAAAGCTAAGAAGTTTAAGGTGTAATGCCACCCGACCAGATTGAATAGGTTCTTTTGAAGAGAGAAGTCAGTAAGGACTCTGGAATTAAATGGGGGTAGATTTTTCTACAGTTTTTTTTTTCTTTAAAGAACACACTCACTTTGTTTGTTTGTATATAAAATTAGGTATACAGTTTAAAAATTTTAGTTCAGTAGGACAATTTTGTACTAATTTTAGTTGCAGTTGAGTATAAAGAGGCATTAAATTTAGTGTTGGATAAATCAAAGTAAAATAGTTCTGCAGTAGGATTTTATTTATCGTTTTCCTTATGTAATAACGCACATTCCTATTATTTATGGTAATTTAAGGGGAATATAGGCGTATTTACGTACAAGAAAGTGTGGAGAAGAGAAATTGATGGCTTCAGATTCTTAAATACATAAAGGTAATTGGAATATCACACCAAATTAAACCCATTTCAGATCATCGGAAAACTGAGTAGAAAAAACAAAAAATATATCGGCAGCTACCGGAAAAAGCAAAAAGAATTATGCTAAAAAAAAACAAGAATGAAAGATTTTCATTAACAGAATAGAAACAGATGTCCAGATGGACGTTTTGAACAGAAAGTTTTTACAAAATCTACGAGGTCACAAAAATACTCGATAATCTTGGAAGAATCTGCTAGTTTCACTACATCGTCTACCTAAATTGACAGTCAACAGAATTTTTGTTTATTAAGAAAGTTTTGAGAAAAAATTAAATTGCTTGTAGCGCCTATAACAATGATTAAAATATAAAAATTGCAACAGTGCACATATAATTATCCCCAAGCGGGATCCCTGGAACGTAGGCTACAACAAGGCGCATCGTTCATCCTCCAGACTTATGAGAAATTGCCCATAAACCCCAACTGGATGCTCTTATGAAGTTCAATATATGGCCCAACCCCCACCTTGCCGGTTTCATGCAACTCGTCCAGGAGGTGTCAGCCAAGAAATCTGTATATCTTTCCTGAGAGACAAAGAAAATGAATCAACAAATCGGATCCTGTGAAGGTGACCCCTAAGAAAAGAGTGCCCAGTAAAAATTTACATTAGAGTACTCAGGCTTGGCTTGTTTAATCTGAATAGCTTGCTCGTTAGGTTTGGGCTAGATTTACCCCACAGTTCCTTCGTGGTTCGACCCGAAGGGTTATCCAACAACCAAAGACAACCGTGCTGTCGGTCGGCCAAAACTGAAATTCTCGCGGCAATGTCTTTCGATGTGATTCCGATCTTCGAAGAGGATGTCTCCGAGCTGCGCCAAGACGAGCTAGCTCGTCCAACTTTTCTTTCCCGCCGATATCGCTATGACCAGGCATCCAAAGAACGAGTACCCTGTTATTCCGAGAGAGGGAGTTCAGGCTGGTCTTACACTCCAAAACCAGTTTGGAGGTTGTTAATATAACAACAACAACAACAAAGCCAAAACAGCTACTTGGCTGTCCAAGCAGATGACAATTTCTTTGTCTCAGTAGCTGCGATGAGGAGATGCCTTCCTGCTTACAGGATTGCCTGGAAAACCGGCACATGATTTTCGAGGTGTATGACAATTTCAGTATGAGGCTCCTCGCAGAAAACGGCAGATTTGGAGCCGAATGTAATTCCTATTCTGCCCTAAATGGAATTCTCGATTTAAGGTTGCTTTTCAGCGTGGCCTCGAGGAGGTGGTCGCTGTCCCTCTCGATGTTTGGTGCGATAGATTGCACAAGCTGAAAGATGAATTCGTGTGGAATTCTTGTTCTAGTGTGAATCCAGCTCTGATAAAGATGCAGTCTCAGCGCTGCAATTGCCACCCCTTCTTGATGTGTATTTGTACACGGGGTGTATATTGAGGATGACCTCAAGTGCTGGTTGACTTGAGGGCGCCATTTACACTGAGGAGTGTTTGAATTTTTTCCAATATCTTGCGACGATTGGCGGATTTCATAGAATAAAAAATAAAGTGAAGCTAAATTCAATCTTAATATATAAAAATCCAGTGTCACGGGTGTTTGTATACGCTAATCTCTGAAACCGCTCAACCGATTTCAATGAAATTTTGTGAATGCGTTTGGTTAGTTCCAGCTTGAGATATAGGATGGACACGATAGATGTCGCTGTTGTCGAGATGTAAACAGCTGAAATTTTGTACACGGCGTTTTCATAAAAATTGAAAATACATGTTCAAAAATGGTCCAAATCGTTCGACGCTTTTTGGTGTTGCCATACAAAACTTTAATTTTTCACTGTATATTTGGAAAGTGCCTGAGAACGCGTCAACGTGGAGAACTCAAATTTTGTACACGGCGTTTTTTAAAAAAAAAATTTAAATTTAGGTTAAAAAATAGGTCAAATCGAGCTACTCCTGCGTAGGGTTGCCATACAAAAATTTCGTTTTTAACTATATATATTTTGGTACTGCATGGGAACTTGGTACTTGGTGTTTTCATAACAATAGTAAATAAAATTACAAAAATGGTCTGAATCGGGCAACATCTTCTTGATGTTGCCATATAAAACTTTGGATTTTATGACTACATATATTTGGAAACTGTCTGAGAACGCGTCGACATCGACATCAGAATCGCAAATACAAGTTCAAAAATGGACAAAATCGGGCCACCAATGTTTCATGTTGCCATACAAAAATTTAGGGTTTCACTATATATTTGGACACTGCCCACGCGTCCACGTAGAGAGCTGACATTTTGTACACGAAAAATTTAAACTAATTTCAATCGTAAGGTTGCCACACAAAAAGTTTGCTACGTGGTGTTTTCATAACAATGGTAAATAAAATTCCAAAAATGCACTAAATTGGGTTACCCCTTCTTAGTGATGCCATACAAAACTTTTGTTTTTCACTATATACGTGATAGCTGCCTTAGAGGGCTTCGAGGTGGAAAGCTCATATTTTGTACACGGAGTTTTTATAAAAATTGCAAATATAGTTCGAAAATGGGACCAATCGGACACTTTCTTCATAGGGTTGCCATACCAAAATTTCGTGTTTTACTGTATATTTGGATACTTCATGGGAACGCGTCGACGTAGAGAGTTACACTCTCCCACACATATGATTGTATGCACGCACACTCATACAAGCGCCCACACACACACACACACAGAGTGATACCCTAGAGAGAACGGAATCGCGCGATCGAATTAAATCATAGCTTAGATATTATTTATCTCTAACCATCCCACCCCCACTCATCTAGGTATTTATATTATCGCCGGGCAACGCCGACGGGCTCCCCCTAAAATCTGTTAACAAGAAAAACGAAAACGCTTTTATATTGATCCCAAGTTAAAAAGTAATGGGTAGAAAATCTATTTTCTTAGATTTAAGGTTAAAAGCAATAATTAAATGTAATTAAGTATATCCATTACAAAAATCAATGGAAAGGAATTTCGCCAGCTTTTCCAAGTATTTGTTTTGTCAGAAAATTCAGCAAGTATAAAAAAAATATATAAAAAAAAAAAAACAACTGAACAGCATCTCGCCATGACTCCGTAGAACTTTTCGGAATTTTTTTTTGTGTTTCCCGAATTTTGATTTTTGTGATTTTTAAAATCCGAAATAAAGTGAAATTTGGGATTGTTGTAAACCAACACTCTTTCAGTTCCAGGAATATTTGTTCCGGATTTTTGTTATCCAATATGATTTTTGATTTTTTTTCAAGTACCTATACTTCCTATTTTTGGCGCTATACAAGATGTACGGGGAACTGAACTTCAATTAAATTACAAATGATTAGGGATGCAAAAAATAAATAAATAAATAAATTGTAAGATATAAGGAGGGAGTCTTTTATCAGTTTTATATGAATTACACATAATTATGTAGGTACACAATTTCTAAAGTGAATAGATGACTTAATTATGACTGAATTATTCATGGATAGTCAATAGAAACCCATTCAATCTTTTCATGTAGATTTAATTATGTGGATACTTTTATATCTATGTAGATATCACAAAAAGTTCGATCAGTTTGTAATTGGATTTCTGCAACTTCTGTCAACTTCATTCCCTAAATTAACCGTTAGCTTTTGAAAGATATTGTCTAAATTATTTTATTTTGTAAAAATTACAAAATATCTGCGTTAATTTGAGCTTTACAGGCTTTATCTTAAAAATAATCATTTACACGTTATAATATGTATGTAGACCGAATTAGAGATATGACTTTCATTATAATAAAAAAAATTAAGAAAATAACGGTTAATTTTGGGTAAGTTATAAAAAACTCCAAAAAAAGCTCTGTAGGTCATCCAACTTGAATTTCAAAAACTATTAAAAAATATTCAAAATCTCGCTGAAAATAAATGTCCTCTAATAAAATGCCCAACAATTGCTGGACACTCTGCATAAATTGAACATTTTTGTTTCGTTATAAATACCTAAACACATGTTTTTATTATTATTATTAAAACTAATTTTGATTATTTTTCTATTTTTTGCAGGTAAATTTCAAGAGATTTCATTATGGTGATTAAGAGTACTCATTTAAAAACTTTTACTAAGTAAGTATGCATTCGTCTACTCAAATAAATCTCCTTTTAAAAATTATTATTAATTCATTCAGATTTAAACAGTTATAACCGAATGTAAGCTAAAAATAGCTTGCCGTCTAAATATAATTGATTTTAAATTTACTAGAAAAAGTTTTATAACCAGAAAATCAGTGGGAGATTATTAATGACTTTGCTTGAATGAAAGACTATCATTAGAACTGCCCTTTGAAAGATATAACATTTACGGAAACTTTAATTACGTCGTCGGGTGCTTCATAAAAATATAATCATTTTGCGGTTGTTGATTTTCTATATGATTTCATTGGTCACACAATGTTGTGACTCCTCCTGAGGCAAAAGTAATTATATATGAAGAAGGTCATGTCGATAAAATTTAATGAAGTTAGTTAGTTCTATACAAATATATGTATGCCTAGCATTTTGTGAAATACTCTTCTTTCTACAGGGTGTTCTACGAATTATTGATAATGAATCAGCTAAATATTGATGATAGGTCTAAGTTAGAGATGTAGAAAAGTGTACGGTGTGTGTGGTAAATCCTAAAGGTTTGAAAAGTTACAGATTTATTAATAATTTTTTTTACTTTATTTTTTGTTTTTTTTTTAATCACCCTATGACAATTATTTGAGATTTATTTATGAGCTCGGCCATGAATTATGTTTAACGTTATTCCTTCCGTTTTTTGGGGTTAGGTTTCTTACCTCGCAAAAGGGGATTGCTCATAATTGCTTATTTTATCCTCTTTAAATCTCAAATTTTTTAATTTTCCTTTTTCTGGTATTCTGGATCTTCTTTCTTTCTATGTATATTTTCTTATTCTCGATCTTATATTACTACACATCGCTGTTCATTGCTGTCCTCAACTCAATAGAACTCACCTGACACCTGTTGAAATTTTCGAATAATTTTTTATTTTATTTAAAATGCGTTTCTTTCAAAAAAAAAAATATTGTTTTTCTTTTTCTTCTCATAAACAAAGTTGAAAAGCTCACAATGCTTCCTTAAAAATTTATAAAATATTTAATATTAGAAGCCAATTAATAGGACAATATCGTCCAGTTCAAGTATGAAATGTGATTTTTAGACAACCTTTTAAGGGCAGATTATCCTCGAAAAACTCCTAGTAATCTGTAGTCGTTGAAAGTCCTTCGCAATTGCGACCACATTCAAGCCTCCGTTTCCAAAATTTACGCAACTCTTCGTCGCTTATGGCTATCGGCTAGTTTTCTGTCGCCCCAATTGCGTTGCCATCTAATCAAGACTTTAGTTCTTCAACACTTTACTTATGGTTGCCTTGTTTTTACGAAATTGGATTCAAGCTGCGCTAGAAAATTAAATGTTGCGTTCATTGACTGCGTCAGGTTTATTTTTGGATTACGAAGGTTTGACCATGTGTTTCATCTTAGGTTTACTCTACTTAGATATCCGCTGGAAGTGTATCTGAAGCGGAGAATTTTATTTTTTATGTACAACCTTATTACTACAACCAAACCTGCATATCTGGCTAACTTGGTCCGACCTCTTAACTCTGCCAGAGGACGTACGTTTCCTAACATCAATCTTTGAAGGTTCTTACATTGTTCAGGCAGTTCATTTTTGGAACGAGTTACCTGGTTACATTCAGCGGGAAGATTCATTCGGAGCATTCAGACGGCTCCTTGTTGATTTTCTAGAGTAACTCTCGTTTTTGTCTGCGACACACGCATTTGTTATGCTATTGTTTTTATTTTTCTCGTCCTTTTTTTTTATTGAATTTTGATTTAGTTTTTAAATTAAATGTAAATTTTAATTTTTGATCTGAATTTTTTGTTTTAATTTTATTGTTTTTAATTTTGATTTGTTGATTTTAATTTTGATATTAATTTTAAGTTTTTATTTTAATTTTGACTTCAATTTTATTTTGTGATTCTAGTTCTAATTCATTTTTTTATTTTATATTATTTTTATTTTGGTTTTGATGTTAATGTTAGTCGTTGAATTTATATTTGCCCGTCTGTTCAATAGATACTAATTTAAAAGATTGTCAATCTTGTAGTATCGTTTACCAGAAAAATATATTATTATTATTATTATTAATGGATATGATCCAATTGACGTCCAAACATTCATAAAAAATATCTACTGTACTGAGATGCTCCTGAGGAGTGTTTTCTGTGGATTCGTTTTAATCTACATTGTGGAATTACCTCCTCAATCCTGAGTTAACTTGTCGATAACTCCAGTTTAGAAGACTTTGCATATTTTATAAAAACCTACCCAAAAATATCCCAGGATACAATTTTTTTTATATAATAGTAACGGTGAGGTTTCATTACCACATATTACACATATTACCATCATATATAGACTAGTACTCGAAACCTCTCCACTATAAACCCCTTATAGAGCTTAAATGTAGGATTATATAAAGGTTACCGTGACTTGATTTAGGTAACGTTAGATAACTAAAAGTTTTATAAAATGAGAAAACAAAAATATTCTGGTTACCTTAATATAACTTATTATATAACCCTTATATAACCTATATAATTAATTAATTAATTAATTTGGTCATAGCCGTGGTTGCACTAATGTTTCGGTTACCTTTATAAACTTTCTTTATAATGGTAATTGTAACATTTCCACAACGCTTAAAATTTTCTCAGACTGACTGCTTTTAGTGATTGAATTAAGCAAATTACTTTTCGTTACCTTTATAAAAATGCAAATATTTAAGACATACAATTTCGATATTTTTTTTTTATTGCATTTTTATAATGTTTTAAAATTAAAATTTTTCGGGATGTACGTGGTGAAATTCAGCTGCAACTAACATTTTACTGTGAATATCATCATAGATACTTCTAAAAAATACAGACCCCCTCCAAAAATAAGCAATTTTTAATAATTTTAATTAAATATGACAAAATTTAAGATTTTCTCTTAGGTGATATTAATTCATAAAATTTAGATAACATAATTTAGAAATGTTATGTACCTAAAAAGATGTATTTTCTTAAAACGGAAGCCATACATCTGCCATTTAAAAAATTGGCTTAACCGACATTTTCTTTTTTATTTGCAATGGAGAGATGAAAAAATGGCGGCTTGTACTTAAATGAACAAATTACCATTATAAAACTTGAAGTAGTTTTATATAAACTGAATGACCCTTATAAAACTTCTAGAAATATTATATAAACTAAAGGAACTACCATGCTGCGAAAATACTCCTTATATACCCTTTAGTCATAATATTATGCAACCTTTGGTAATGTTATATATCTTATAGTCACAAAAAACAGACGTTAGTGTTCTTATATACCCTTTGGTTATATTATGTTATATAAATAAAAACAGTTTTATAATGGCTTCATTCGACACTAAAAGTAATTTGTTTTTATAACGATCACCGTAGTTACTAAAGGGCCACCAAAAATTTTATGATATTTTATAGTGGGTATATGTATTACCGAAAGTTCCAAATTTTTATTAAAGTCACCTAAATTATTGATTGTTGTCGAGTTATATAAGGGTAACCATGGATACCGCAATAAACACTTATTACCAATAAGTTTTATAACGTGGTGACGAAAACAGTTATACAACTTTCTTATATACCTTCTAGTAATGGTTACTCTAAGTTATATGTATAGACCGTTAATGGAAAAATTTTCATCACCAACTTATAAAACCTTTAGTAACTTACTTCCACGATAACCATTAAAAAACTCAAATATAACTACGTCACCAATTGGTAATATTATAAAACTATTATATAACCACATAACTACGTCACCATTGGTAATATTATAAAACTACATATTATATAACCACTGAAATTCTTATATAACCAAGTAACCATTATATACCCCTTATACAACTACCCATCACCTTTAGTCACCAAAAATTGAAAAAAATTGTTACTTGGGATCCGCAGCACTCTCACGTGTAAACCGCATGTTTTCGTTTCTCCCTCCACTTCCATACAATTTTTTGTTCAGTTTTACGATTTGTTTTTTTGTTGTTTAAAGTATTTTTCGTTGTGATCAGTATTTGATGCGTAGCTCTAACTTTGTTTACCATATCCCTAATCGAGGACATCGGACATTCGTTATTATGATATAATTCCACTCTCTTTTCAAGAGCCCTTAATCTTAAATCACCTATCTGAACGATCGCCTTCTTTGCTAGTTTTGTAAATTAGACATTTCTGAATTTTGTATCAATATTTCGCATACATTTTCTTCGTTTTATTAATTTTTTTATCTGTAAAAGAACCCAAAATACCGATCAAAAAAAAAATCACACCAAAAAATCTACAGTGTAGGTACCTTTTTTATTTTCATACAATATGAAAATTATCATTTTTTTTTTATACCAGTGCTTATGATTTAATTTGTGTTGTACCATCCTATAGATCTAACTGCAAATTGTTGTTTTTTTTTTTAATATTTATAACAATCTTAATAGAAAAACAAACAGAAATTCTAAGGTGTGAGATGTAAAAAAAAAGTATTTCTAAGTTTAACCTATACAAAACTTCTAAAAACATTCAACAACCCCATCTTCCAACGATATACTTACATCTACTTATATCTGCGTGTACATTTTATTTACGCTCTAACAGTTCAAATTGTTTCATTTAAAACACATGAAAATATCTTTAAAAAGAAATTTCCAACAAAGTCGTCAGCTCAAAAATGTAATCCGCTGGCAAGTGACCAGAACAAAAGATCACCAGTCAAGCAGCCACAAGAAAATTTAATTTAATTCCTTGGCCTCTTAGTAAGAGTCACATTAAGTCACATTATGACCATGTTGTGTAACATTATCATATAGAATTCATGAAAATTGTCATCAGAATGCAGTTAGAGTGGGACATTTGCCAAAAGACTTGCCCCAGATGAATGCCAAAAATCTCATCTAAAGATTAGTAGTTCACATGAGTGCCCCATAGTGTGTCCTGACTACACCTGTCCACATTGTATTCTTCTATATAAGTGAAGAGAATTTCGCGCGATGTCTCCCCCTATACCGCACCATAATATCCTCTTGGAAACTATTCTCATAAATTTTTTTTCCACTCTCTCGAAATGATGCCAGGGTTAATTGAAAATTTAAACTTTGAAATCATCCAGTTTATGTCTATATTTATATGTATGTTAGGTATAGAAATTTTAAATGGAAAAAGAACATGATCATGTGTTAAATCAAAGGCCACTGTCCTCCCTACATATTTAGGTACATATATATGTACTATATCTAGATTGAAATCAATAGACTCTTGTTGTTCATCATTTAAGAACATGGCCTAATAGCATCAGACGGTAAACAATTGAATTATTTCCAACCGATGAAACTTCATATTCAAGGAAATAAGGAAAACATTATTTCGGTGGACTAATAAAAATTTTTTTTAGAAGATTAATGGGTTGCTTCCGGTTTTAAAAGTGCTCCTTTTGTAGTAAGGTATATATATAGACATGCATACACGTACATCTATATGTATGCGACTAGACTTTCACTTTGAATGATTCCTTTTAAACGCAGATAAGAAGTCATCATCGATGTCACAACAATAATCGGTGTACAGTGTCTTCCGGGTTAGTATAAGTAAACTGACGTTGAAACACATATACCTACATCCATATGTATACAGCTGACAAGCATCAATCAACCCCATCAAGTTTTCTTCCACAAAAGATCTTAACCCAACTAACTTTCATAACAAATTTAATCAATGAAGTTATAAAGTAAAGGAACTATGGGGGTAGGTATATACCCTTTAATTCAGTTTTCCCCTTGCAAAAAGGTCACTTCGAGTTCATCACACTATTGTCATTGTACGTTTGAGGGCTAAGACAAGTATAGCGAAAGTGAAAACTACTTAGCTTATAACCCCGAAAAGTAAATGCCCTGCTAAGTGAAAGGTTACTCTTACATGTAATTTCAGTTGAAAGACATAAATCTACACAATAATTAGCTTTGGGTTTGTATTTATGTACCATATGAGTATATATACATATAAGGATATGTTACCAAGGACACTTAACCGTATTTTTTTTTAACTTAAGTCAGGTGCAGTCTAATTGTGTGGGTACTTCTTGACTTCATCATATTACAATCTAATTTATAGTTAAAGTCTGTAAAGCATACAGTTGAAAAGTGCTGTACACTATTCCTTCTCTCCCACCACCATCACCCATATCTTCTTCCCTTACCACTCAGCATTTGTATCTTCATCCTCTTTTAGTTTATTTTTAGTATATTTTAAATATCACTTCAAAAATTAAATTTACTTTAAGTCAAAGATCCAGTTTCCTTACACGATCGACGTACTCTAGAGCTCCATAGTTTTTCAATTAAACTTATGATAGATCCGAACTTTTAATATTATAGACATACAGAGGCTTTTAGATATATTAATAATAGACAGTTCACTCAGCAGTGATCAGTCGTAAATGCTCTCCAGATTATCGTTAAGGTGTCAAACATAATCCTCCTCCAATAAAGCATTAGATCTACTCAGATAAATCTGGAAGTCATCTGCGGACAGATGAATAACAGAGTTAGTAATAAAATGTGATAAACTATTTATTTATTTATTCAATTTATTTTAATTATCTACAGATTACAATATTTTACAGACCTGCAGTTAATGTATTAATTAATTTTAAGATGAGTTAACATGTCTACAATTATAAAAAATACAAGACTTAAAATGAATCATTAGTTACTAACTATTCATTAAAATGCCGTGTGTCACATAGTATATGTCATTATGGCTCAAAAAACAGATGATTTTGAAGTGTTTTCTTTCTTCATTATAGCTATAATGAGGAAAATGTGCTAGACTTGGCATACAATATAAATGTGGAGCTCCGCTGCAAGGTATATAGAATACAAGGTATTCCCATTACGAACCGCGTTCCGCCATTAGTGACGAAATATCGTGAAAGTGTATAGGGAAGCTCCAAGGTATATAGAAGACAAGTAAAAAAGCTAGACTTGGTCTAAGACCAATTCTTATGATACCCTAGATGAATGCCCGTATAAAATTTCGTATGGTCACCGATCTATGCAACTTTGATTTTTGAAGTGGTTTTTCGCATATATTTCTAGAATGGCTTGTCGGACAGAAAAAATGATTATAACCAATTTTATAGGATTTCGTATTCTGAAGAAGTTTTTAGTACAATAAAAATGTCTTGGACTGATCGTTTTCACAGTATACGTAAAAAACCTAAATTTTTATATGGCAACACCAAGAACGAGTTGCCCGATTTAGTCCATTTTTGAAATTTTATTTGCGTTCTCAGGCAGTGTCAAAATATATAGTGGAAAACGAAAGTTTTGTATGGCAACCTCACGAAGGAGTTGCCCGATTTGTCTCATTTTCGAACTTAATTTTACTTTTTTTTTTTAAAGTCCGTGTACAAAATTTCAGCTCTCTAAGTATACGCGTTCTCGAGTTGTCGTGCACATAGACGGTCGGAGACATGCAAAAATCAAAATAACTTTTAATTTTATGGATAATCCGTATTGCTCTACCATTATTATTTCGAGGTGTTTCAAACGGAATGACAAACTGAGTATACCCTATAGATTTCATTTAGGGTATAACAAGTATTCCCATTAAAATTTTGACACTTTGCTCATGCTTCAATAAATAAAAAACGAGTTTTCAAAACAAAACTGAGGTCAAGCCGCATGAAAAAGTTGATAATAAACTTTTCTTCATACACAGAGGTGGGCTCAGATTTTTTGATTGGGACATTTCTCTTGAATATTCTTTCTCTTCATGAATCAAATCACTTATTACCTCTGATTGATCATACTGAAATATATCGGTGATTGTCAGCGAATAAAATCTGAGTCCACCTCTGTGTGTGAAGAAAAGTTTTGTTTTCTACTTTTTCATGCGGCTTGACCTCAGTTTTGTTTGAAACTCGTTTTTTACTTATTTTATTTTCTGCCTTTTTCACGTTAACTAAATTGTTATTATGTGCTGCATGGAGATATTTAAAACAATTTTGTGATGGCTGAAAAGACACTGATTTACCGAATTTTCCCGATTTTCCATGTTTTCCACAGACTTTTCCTATTACTATGTTTTTTTTTTTTTAATTTACAAGAATTTTCTGTGATTTTTCATGCAAGTTTTCATGATTGTTGATGCCAGTAGGACGGAAAAAAATAATGATTCCGCATAGCTTATAAAACTTTTTTGTCGGAAAATTCCGGAAATTTTCCAGAAAAATTAGAAAATTCTGCATTTTTCCTGAAACAGATTTATCACTAATCATATCGATGAAAATTTGTCCCATGATTTTCTCGCTTTTCCGGGTTTTCCACGGAGTTTTCCACAAAAGCAACTTTATGCAACTCATTTCGCTCTACAACTTTGTCTTAGGTTGCAAAACGCTCAAACGCTTCCTTGGTCGGAAAATCTCCGGAAAAGCGTTTTACATGAATTTTCCTCGATTTTTTCTGCAAGTTTTCACCATTGTCGGAGAAAAAGTAATGATGCCAGTTGATAGGGAACTTGATCCTGCATAAGTTAGAAAACTTTTTTACCGGAAAATTTTCCGGAAAAGTCGGAAAATTCCGGATTTTTTTTTTCGGAAAAATCGGAAAACTCTATTTTTTTCCTGAAACGGATTTATCACTAATCAAATTTGTACCAAATTTTTAAATGGTTTTTCCGGGTTTTCCATGGAAATTTCCGGTTCAAATTTTGATAGTTTCAATTGTCACGCGACATAAACTTGTGTGCCAAATTTCAGCTCGCTGTGATGACAAAAAATTCGTCTACGAGAGTGTCGAAAATAGTAAAAAAGAAATATACAGACAGACAAATTCGTGTACGAGTTAAAGGGAATGGCCTGAAAAAGAAAATCATGATCAAAATTTGTACAAAGTACGGATGTACAATAAGTTTTCAGACTATGCTTACCAGTTTTTATATAGCTGCCGTCGATTTAAAGTCCTATAGTGCATTCGTATTTTCTTTGCATATCTTATACTTATATGTAAATTTTCTACAAAATCTCCTTTTGAATTTTTTTTAAGTCCTAGAGGTTATACAATGCTATAAGTGATATTCTTTCCAATCAAAAGTTCTCCACACATCATATAACAACATTTCCGCCTTCCAAATCGAACATATGTGCATATCGGAAAATGTGCCCAAAGTAAAATTATTGCTTAAAATATTATAAATAAAAAAATTTCGCGGAAATACTTTCCCTTCGACAGCCAACTTTCTGGCACATTAATGCTGGTAATAAAATTTAAAACACATGTAATGAATATTTATACAGAAAATTAGCAAAACATTCACCCTTACGAAATGGATCCATCCATTGGATATATTTAGAATGAAATTTTCATTACTGTCAGTCAGTCAGCGAAAGTGAAACTATTATAATATGTGTTCACTCGTCGTCGTATGGCATTACTATAAACCTAAAAATGAACAAAAATCAACAAATTGCCGACAAATGATCAGAAATTCTATTTTCAGTGCAAGTGACGCGCCTGACTCATTATCTATATCTACATATATTGCGTGCGCCGTTTATACTGAGCAAATTTATTGAAAATGAAAGTGAAAACTGAAACTGATGAAGTCGAGGGGCAAATTGAAGATTGCATGATGATAGATAATTTACTGTTTGTATATAATACAGATTTGGGTCAAATCCAGGTTTTTTGTTGTTTATTATTATCTTGTAACAATGTTGATTTTGTTTAAAACGCGGCTTGTTCAAAAATGTTTTAGATGTTTTTACATGGATTTGATTGATTACAGGTGGTGGAAATTTTTTTGTAAAATAAATAAATAAATATATCTACTTAGAATCAAATATGAATTTTTGAATCAGATTTTGCTAATAGATGGCGTTACAAGCGAAATATTCAATTTTCAATTTATTTCAATTTATTTAATTAATTCAGGTGTACACAAGAGTATTTTTTTACTTCTTATTACTAGTACACAAAAATAGTGGTAGCCAACATATAAAATAAGACAAATTAATTAATAACTAAAAGTAATCCTATAAAACAAAGAAAATAATAAAGAATGAAAAGAAAATTATGAAAGAATATAAAAATAAAAGTAAAAGATTAAAAAAAATAAAATTTTTAAGAATTTAAAGAAACGAAACAACGATAAAAAAGACTTATGAAATTACTTGTGAATTTTGAACCAAAATTGTAAAAATGTTAACTTGATTTACTGATTTATCCATGAAGATCCTGCCCCGCTACTACCGAACCAATCCCGGACATATTTCAGTTTAAAAATTCCAATTTTTAATAATCTCCTTGAATTTAACAATCGAACTAGTGCGCTGAACATTTGTCGGCAGACGATTCCACAAACGCGAAGCTTGAACGAAGTAAGAGTCACTTTGAACAGAATAATGGAAGACAGGAATAAGTAGGTTAAAATGCCATTCAGAATTTAAGAATCGCAGTTGATTGCTAAGGTACTCTGGCTTGCCTGTATAGATGATTTTATGGAGAGAGAATAATAGCCTTCTCTGACGGTGCTCATTGAGAGAACAACCCAGCAAGTCTTACACAGTCATTAAAAGCTATATTCAACCTTCTTAAACAAATGGAATCCAAATGTGGAAAAACTAAGCTACCATTCGTAAAATAAGATAGAAGAAGTGATCTGACCAGCAATCATCTGGTGCCAATTGGCAGAATACTGGTCGATAACCACAGCCGCCGAAGGCCACCATAGATTTGCCGATATGGTCACAGCAATTCATATTCGTACCAATTAATACACCAAGATTTTTGACACGTCTAGAAAAAGGCAGAGTAAAATCATTTAAAGTGAGACAGGTGGGAGATCAGAGAGCATAATATCATTCCGATAAAAGGCAATGCACTGTGACTTGAGTGGATTCAGTTTTAAATTATTATTAGTAGCCCAACGAGAAACATTTTCCAGGTAGGAATTCATGCGATCTAAGCAATCTTCTAAGAGACCGATAGGTCTGCTAATTTGAAGCTGCATGTCATCAGCATATAAATGAATATTGCAATTGTCAATAGAATACGGCAAATCATTTATAAACATACAATAACAATAACGGACCCAGTATGGACCCTTGTGGTACACCGCAACTTAGAGGACAAGCACTTGATACAAGATCACCAACATTCACACGTTGAGATCTTTCTGATAGAAAACTACCGATGACGGCGACGGACGGATTTGAGAAATTAAAGTTAAGCATTAGTTTAGACAGTAATTTTGGATGATTAACTGAGTCAAAAGCTTTAGAGAAGTCGAGTAAAGTTAAGATACATAGATGATTCATGTCAAGTGATTTTCTTACGTTAGACGTTACTTCAATCAGTGCCGTTTCGCAACTATGCAAACGACGAAAACCAGATTGGTAAGGACTGAGGAGGTTACGACAATCCAAATATTCAATTATTTGAAGATACAATAGCTTCTCAAGTACTTTGGCCAAGAAACAGAGAATACTTATAGGGCGGTAATCAGCTGGTTCCTTTGCTTTTTATACCCTAGATGAGATCTATAGGGTATACTACGTTTGTCATTCCGTTTGTAACGCACAGAAATAATGATGGTAGAGCAAAATGGATTGGACACCCCCGCATAAAATTAAAAGTTATTTTGATTTTTGCATGTCCGTCTGTCCGTCCGTCCGTCCGTGTTAGCTATAATTCGAGTACGCGTTCACTTAGAAAGCTGATATTTTGTACACGGACATTAAAAAAAAAAGTAAAATTAAGTTCGAAAATGAGACAAATCGGGCAACTCCTTCGTAGGGTTGCCATACAAAAATTTCGTTTTCCACTATATATTTGGACACTACCTGAGAACACGTCAACGTAGAAAGCTGAAATTTAGTACATTGTGTTTTCATAGTAATAGCAAAAAAAGTTTCAAAAATAGACTAAATAGGGCAACCCCTTCTTGGTGTTGCCATATAAAATTTTTGGTTTTTTAAATATACTTTGAAAACGATCAGTCCTAGACATTTTTATTGTACTAAAAACTTCTTCAGAATAAGAAATCCTATAAAATTTGTTATAATCATTTTTTCTGTTCGACGAGCCGTTCTAGAAATATATGCGAGAAACCAATGCAAAAAATCAAAATTGCTCAAATGGGTGACCATACGAATTTTCATACGGGCATTCATCTAGGGTATCATAATAATTGGTCCTAAAAGACCAATTCTAACTTTTTCACTTGTTAATAAGTATAATTGGAAGCCGTTACTAAATTCCAAGCAGAGATATTATAAATACCAATAGAAGGTTGTGCTAATATTTATACCAACAGAGCTATTAACTGCTCAGCCATCATCATCATCTTGAATACGCAATAAATTTTTAGAACTAACAATAGTCATAGACTGACTGAACACAAAAAGCCCATCAAATGGCACGAATCAACCCTTCAACTTTAAAATTTGTGTGCATATTAAAATCCTTTTCCAAGCCATCAAAAGCAGTCTCCCTCTCAGGTTTGACTAAAGCATACCTACTACTTCGACAATAAGTGGCGTAATACCCCGACCATATAAGAAAAACAAAACGTTCACTCCTCAAGCTGCATGTCACTGACCACACACTCTAGAGCACCATGTAGTCTCATAAATAGCTCATCAGAAAGTCTTGCTCCCATTCCAATGGAATCTTCCTAAAAACTAAGTCTGACACATCAGGGGGAGGGTGAGTAAGCCCATAAAGGATTTTTCCTTCCAGGGGTGAGAAATCGGTGTCGCGTGCCTAGAATTCCTGATTTTACAGCAACAGAAGCTGCGATCCCTCTTAAGCTTCCCTTTTTATATATATATGTATATATTTTTTTTTTGGTTCCTTCTTGCAAGGGCAGTGTGCTCTTTGTGGTGTGTCGGTCGGCTCAGTGATGTTATAGCGGCAGTGACACTATCATTTGATAGCCTCATAATGGTAATAACCATAATAGCCTGTGTCACCCCGTGCATGACAAACTTATCGGTGCGGTCTTCATCGCTTCAGAATTTGAATCCCTTTTAACACACTTTGTGCAAGTATCTATAGTAGTTCGTAGCCCTACACCCTTCCCCCCTTTTACTCGCTGTATTTGCTGTACGTAGAATTCCCCAATTTCATAAGTCAGTTAACTTCACACAGAGTTTTGTAGAGAGATGTTGCGGGTAGTTAGAGGGCGATAAATATCTCAAGGAAGATTCCTTGAGATTCCTTGAGATACCCCCAATTGAACAACTTAACGGAATTCCGTCCCGAGGCCCCCTCTTACAAGATGTTGCATTAAGTCTTGACAGTTTGCTCTTTTGTTTGTCTACGGGTCTCATAACCACACCATAATATGGTTGGCTTGTCTGCTTCGGGGTAGGTAGGTAGGTAGGTGGTTTATTGACTCGAAAATTACCGCAAATGGGATACTAAATGATTTTGTTAGAATTCGGCAGATTGGGGTTGGTTGTTTGTATGGATGGATGGAGTAAGGGGTTCCATATATACTCGTCAAGAGTTTTCGTAAACGATTTGATTTATGATTGTTTATTCAGGCGAATCTGTTGCTGGACTATATGAACTTGGGCTCATGAATTATTAGTTCTATATATGAGCTGATGTCATCTCTACGAATATATTTCGTTTCAAGTGACCATTAAAGAAATAATCTTGAAATATCCAAACATAATCACGTCATCGACAAGGTTAGCACGTCCTCTCTGTTCAAAATCTGTAATGCATAAAAAATTGTACAAACACCATAGGCTTTGTAATCGGTTCCCGGTTTCAGGGGATAAATAAAACATTTCAAGTTCATTTAAAGTGCGTTGTGGTAGTGGTGGTGATGGTGATGGTGATGCTATAGTGAAAGAAGATGACAACATCAAGAGTTCTCATAAATTCTCAAACTCTGCACGATTTCCTCCCTTATTGCATGAGTATCTATCCAGCTTCTCGTTGACAGCCTTAAGCTGAATAAAAGACTGGAAATTGCACTTGAGTTGGCTCATCGTCTTATCCAATGCCAAAGAAAGCCACCTACATAAATATACAGAATGCAGCAGAATGTTAGACAAGAGACTAGAAAAAAAATCACACTACACACCTACATACATACGTATACATACATACATCATCCCTAGAGGCTGGTGCAACATGTGATGATGATCTTTAAAGAGGTTCTTTCCCCCCGCACATCGCTACATAGATATGACATTGTGCTCCATTTCAACATGTTTTCTTGGTTTTATCTTAAGTCCGCCACCATTAAATTCATGCATGCTACTACTACTTCTACTTCTACTTCTAAATATTGAGGGGATAAGAAATGCATTTCAAATGCAAATCGCCGGATGTTAAAAATTTACTGTAGAATACCAGAAAATCTAGTGATCATCAGATTACGACTGTAGCAACCAACAAAAACACACTTGGCGAATGGCCCCGAAATCGCGTTAGACACCCTCCCTATGTTCCCTGTGCTCTCTGCCCACTAAACTTTGAAACTCTACAGGCGATCCAATTTTCTAATTGACCCAAAGACAGACAGTTTCATTTCAATTTGTCAGAGAAAACAAAGAAGATCTGCTCCGCTACCGTTCTCTAAAGAAGAGATATTTTTGTGAAGATTTAATCAGATCGCGCACGCACAATTTATTCACCGGCAAATATATTTACATAGTTCCAATTCCAAGTATATAGCCGACTACGTTATGTGCAAGGAGACTATAGAGATGATATCGCAAAATGTGATAAGAGAGCATGTCATGACATTGACAACATATGATGACTATGCCGACCAAGAAGACGACGTTTTATAATAGAAATTGCCACAAAGTATGTCTTTAGGGCAAGTGCAATCAATTTCTCAGCTGGCCGTTTCTAATTAAACTGAACTAAACTGAGCTGAGCCTAAGCTCTAAGTCGCATGCGCTGCTTTAGCATGTGGAACAAATAAGGAGAGAGATTTTTCGCAATCTTTCCTTGGCCTCATGTTTATTGCAACAGATTGCATTTAATTGAGTTGTAATTCGACTTAAAGCCTCCCCCGCTGTGGTTATGTTTTGATTTTCCTCATTAGCCTTTGAGGAAAATTGATTAAGTGCTCGGGAATTTGTAAGCGCGTCGTATTTAATTAATTGAAAGTGTAAAACTAACGAATTTTTTAAGGAAATTACTGATAATGAAGATAGGTGCAAGTGATAACAACTGTTGTTATTATTATAAGAAATATGCATTTATAATGAATTTTTATTGGTTTCCTTCCGTTGAAACTAAAACATGATGTCATTCATCAGGCGAATTATGTATAGGAAAGATTTGATTTGGGACGATTAGATATTGGCAATGATACACTGGAGAAGGATCTCTATTGGAAGGGGTTAAACCAACTGATTTTTGTGAGTCTAGTCCACAGAAAGTTCGACAGAAATGAAGTGAACTTCTGTGAGACCGTCCTACTTGAAACTGGTGATAAACCAGACCTGTAAAATTCCAAGTACAAGTACCAGTACCTGGATTTGAAATATTTTAAGTACAAGTCCCGGTACTGGTACTTTAAAATTTTTCAAGTACAAGTCCCGGTACTGGTTCCTAAAAAAATTTCAAGTACAGGTCCCGGTAGTGGTACTTTAAAAATTTTCAAGTACAATTACCGGAACTGGTACTGTTACTAGTACTTAAGTATAAATGTACTTAAGTACTTTAAAATTCCAAGTACAAGTACCAGTACAGTACCAGTACCTGGACGAAATATTTTAAGTACAAGTACAAGTCCCGGTACTGGTACTTAAAAAAATGTCAAGTACAAGTCTCGGGACTGGTACTTTAAAAATTTGCAAGTACAAGTCCAGGTACTGGTACTGTTACTAGTACTTAAGTACCAATGTACTTAAGTACTTTACAGGTCTGTGATAAACAATGCCATTAACAATTTCTTTGTATCCTGAAATCAACATAAGAACGATTTAGATCTTTACGGTGTTTGTATTGCCAATCGAATTGAAATCAGAGCACAGAATGCATTTATTTAAGTTAAAACTAGCAAATTTTTTTTAGTAATAATTATATTAAAATTTTTATATTAGCATTCAATTAAACTAAGTCTAAAGAATTGAGAATTATGGATAAATCAAATGTTATTTATAAACTTCTTTGAAACTATTAAATACTACAACTGCTGCTACTACTACTATGAATTAAATTGGATTTTATCCATTTTCCTAACAACTCAATGTATTTTCCTAGGATCTATATCTATTAGAAAATTTCAGCAAAAAATAAATCTCAGAAAACAAAAATCCGAAACAAAATTCCTCACAGTAAAATTCTAGAAAAGTCAAATTCTAGAAATGTGGTTTAATAAACAAACAAAAAGCTAAGGACTTATTATAGAGCCCTGAGGGACACCACGGAGGCAGATCATGAAACTGGCACAAGTGTTTATGGTATTTATGGATTAGTCTAGCTATGTCGAAATGTAATGTCGCAAGACTATAAGTAATTTGTATATGTAATTACATGAGTATTAATTGTAGTAAGGCTCTTATATCTCAAGAACAACTTTAGTACGCATCTTGTACATTACGAAATATTAAAGCGATCTTTCTAAAGAATCTTAAGATTGTTTGGAAAAATAAACACGAATTTGTTTATTGATCGTGAAACGATGCAATCTGATGGTGCTAAAGATCTACGTGGCTATGGGTCTATCCAGTGTAGAGCTGAAAATTGGATCCGGATTTGCTAATATCCGGATATCCGGATACCCAACTGCGAACTATCCGATGCCTGAGATCCGGATCCGGACTAAGCAAAAAAGCTTCAAAATTGTGTTGTTTAATTGAGAAAATGAGAATATCATGAAATTTATATTTTCTAAATAAAACAATGCAATCTGAGGGAAATTTAGACCTTTTTTTGCTTAGTCTGGATCCGGATAGTTTGGATCCGGATAGTTGGGATCCGAATAATAGGATCCGGATTATTCGGATAGCCGGATTTGAGGAATCTGATCCTAATTATCTCGGATAATCCGGATAGTAAATTATCCGGATACTTTCAGCTCTAATCCAGTGTTGGGACGTTGTTGCGGCCGAAGTTCCCTCGAAAATGGGATTTACGGGAACTTTTTCCACAAATTATTATGCGAATTCCCACAATTTTTTCCTAGGTACCAAAAAACTATAAGAAATACAACAAAATGAACAGTTCACGTAACTTTTGAAAACTATTTACTTTTTATTGATATAGGTGAGACCAATACAAAAGTAAATTCCCAAATTAAGAGTAAACAGATTATTGCTAACTATGTATATATCAGCTATTTACTGCAAAGTCTCATCCCTAATCACAATTATACTCATTTCTTAAAGCCTTTCTATTTGAAAATTGCTCAATATTTGAGTTTCACGGTCATTTAACATAGAAGAACAAGAAAGGAAATATTTTCTGAATTTTGAAAATATGATTTTTCCCATAATATTGTATCCGGGGGATGGGGGACAAATTATCCGTTCTCCATTTTTAAGGTTTTTTCAGGCCAAAAATTCTCATATATGTCCACTTTTCATACTACTTTAGGCCCAACATGAACAGATATGAGAGCTGTCTTAAACGATGCATTATAATACTCTAAAAATATTTAATGAGCAATGTTTATTACAGTTATGCGGGGGTAAGCTTTGACGATCGGATCTAGCTTGAGCGATTTTTTTGACTGAAAAAGTGGACTTTCTTCTTCCCGTAATTCTTCGGAATTGGTCCGTCGTGGAAATTTCCTACGACAAAAATGTTCACAATAGAGCCACTAATGGCCATGAAAGAAAGACTACAAAAATATATGCAAAATGTTGTAACTGGGGTATATGTGACCCAAGTGCATGAAAGTGGATTTTCCAGCGGCAAAAATTGGCCGAGAAAGTTTTCTGCATCTGAAAAAAAGTACACTACCCGATAGCACTCGCCGAGACTTTTAATTTCATATGCAACATCTCGTATTGGAACCACCCCCCCCCCCCGACCCCCCACCACAGCCGATCGTTCTAACTCCCACCATAAAATGTGGAGAGAAAAATTTTCTTTTACGAATTGTAGTTGGCAATGAGCTGAGGCGAACAGTGGAACCCGTTTTCCGTTCGGACATAACCCTACCGAGTTAGAGCTGTTCTAAGGTGCGAAAAATCTAGAACCTCAGTTCGAATAAAATCAGGGGAAATACTAAAAAAAAATGACTATGGGATAGCCTCCGAGTATAAGAGTGTGGGTATTTAAACTTTTTTTCAGGACCCAAGGAATTCAATTCTGTGCTAGATTTTCCAAAATGTAATAGATCAAAGTTTGACCCCCAAGCCTTCCCCAACTTAATTGAAATAACAATATTAATATTAATAAAAAATGCATTGTTTAAGACATCTTTCATGTCTGTTCATGCCGGGCCCAAAATGAGCAACCCGCTTTGATAAATAATTCGGTTTTAGAAAAAGGAGGTAGGTAGCAGTATTAATAGCCTTAGATCAGATAAAATTTAAATTCTTTAAATATGTGCTCCATATAATCTGCCCACAATTAATCCAATTTTCTCATCAGGTAACCCAATAGAATATCTTTTTTCACCTATAATAGTATTTGCTGATTATCATTTTAGTTTAGTTTAGCGTTTTGAATTGTTGACAGACAAACTACACGAAAGTCTGACTATAACTAAAGTGACAGTCAGTCAAAAACTCGGTCCTCAAGGACCCTTAGTGCACCCTCTTCAAGTATTTATACATCCACTTTATATTTCTGTTAAATTGGACGTTAAGAAAACGATTTGTCAATCCAAACTGAATATGTATATGAATGTCATCTCTTTCCACATTTATGCATGTACGAAGGTTACTTGAACCTTTTAAGAGACAGGAAGTCAAGAAAAGTTCATCAGAGGAGGAAGCTTTCCCTGTGCGTTGACAAATTGACTTTGATTTTTTTTTCTGTTGTTGAAAATTATCATTTTCGAATCCTTTTCATTCCATCCATTTACTCAAAATGCAACAATAAACGTAATAATAGACACACACGTCTATTTTTAATACCTTCTTACCATTTGGTGAATTCTGGATGAGAGGTGGCATGTTTTTAAATGGAACCGCGCGAATGTGCAATCCATTTTATTAGCCAAAGAACATAAACAACAACGGATGAGTGATTCAAGCGGTATTGCTTTTTTGAATTGCACCACACATACATATACGTTCATATATGTATGTGTGTGTAACTTGCTAGTTTATTTGAAGTCGGAAATAGCTGGATGTTGTCATCACCTGAAATGTGCACTTTTGCATTCATCATGCATTCAAATCTTCGCCTATCAGTTGGATCTTGTCGAAAACCTTTCTCGTGGTGTGTAATGTGAGGAAATTCCATTCTAGTGTGCAAAGCCTAGCCATGTAATATTAAAATATTCAGCGTTTTATATCTGCACCGGCTTTTGATAGTTCTATTTACTTAATTCATTCGCCATTATTGGGGTCTTACATAATAGAGGTGCGTATACCATAAAATTCCGCGAGATTAGCAATCAGACTAAATAGTCCTATCAGTTGTAAGATGGAGATTTTGTGCTTGTACATAGTACTCTCGTATTTCTACAATATCTGTCAGCGAAGAATTAGCCGCGATGTGATGCCACACAAACATACATTTATTAACATGCTCATGGTAAGGAAATTGTTTTTTAATACGCTCGGGGTGTGTTAGCTATCTTAGCTTGGCCCGAAATGAAATTCTTTGGCGATGGGCCAAACATTTCTCACGTTGTGCAGTGCCAGATGTTTTTTTCTCTTTTCTTTCTTTAACTGATATCTGTAGGTAGGTAATTATTAATCAGAGGCTTAATCACTTGATAAGAATCTCTATGGAGGCTTTTTTTTATAATTCAAGATGAATGTGACAGGTTAACTGCAGACTCTTGACTTGATTCTTTAAAAAAGTGGGAATCTTACTTAATTTTGATGCTTTCAGTTTTGATTGATGGGTGCATTGTCAGAGAGTGTGTTTTTGGTTGGTCGGTCAGTGGACGCTGTTCATATCAACAAATTTTTGACGTTCACCTTAATTTTATGTCATTCAAACTGATATGTATTCATTATTGTTTAAATAGATTGATTTCGAAATTCGAAGTTAGGGTTTTCAATTGAAAATGTTTACTAGAAATTTGAAAATTCTATTTGGAATTGATTAATATGAAATTTATGAATGATAATTTTGTTAGGAAACAAAAAACCAAAGTGAAAAAAAAATTTAACATAAGCCGTTTTTTGCGAAATTTTTGTACGACTTATTTTCAAAATTTTTCTGAGTTTCGAAAACAAATTTCGAGTTTTCCGAACGAGTTGAAATTTTTTGAGTGTGTGGCTTAAGCATAAGAGAATCCAAGTATCGAACACTTTTATTAGAACATTCATGAACTGATTTTCGAAAATGGTTTTTTTTTAACTATTTGGGTGAAAATTATTAAACAACTATAGGAAAACAGATTTAATATTTAATTTCGCGCTTTTCTCAAATATAGTAAGATAATAAAACCTGGCGAAATATTGTTGTTTGATTTATAATATTTTTATGTAGGGGAGACCAGGGAAAAGCCGACATTTTATGGGATTTACCGATTTAGATCTAAAAAAAAAGACTTTGAGCCAAATAAGTGATATCTTTGGAAACTGTAATTCTTCAGCTAAAAGTTTATGTAAAATTGTCTTACTTACCGTAGTGCACCCATGAATAATGAATAATAATGAATAATAATAATAATAATTTCTCTATCGGTGGCTGAACTTCATACCATTTAAATGTAAAAATTTGAACTTATATATTTGTTCCTTATATATTCGTCCATTCTCTTCCCATGAAACTTATGACGAAATATTTACAAATATCCAGTAATGTTTCCCAAAACGCTGAAAGCAATGCTATATTTTTGATCCTCGGCGACTTTAATCTTCCCAATATATCCTGGTCAGTTGCTGATGGCCGAAAATACTATGGAAATAGATGACTTAAATAATCGAACAACATTTTCTTTGTCAACTTTTATGTCTTTTTGCCAATTTGAACAATTTAACTGTATTCCGAATAGCAATCAGAGGTATCTGGACCTAATATTATCTAATGCAGATTTGGGTAATATTGTTGTAACTCAAACCCCTTCTATCCCTTGTCTCGTATTGATAGTCATCATCTTCATCTTCTCGTTGAATTCAAAATAAAGAAAGTACCCCAGCTTCCTGAGAAAATCAATAAGCGTTTATTTTAGCGGGCTGACTATGATGCTATCAGCAACTTTCTCTCCAATATAGATTTCTCGCTGTTACAACATCTAGACGTGAACCAAGCCTTGCAAATATTTTATAGTCATCATAACAACTGAGTATTTCATTCCCTGGATAACGAAAAATCGAAATAAATATCCTGTATGGTTTTCTCGTGACTTAATTCATGCTATTAAGCTTAAGGAAAAATATAGACAAAACTACTCAAAATCCAAGCACCCTGAAGACTATACAACTTTTAGTTTTTTGCGCAATAATGTAAAAATTTAGAGAGTGTTGTGATAAATATGTTTTAGACACTGAAAACTGCATATCCTCTAACTCTAAGGCTTTTTAGTCTTATGCTAAAAACATGAAGCTCTCTGGCTCCTATCCTAGGCAAATGCATTACGATGAAGCGTCTGCTGATATACCTGAAAATATTTGTATCTTATTTGCAACTTACTTTCAAACTACATTCAATGTTCAGCAGAGCTCAACAATCCCTCCTACATCCGATGAAATCCATTATAACAACTCTACATATATCCCCTGATACGTCATAGTGATGTTGAAATAATTCTTGCATCGTTGGATGAAAATAAAAATGCGGGTCCAGAGGGTATTCCCAACATATTTTATAAAAACTGCTCTCTCCTATATCCATGTTAATCAATTCATCTGTTTCCAGCCATACTGTTCCTGATGTTCTTAAGGATCATTTTGTTCATCATGCTTTCAAAACAGGGGATAAAGAGGTGTTAAAGAATTACCGCCCCATTTCTACTTCCAATGCTCTAGCCTTGATCCTTGAAAGAATCGTTTATAATGCCCTAATACAGCAACTAGAACTCTACATCTGCCCTCAGCAACATGGCTTCCTACCAGGCCGATCTACGGTAACTAATATCTCGGTATTCACCGACTCTGTTGCTCTGGCTCTTGATAAAGCTAAACAGTTGGATGTTTTCTATGCGGATATATCTAAGGCATTTGATAGAATAAATCACAAAGTAGTCATAGATAAGATAAGGACATGGGCTTTGATTCTAACAGTACCCTTTGGTTTGAGTCATATCTAATCTCGAACCATCATCTAACGGTTGTAATTAACGGATTTTCGTCAAATTCATACATGCAAATCTCGAGTGTACCTCAAGGCTCGATTCTTGGTCCACTTCTCTTCTTATTATATATTAATGATCTTCCTAATGAGTTATCCTCTGCTTCCTTAATATATGCTGATGACACCAAAATTTATCGAGTTATAAATGATCCATCTGATTGCCAATACCTACAAAATGGCATCCAGAAACTGCTCTCTTGGTGTAATAAAAATCAACTATCCTTAAATGTGGATAAATGCAAATGTATGTCCTTCTCAAGAAAGCAGCAAACCACGTTGTACTGGGACTATAAGCTGGACCCCGTCTCTATCATGCGCGTATCAGAAATCAATGATTTAGGAGTACAATTTGATAGCAAACTTCTCTTCGACTCGCATATTAATCATATAACCAACAAGACCTTTAAAACCTTGGGGTTTCTGTTAAGATGCGCTAGGCCATTTAAACAGCTTTCTTCGAACATTACTAATATGTATAATACCTTGGTTAGATCTATACTGGAATACGCTTCCCCAATTTGGAACCCTTTCTATATGACGTACAGAAACAAAATAGAGAGTATTCAACGTAGATTTACTAGGTACTTGCTTTTTAAACTTACAGGCTCATATCTGGATTATGATGACAGACTGGTCAGATACTCCATGTTATCATTAGAAGCACGTCCTTCCTATCTTGACGAATTGTTCCTGTTTAAAATTTTACATGGTGACTCATCTCACCTACTATCTCTCTTAAAAATCAGCTTTCCTAGTCGCCTCACCCGCCAGCCACTTACTTTCCGTATCGATGATCCCCGCACTAACTTGCGCTTCAAATCCCCTTTGGTTAGGATTCAAAAGGCCCACAATGTCTTATAAAGGGTTTTCCAATAAGAGGTGTTATTCTTATATTCAAAGAAAAATGCCATTTTTTGAGCTAAATGATCGGATCTTTATTTCATTATAAAGAGGAAGGTATGCCGTTAATAATGGAAAATAACATCAGCCAAATGACCACCACGACCACGCCTACAGGACCATATCCTTTTCATGAAATTTTCCATAACCAAATCGCAAAGTGGCTGCCCCATGTCCCCGATAGCCTCACGAATTCCTTCTTTGAAGTCTTGAATCGACGCTGGGCTGTTGGCGTAGTCTTCCACGTGGCCCCAAAGGAAGAAGTCGCAAGGTGTTAAGTCACAAGATCTCGGTGGCCAATTGTGATCACCTCTTCGAGAGATAACACGGTCCGGAAACTTTTCCCGTAAAAGATCAATGGTTTCGTTGCTTGTATGGTACGTAGCGCCGTCTTGTTGAAAGTAAACGTTGTCCAGATCAATACCATCCAATTCCGGCCATAAAAAATCATTAATCATCTGTCGATAGCGCAATCCATTCACCGTAACTGTTGCTCCAGCCTCATTTTCGAAAAAGTAAGGTCCAATGACCCCGCGGGACCATAAACCGCACCAAACAGCCACACGTTGAGGATAGAGAGGCTTTTCAACAATAACTCTTGGGTTTTCCGAGCCCCAGATGCGACAATTTTGCTTGTTGACGAAGCCATCGAGGTGGAAATGGGCCTCATCACTCAAGATGAGTTTTCGATGGAATTCCGGATCATTTTCATGCATTTCAAGGACCCAATCAGCAAAGACTCGACGTTGTTGATGATCGGCCGGCTTGAGTTCTTGTGTTAACTGAACTTTATAAGCCTTAAGACCCAAATCTTTATGCAAAATACGGAGTAATGACGTTTGTGGAATGCCTAATTCCAAAGAACGACGAGGAATGTACACACTTTCGGCTACAGCAGCAATATTCTCGGCTGTTCTTGAGCGATGTGCACGGATTTTATTCTTCACATCACTAACTTGTCCCGACAGCTCGAATTTTTCTACCAATTTCTGTATTGCGGTCCGACAAGGTGCTTCACGCGACGACCCAAAAATGTTCGAGTTTTACGAACCGTCTCTGCCACATTTTCACCATTTTTATAGTGAATTTTAATAATTTCAATGCGTTGTTGAATCGTGTATCGTTCCATTTTTGTTAATGGCGTAGTTTGTACTTGTCAAATGTCAAAAATGACAGCTCCAAAAGTGACATATACCGAAATAGCGGGCTAATTAAAATAACAGCTCTTATTGGAAAACCCTTTATAACGATACAGATATGCTTAGTGACAACTTTACGGTTTTTAAACGCAACCTCTTGGTCGTAATAAAACATTTGGATAGTTTTTCCATTTTACGTTAACTAGATCTAGTTCATCTTTATTTTTCTGCTTTCTTCCTCCTTGCCTTCATGCTTATTTGTTATTTTGTATTTTTAGTTTATCTTATTTTACCTTTTTTTTATTATTATACTTTTTAAGATATCCTTATTATCTTTATTTGTTATCTTATTTCTTATTTTTTGTTTCTATAATCTATTTTTGATCTGATATTGTTGTTTTGTTTTTCGTTTTTTTTATGTAATTAATGGATTTGAATTTTTGCTTTTCCGTTTTTAATTTGATTTTTTTCCCTTTTTTTTTTTGCAAAAATTATATACACCGGCACTGGCATCTAATTCTACTTTTATGCCCTCCCATTAAAAATGTATAGAAATTTCAGAATTCTAATATTATTACAGACCGTAAATATATTTTAAAAATTAAGCCGCCCCGATAAAATTTTCCTTCCTTCCAAAGGAATACAAAAAATGCCATCCCGTATTAAGTGAAAGTGCATCCTACCTGTTTAAAGAAGAGACACAACCATTATTACAAAAGATATGCCTTCAACACTTTCCACCAACAAGTATAGTCCTGGTAACATCAAAGAAATCTTCTGAAGAAAGTGTGGGTGTGTATTTGCTCGTTTCTGCAGCCTATATAAAGCTGATATTAAGCCTCCACATACCTCCTGTCCCCTGAACTGAACTAAATTTGGAACAAAGTCATGAAAACATCTCAAAACAGATGAAGGGATGAAGCGCATATATAAAATTTTCCAGCCTGGGTACTAGCTAGTTGTTGTTGTTGTTGTTGTGGTGGAAATTTCTATGCCGTATTACTGACTAATCAGTGCCAACATTGTTTGGTGAAAATATTACAAAATGATGCAGAGCGCACTTGTAAGAAATGAGGACGACACATTGAAGAAGACGATACTCCCTCACAAGTATTTATATGCCTACTCTCCTCCCAGAAGCTCAAATAATCTCAAACAACATAGAGACGGGTCCATGGTGGGATGGGGAAGGGGAGTGATATCTTTTAAGCAGCTCTTGACTCTTATACTTTTCATTCACGAATGAAACTTTCAAGTGCAACAGATTATTGCCTGCCAGGTAAAAATAGGTGACTCCAAGGTGTTCAAATATTTTTGATTGCACTTTCAATCTTCACTGATTAGGGACAATATTAATTTTACATTTTGGGTGTAGGTGTAGCGTCCTTTTATACATATCTATTTATTACAATCATTTATATAGGTAGGTAGCTATACTTTGCGTCGTATGTACATATAGGACCCCCCAGATGAGCGCGGCTTTTTCTTTAGTTACCCTCAACACGAATAATTCATTGGACATAGAATGCAAATCGCGAATGAGATCATCAATTTCCATGATGGTAGGTATAATGGCAATGCAGCAGAAAGTCGCCCACATGAAAATTGTATAGTAACGATTCTCTACAGTCGTAACGACTGCTGTTTATAAGAGTTAGAATTAAAGACAAACTGTGTCCAAGAGGATATCTTTTGGACTTGATGCGCCATCGACTCCATATATCTCTTGGATCTTCTAAGGCATTCACAAAGGGTCTTAAGAATGCTTCGGATACACTGGAGAAGATTATAGATATGTGTATGGTGTTTCTAGGACGGCAGCTATTACTAATTACAATTTATGATCTATGGGTGGTATGAAATGTTTTACGGATGACTTGGTCTTTTTCTTAATGGATATAGCTGCTATAGATTCAGCGGCGATTAACTCATAAAGAAGCTTCTGGGAAAAATTTGTGAATGGACATGTAATAGTTTTGAGAATGAGCTCAAATGTTATAATTATAATAATAATAATAATTTATTTATAGTGGTACACAAGATTTGCAAATCTTTTGTTCGTACATATAGAAATTACAGTCGAATCTAGAAATTATAGTTATATATAAATGAGGTGATTAAGCAAATATTAACAATTTTAACTATTAGAGAATGTTAATAATTAATACACAATTACGAAAATCTGAGAAAGTGCCAATAAAAAAATAAGAGAAAGTACATAGAAAAATTCAGGAATTCAATAAAGATAGATAGACTACTACACTAGTAATAAACTGCACACATTGAAATTTAGAAAAGCGCTCAAAAGTTAAGCAGTAACCCATTCAGCCTAGACCATTCATGAATCCTCCCAAGATCCTGATTAATATGCTCGGTGCAGTCCTCAATGAGGCCAATAGGCCTACTTAAGTATAGCTGTACATCATCAGCATATAGATGAATTTTAGCATCTTCAATAACATCAGGAAGGTCATTAATAAACAGGCTAAAAAGTAGAGGACCAAGTACAGAACCCTGTGGTACACCACATGAGACGGCCTTCAAGGCCGAAAAGTTATTATCCACCTTAACTAGCTGATGTCGATCATAGAGGAACTCTTTAATCAAGGAAATAACGGTTGCACTGAATCTGAATTCGGATGCAAGTTTGCAAAGCAGGAATTCATGGCCAACGCTATCAAATGCCTTAGAGAAGTCAAGAAGGACAAGCGTACTGAAATTATTGTTGTTCATGGCCATTCTTATATCTGTTGACATCTTTAATATAGCAGTTTCACAACTGCGAAACAGACGGGAACCAGACTGCCAAGGAGAGAACATCTGATTACAATCAATCCAACATAGTATTTGCATATATATTAACTTCTCTAGAACTTTCGACAAGAATGACAAGATCCTGATAGGGCGAAAGTCACTAGGTGTTTCAGCTTTAGCCTTCTTAAGGATTGGCAGGACAATAGCAGTTTTCCAGGTGTTGGGAAAAGTAGAAGAGGTAAAACAAGTATTCATGATATAAAGAATGTACATATCAATCAAGGGAAGTAATAGCTTTATAAGGCGTGGTAGTAGAGAATCGGGTCTTGTAGCCTCCGATTTAACTGAGAAAATAGCAGAGCTCAAATGTTATATGTAGAAATAATGACAGCCTATCTGCAGTACAAGTTTGAATTGGTTAAAGGTAAAAATACGAGGTGAAAAGAAAGTTTAAAAAAACATAATTAAAATAGAATTACACCCTTGAAGGAATTCTATTATAAGATTCCTAAAAAAAAATTTAATTATTTGTATTTATGTATTAGTTACAGTCTATGAACGTATTGATGAGAGGTTCAAAATCCTTAGATCTCGAGCGTATAATTTAAGTAAAACATTGCTCGAATTTGCTATAAATACTATATCGAGTTAGAGTCAGAAGATCTGGATGCAAGGAAGATCCCAAAATGGTGACTCACTTTTTCTGTCACTGTTCAGCACTCTCTGATAAATAATAGAGAATTTTTGGTGGTACCATTAAACCTAAATGGACTATATGAAGTATAGGCAGGAGAGGGTTGGGAATTAATCTTACATTTTAGTAGAGCATCCAGCTGGGATATATGAGGAAAGTCTTATGAACAAAGACTAAAACCTCTTAAAACCACCCATCTGACATATGTAGAACATATTTTCTCTGGGGAAAAACAATAGGCAGACTGCACAAAGTCAAGGTTTTTTTTTCATATTATACTTGCGATTCAGGAAGGGTGAGAGCTTAAAATAATCGGAATTTTTGAGATTTATTTTTAAGCGAACGTTTATTACATATAAATTTTGTTTTGTTCTGCATATTGACATACATGCATTAAAATATGATTTTTCTTTTCTTTTTCAAAAATATAATTTTTAGTTAAATGGTGTAAACTCTAACAGTCTGCTGCTCGAAAAAGGTCTATGGCTACGCTTAACTAAAAAACTAATCTATCAAGTACCTTTTGACTAAATTGCTATAGGTACCTAGTTTATCCAATGTAAATTGACTGAGTTACATCGAGAACCGATACGTAAAATGGTGCTTTTGGGGAATTTCGTTTAAAGTTTAATTTTCTTTTTTCGATAAATAATTATTGTTTGATTTTACCTTTATTCGTCGATTCCAATTCTAGACAAAGGCAAATAATATTATCATTACCAGACAATGATTAATAAAGAATCATAAAACTACACGCACCTAACTCCTTTTTTTCCAGTTATATAATCATAAAAATTTCCTTGTGAGGACTAAGAAAAGATCATAAATTTACAGATGGATATATAGGTTCACTTAAGCCCTCATATCTTTTGTAATTCTTTACGTTTCATAACTTAATATTTTATAAGCGCAATCTAGTGATAAAAAAATGTTTTTTTTTGGTTATCCGTCACCCTCTTGGTTTGATTTTTTATTCATTATATAAACTTTTTCGAATAAATTCTCAAATAATCTGATAGCAAATGGCAAACATAAAAATTCCGACAAACAAAAACTCGATATATAAAATCTAAAAAAAAAGAAAAGAAAAAAAAACCAAATAAATCCCGAAAATATTGCCAAATGCTATTCCAAACTTAATCCGCAAAAACGTTATTACGCAAGCTGCTTGTAACATTTTCATGACTTTTTCTCCGGGATTATGGTTTTTAAATATCAAAAGTGCCAGTAGTGGAAGGTTGATAGATGGCGAATTCAAAGAACTTAAAGCCACCATCATCTAAGCTTCTACCGTGTTCTGATAAAATCAAATAAATCAAATTCGCTTATCACAAAATGTTGCCAAATTTAATTTCAAATAAAATAAGTAAAAATCGAGTTTTCAAGCAAAACTGAGGCCAAGCCGCATGAAAAGTAGAAAATAAACTTTTCTTCACACACAGAGGTGGACTCAGATTTTTTGATTGGGACATTTCTCTTCATGAATCAAATCACTTATTACCTCTGATTGATCATACTGAAATATATCGGTGAATGTCAGCGAATAAAATCTGAGTCCACCTCTGTATGTGAAGAAAAGTTTATTTTCTACTTTTTCATGCGGCTTGGCCTCAGTTTTGTTTGAAAACTCGTTTTTTACTTATTTTATTTTCTGCCTTTTTCACGTTAACTAAATTGTTATTACGTGCTGCATGGAGATATTTGAAAACAATTTTATGACAGCTGAAAGACACTGATTTACCGAATTATCCCGATTTTCCATGTTTTCCACAGACTTTTCCTATTACTATAAATTTTTTTAAAAAATTTGCAAGAATTTTCCTCTATTTTTCATGCAAGTTTTCATGAAAGTATTGAAGCCAGTAGGACGGAAAAAAATGATTCCGCATAGCTTATAAAACTTTTTTGTCGGAAAATTTTCCGGAAAAGTTGGAAAATTCCGGAAATTTCAGAAAAATTGGAAAATTCTGCACTTTCCTGAAACAGATTTATCACTAATCATATCGATGAAAATTTTTCCTATGATTTTTCCGCTTTTCCGGATTTTCCATGGAGTTTTCCATAAAAGCAACTTTATGCAACTTATTTGGCTCTACAACTTTGTCTTAGGTTGCAAGACGCTCAAATGCTTCCTTGGTCTGAAAAACTCCGGAAAAACGTTTTACATGAATTTTCCTCGATTTTTTCTGCAAGTTTTCACCATTGTCGGAGAGAAAGTAATGATGCCAGTTGATAGGGAACTTGATCCTGCATAATTTAGAAAACTTTTTTACCGGAAAAGTCGGAAAATTCCGGAAAATTTTGTCGGAAAAATCGGAAAACTCTGCATTTTTCCTGAAACGGATTTATCACTAATCAAATTTGTACCAAATTTCCAAATGATTTTTCCCGATTTTCGGGTTTTTCATGGAAATTTCCGGTTCAAATTTTGATAGATTCAACTGTCACGCGACATGAACTTGTGTGCTAAATTTCAGCTCGCTGTGATGACGAAAAGTGGGTCTACGAGAGTGTCGAAAATAGTAAAAAGGAAATATACAGACAGACAAATTCGTGTACGAGTTAAAGGGACGGGCTGGCCCCAAAAAGGGGATTACAGAGCCCTTTGAAATTACATTTGGCAACATTAATCTGAAACGAAATTGGAAAAATATTATTCCCCGCCTTACGAAATCTTAGGAAATCAAATAATTTAATTCCTTTTATATTTTTTTAGAAATTCGAAATTGTCTACCTACATATATATCTGGGTTGTAGTATTTCAAATTCGAGATTTTTGATTTCAAAACTTCCGGGTTTTTGATACAATCATCTCCATTTGCCCTATAATTCCAACACGACGTCATACATAAGTTGAAGAGCAATCATTCTGTTGGGAAAAAATGAATTCTGAAAAGTCTCGTTGCTACAGAATTCTTGTTTAAGAGAAAAAAAAAACAAAAGGAAAATTTTGCTTTTCATATTCTCCAGATCTTTTGGAAAATATTAATTCCCGGGATTTTCTTCTCAGCGACTTTATACTTAGCTTGCTTTTATTTTATTTTTTGTATTGTAGGCTTCGGTAATCCGGAATTTCCTGATAATTTCAATTTTGCAGAATTTTCTATTTTGGGATTCTCTCAAATATTAAACTGAGTTACCGCATCTCATGTCTCGTTATGGACTGCTGTTAAACCTTTAATCGGTTCGTAAACAATAAAATCTTAAATTATTTTAGAACAAGATAGACAGCTTCTTAGGAGCAGCAAACAACTCGTTCTAGATTTGGATTAAGGAGTGAAGATATTGAGATTGATTATTATCCCGTCATGTTGAAGATTCGACAGTGAGTACAGTTTTTCCAATTTTAAAGTAATTAGTACCAAATATCGATGTCTTCACCAACTATTCTAATTCGAGTCATAATTACTGGAATGTTTAATTAGAATTCAAATTTGTCCACAATCGTCTCTTATGTTGATGTTTAGCGCCTCCAGGAAGCACTTTCTTCTTTGGCTTGATTGTAAAAAGACTCGAAATTTGTTTCGATATTTTTTGGCTTCAGTTCGGTTCGATTTCTCTGATCCAATAGCAATTTACAATGCTGTTGCTTCCAATAATTCTTATGTTAATCGTAATTTATTCGTTATGTTGGCAGAACTGTTCATAATCAGCCTACCAATAATCGGAATTTTTTAACGCTACTCTGTCGGATCGCATTTTGTAATATTGTTATTAATCCTATGAAAAAAAAAACTCTCAAAACAAAGTTTTTAGAGAATTTTGAAATCTAAAAAAAACAAAAATAAAACCTTTTTAATTCCTCGTAGTTTCAACGGAAAACGAGATATTTACAGAAGTAAAACTCGATTTAAACTTGTTTTTAACATGGGTGGTGAAGTGCACGCACGGAATCATTCGCTCTAAACATTACCGTCAGAAGTTCGTAAGCGTCGCGCATAACTGTCGAGATCAAATGCTAAAATTACTGTTAGTCTTAACTAGCAACAGAAATAGTATATCTAAAATTTTTTCTTATGGCAAACTTGAACTGCTTGAACACATTTGTATGAATAATCTCCCGCATAATTATAACCCCAAAATTTATATTGGTCCGATTACCTCACGCATAATCTTCAGTCATCACTCTTGCTCATGAAAATATTGTTTATGAATTATTAAATTGAAAAAAAAAAACCGTTAAAAATGCAAACACTACCTAAAACACATCAAGCCAACCACCTCTTCATCCCTCACAAAATCCACACCGGAAATGGCGTAATATTAAAGCTTTTATCCAATCATTTTTCCCGCCAATTTCTCTCTTTATTTCCTACATACCCAAAATAAATAGAATCCACTATAGAAAAGCTTAAATAAATTGTGAAATGAATTCATTCTATTTTTCAGATAACCGAAGACACAGACCTAATATTCGATGATGTTGGAACACCAGCTAAAAGCCTTCAATCTATGACACAAACCAATGAATCTAAAAAGACGAAAACTAGTGAAATTGGTTCAAGTCTAAGCTATCCTGAAAGTTCAGAAGATGAATTGGATGACGAAAATGGAACGTATTTACTTAACAATAACGGTGCCGATGATAATAACAACAACAACAACAACAACAACGACGACAACAACGATGAACTTGTTCCTATGTCATCGGACGAAACCGGAAGTTGGCTATCTCAAAGTGTAAATAGAGTTCGAAGAGAAATTAGTCGAATACTTGGCGGAAGTGAAGAGGAACTAGAAAAATTGAAAGTAACAAAACCACCAACAACGGTGAAAAATACAAAGAAAAAGGAGGAAAAATTGAAAAAATCTCTTAATGTCAAGGAAAAATCAAAGAAAATTGCTGAAAATGCTAAAGTTAAGCCAGAGAGAAGAAAACGTTTACTCGATGGCCGACGGAAGAGACAAGGACTTTTCAATTGGTTTGGTGGAGATGGTGGTGATGACGAGGATGAAGATGGAGAGCTGGGTTCCGGAGAGGAGGAATCTTATGAAATTCGACATTGTAAGAGATAATTTTGTAGTTGTATGTACGCATTTTAATTATTTTGTTTCTTTGTTTTGTTTTTAGATCGCATTACATTTATCGTCAGAGAGATTTGGAATCGTGATTTCAGCAATATGAGCTCTGCAGCATTTAGGAATATGTCGGATGCTATCAGTTTGGAATTGGTGAATTTATTTGATAAGGAATTCAAGGATTTGGACGAGTATTATGCTATGACAGCACAAGTTGTAAATATTGCGTGAGTTATTTGAAAATTTTGTTCGAAATTTATTTTGAAAAGTATCCTGAATTAGTTGAAATGACTTCTTCTAAGCCATCTATATCCCTCCAAACTGTTTCGCACGGCTGACTAATTTCCTTTTTTTCTTTCATAGTCGGTTTACTAATTTTTAATAGCTAGGGATCAATTTCGATTTCAGTTCCAAGACATTTTTAAAATTGCACATCACATTTTAGGGTAAAGTGGAAAATTTCTATCGGAGGTCGCGAAAGTCATTCCAAATGAGACTTGGAAATTACTGAAAACTAATTATTAGGGTATGAGAATGTCATAAGACTTAGACATGTAAAATTATATTTTATTACTCATTTGCAAACAGATGGTTTCTCGACCCTGTTAATTAAAAGCTGCGCCTCATCCTTGGCTAAGTCTGTGCAAAAACTATTCTACTAGTCTTATTCGACAGGAAACTTTCCAAATTCTTGGAAGCTAGCCCATGTTCAGCTTATTCTCGAAAAAGGAGAGGGTAGCGAACCCTCAAATTATCAACCAATTGCAATCATTTCGATACTCTCGAAGGTATCTAACATTAACTCTAAATTAATGAAATATCAGAAACAAATTAACTCATCAACGATCGCCAATATTGGTTTCGGACTGGAAGCTCATTTAGAGACCTGTTGACTTTTCTTACGGAACGTTGGAACCGTAGTCCTTTCCCTGAATATTTTAAAGTCCTTTGATTGAAGCTGGTATCATGCCCTTTTAGCCAAACTTAGTCTCTACCGTCCTCTGCTATTATGGATTGAACGTTTTCTATCTGGTCGTCTAATTTGTGTTGTATTAGATGATGTTAACCTCATCCTGTAAATGTTGGGGTGCCTCAGGGCTCAGTTATCTTTCCGTCTCCATTCCTAATGTTCACTTATGATCTGCTTTCCCTTACATTCAATCCCATCCATAGCTTTGCCAATGACAGTACCCTTTATTTCACTTACCTCTTTGATATTCTTGCGGACTTCAGATGGAATACTGTATGTGTCAAATGAGATCGCATTACTAGATCATTGAATAACGATCTTGACAATATCCTCGCTTAGGGCAAACCGAATCGCATCGAATTCAATGCAACTAAGATCCAAAGTTGTTTAATATCTTTAAAACAAGATCACCACTTAACCACTCCCATTTGTTTTGATGGAGCATTAATTTTCGATTCACCGTCACTAAGCATTTTTTGTATTAATATTGGTGTATTGATAGGCAACATGAAGGGATCTAGACAGGATAGTTGTTTAAAACATACCAGACTTTACTGCGAAACTTCATTTTGCCTATTGGCGACCATACATAAGAGGTATGAGTGCCTAGTTTTACCTTTCTATCCTTATCTTCTACGATTATTTCGAATCTAGGTCGACACCAAGATTTTTAATATGGCAAAATACCTGCTGAGGATGTCGAAAAAGAAAATTTTAAGGACAAAGTCTTTAAGCTTTCGTGTCTTTGTTCTTTGAAGTATTTCTTGATAGATCTCAAAAGATTCATTTGTTGCTTTAGGGAAAAACTTATTTAAATTTCAAGACAACATCCATTCGGCCATATTGAAACCCTTAGTTTGAGTCTAATTAATTATAATTAAAATTGTAATATTATTTCCAAAGTTATTGAAACTAAGGCAACATTTTTGGTTGAGAATATGGCCACCCTTGGCTACATTCAGTATATTGAGGTAACAACTCTTTCATGATATCTTGTACAATTTGGCTCCTCTGTCATGTCAAAATAACCCATCCTGTCTTATATCTAGATCACAGGAAATTCGATTTTATCTATTCCTCCCGGGTTTACCTACAAACAAATTTAAGGTAGCCTACAAATTTAGATCCAAAAGGTTCTCGCTGTGTGCTCCTCCGACGTGACTTGGGAGGGACTATCTTTGTCTGAAATATATTTACTTCTCAGAGTCCACTACTACATATGTAGCTAGTATAGTAAAGAAGCCTGCTCACCTCGAATACATAAGGTATTAAGCTATTAAAGAGGTTTGAGTCCTAGATGAATTTTATGTGATTAGAAATGAAAATTTTCGATTCTTCCCTATTTTCCATCTTAAATAACAAATATCCAACAATAAAATTTCCTTTTTCTCTCCAGGCAAACGAATGATCCCTTTAGAATTCATATTACCGCTGATCTAGAAGTAACTGGTGATATTGACAGTAATCAGCTTAACACGAAAATCCGTGATGAATTAAACTCATATCAAGCATTGGGTCCAATTAGTGCTACTGCTGATGAAAACTATTCTTTCCAATATCTTGAAGGTAAGTAAAAAAAAAACTCTTTCATTTATTAAATTGTATATTCCGACGAAACATTGTGCATTGGTCATCTGTATATATACAATACACGTGTATATGGTACATATCTATCTAGTGACACTAGCGATTCTACTCTAGATTATCCCATACTTCCTGAGATAGACACAAACGAAGTTTTTACGGTTGCGCATACCGAAAGAATTCCTGATACCTATATACCCGATCGATGTACTGGTGATGAGTTCAAATGCCGTTCCGGGAAATGTATCGATCTTAGATTGAGATGTGATGATCTTCCCGATTGTGATGATGAATCTGATGAAGAAGATTGCCCTGAAAGAGGTATTTTTTTTGTTTTTTTATTATTTTTTTTTATTAGGGTTTGGTATTTTTCGTCTAATTCATTCACATTTACATATCTGCATATATCATGCACAATACAATACTAATCATAATCGAGGATACGCCATTTAGAGAAAGGAAATAATGTAGGTTTTTAAAATAGGCGAAAAGATTGGGTCTAAAGAACATTTTTTAGTATAAAATCAAAATTCTGTATGATTTATGTGATACTGTGATGTTTACATTGTAAAAGGGTAGTCGACATAAAAGTTTTGTGAGTTTATATATTTCTGTCCCGGATAAAGAAAAGTTTTAATATATATTTGGTTTATTTCTAACATCGATTACTTTACTAACAAGTTAACTATACATGCAAACAAAACCTAATGACGTTATTCGTGATGATATCAACTGCAATCAAATAAAACTATATTCATAAGGTCTGATAACAAATCCTGCACTGCAAAATTCCGTCAAAATCCCAAAAGGATTAGTACCGAAAGGGCAAAATCGCGAAAAAAAATTCCGGAATCGGAATACCAAAAAAAAAACACAAAAACTCAAAATTCTGAAAGATAAAAATCTCAAATAATAAAATGCCTGAAATCAAAATCCTGGAAGATCAAAAACCAAAAATAAAAAAATATAAAAAATATCCTTAAAAACAAAATTCCGAAAAGTAAAAACCCGACAAAAATCCCAAAATGCTAAATTTCTAACAATAAATCCCTGAAGGACCCAAATCTGAAATCCCCAGAAATAAAAAAAAGAGACCCTGAAAGATCAAAATTCCAAAAAAAAATCGAGAAAAAACTCAACTATGCAAGCAACCTGCAATTTTTTTTTTTATATTTTAGCTGTGTTCTTTTGTGTACCTTGTTCTAGAACTCCCATAGAGAGAACAAATTGTTCTGTCGATTTAAGTGAACTATTTGTACCGTTCGCTTCATTTATAAATCTTCTATGAAAATGTATGAAGCGTTCTTTTGTGTATCTTCAGTTCGGCGGACATAAAAAAACACAGCGTTTCTGATTTGTTTACACGATTTTTTCTTGAGATTTGAGTTTTGGAATTTTTTCTTCGGAATTTTATTTGGCGGAATTCTGGCTGATTCGCATGTACAAAACAAATCCTATTCAGAAATACCATATATGTAATTGCAATATTACTCTTTTCGTGTACGTTCTGAATCTGCTTTTATGACGTTCATTGAAAAATTGAGGATTCAAGGAATCTGGGTCTTTTGGAGGTAGAATGTTTGTTAGTAACAGAAAAAATGTATCACTGTTTTGGGTCTCAATCCCGGATTCTTTTATTCAGCACTTTATCTGTTAGTTGCATCTTAAATAGTCCAACAATATTTATTTTTAAATTCTTTCCTTGTTCTGTTGAGTCTTCGTGCCATAATGGACTGTGCTGATAGTTTTCCTCATATCCCTTTAGCTATGTATAATAGCTCTTGACATTTTTTTCTTCACATTGTTTTGACGGTATGGATTCTTTATTAGTTATTTGGGATTACCCGATGGTACCTAATACTTAGCATATATTGCACATATTGCTTATGTGCTAAAAACTAGTTGATCGTTAAAGTTTTCACAAAACTTCAGGGGTCCATCTATGATATTTTTCAAGAAGTTAGGCTTTTGATTTCACCTACAGAGTACTTTCGCGAACCGAAATTTAAATAAATTTATTTAACTTCAATGGCTGCATTCAGGATCTTACTCGAGTTTACATATGCAGATCTTTTTATTATTAAAAGCTCGGTGGTTGATAATATTGCCGGCTAACGGTTAATATGATTTTTTCTATGGTCTTTCACATATTAATTGAAGTTAGATCCTTTTTATGTCGCACAAAAAGAATAGTAAATACAAGAATAAAGTGAACCTAAAATATAATAATGTGTGAGTTGGGTACACAATTTGTGCGCCAGGCTCCTGTTCCCTAGTAAAACTAGAATTACAATTTATATGTGAAGAAATGGATCTTAAAAATTAATTTCAATTCTCTTTTGATGTAAAAAGCTAAATTTTGCATAAAACTAGCTCTAGAACGTTCATATATTGAAAGAAATATTTGTTCTGTTCATTTCAATCTAACTTTTCCATCAAAGTCTAATAATAATACGTAAAAATTTTAATTTAATATTTTTTGACATATAAAAAGTAGTGCCAACTGTTAACAAAAAATTATTTTCCTGTTGAATTCTCATTCGATGACTCTTTTACCTGAACTTCTGTAGTAAGTTCTTCTATCAATAAAAAAAAAAAAACTTTTTCTGCTTCACTTTTAAAATTTTTTGCTTTTGGCGACTTACTAACAAACATCTCATTGTTATTGAAGAAAGACATAAATTGGGTAAAATCATTTGCGCAAAACATTTCTATTGCTGATCTATATTTTTCTCGACATACACACTACATTCATACATCACTCATATATACACACATATATATCTCTAAACTTTGCTTACGCCATTTCACATTATATTCATTCATTTTAATCCTTGTTGTCGCATCGTTTGTGTATATGTCCTTTTTCAAAACAGTTTCTTTCAAACAAATTTCATTGTACTATGCACAACGTTTAGAAACAAGTCCAGTTGAACAAACGACAGCAGAACCTTGGTGGGGTATACAACAATCTGGGGATAGAGAAAATGAAGTGTCTCAGGCGGGATCAGGATGCCGTGGTGATGATGCATACCTTTGCCGTCGTAGTGGTAAACAAATTTGTGATGTTCAACGATGTGATGGGGTACAAGATTGTCCAAATGGCGAAGATGAAGAGGATTGTGGTCGCGGTAGTTATTTAATTTTTTTTAATTTTTATTTTTATTTTTCACTTAAAAACTTTTTATTATATTTTATTTTACGTATTTTTGTTTATTATTTAAATATTAATTTTTATTTATATTGTTTTTTTTTCATTTTATTATTAGGAATTGAATGCGAATCATATGAATTCCCTTGTGATGGTAAATGTATTCTTCTGTCACAAAGGTGTGATGGTTATGAAGATTGTTCTGATGGAACTGATGAGATTGAGTGTCCTTTTACTGAGCGTACAATTGGTAAGTGGTTTTTACGTTTTTTGTTTTGTTTTAATACTTTTTTTTTAAATATTCATTTAAAATTTTCTTTTTTTTACTTGAGAAACGTTTACAGTAAAGTCTTTTCCCAAAATTCGTCAAACATATAATTTCTATTAATATTAAAATTTTGAATAAAAGTGTGACAACAACGAATCACTTTATCACTTTATTCGTTGATTTGTAAATATGATGAAGTTGAAACAGTTTGGTAGATGTGTTTATGCTATCATTATAAATTTTAGAGCATAGGCAGCATATTTTATGCATATGAAATGTAGTAATTGGTTTTGTGCAACCCATTTCCTTGCAAAATTTAAGCTTCTGGAGTCAAAAGTCCGTTTTTAAATTTTCCCTTTTTGTTTTAATACCAAACATTCTACCCAGAACCTAACTTTTATTATACCCTGTTAGTTAATCTGAATTCGAAATCAATAGAGTTTAGACAGACTTTTTACTTGATATGCTGCAGATACTGTATTTGTCGTGTCTGGATAGTGAAGGGAACAACCCAAAACGCTAATATTCATATTAACAATTTTTTTACACTGATTACGAATCAAATATCCTTTTATTTATCCAAAACCATCTAAAATAGCGCCATTGACCAATTTCATAATAATACAAACGTCGATTATCTATTAATTTCGAAAATATTCGAATATCAAAAAAATCAAAAAATCTATCAGCTATGAAATGAAAATCTTATCCTGATTGGTTTCGAATTATGTAATTAAATTAAAAAGTAGTGGCAGTATATTTTCCACTCTAAAGAGTTATGCGAAATGCGCCTGTATCGATCAATTCAATTTTAGAAAGACATTTTCAAAAGTTAACCTCGAAAAACTTCAAATTCGAAAATCAACTCAATGTTGCTGTTTTAGGTATACTTATGAAATTCTATTTTTAGGAAGTGAAATTCTCTTATCGTTTTCCAATTTTCGACTTCAAAATTGCTGCTAAAAGCTTGGAAAAAAACTTTAGTTTTACTATTATAGTATTGGATGGATGGATTGAAAAAAGGTTGAGTCTGCCAGGTGGAGGACGCTGGAACTTAGGCCACAACAAGGCCTATTGTTCAACCTCCAGACTCATGAGCAATAGCTCACAGGTCCCAGCCGGACGCTTTAACAAAATTCAGAATTGGCCCCCAACCCTTCCTGCCTTCCTCGTACAGTTCTATCAGGAGGTGTGAGCCAAGGAATTTGTAACGCTTTCCGGAAAGGGCCAGACAGTGACACAAGAAATGAATCATTGTTTCGGGCTCCTCTCCGCATCCTCTACATATAGGGTCATCAACAAGTCTCATCTTGTGTAGGTGACCCCCGAGATAAGAGTGCCCAGTGAGAATTGACACAAGTGTTCTCAGAATTGGCTTGCTCAGTCCCAATATCTTTTTCGTCAGACTTGGCTTAGGTTTACCCCACAGTTCCTCAGTAGTTGCACCCGAGGGATCATCCAGCCAAAGGCGACTGTTTTGGCTTGGCAGTCAGCCCAGGCCGAAATTCTAGATGCAAGAATGTTTGGTGCAATCCCGATTGAAGAGGATGATTGCCCCGAGGTTGCACCAATACGAGCGAGTTCATCCGCTTTTTCGTTTCCGCTAATATCGCTGTGACCTGGCACCCAAACAACGAGTACCCTGTTACACAGTGAGAGGGAATTTAGGGTGCTTTTGAACTCCAGTACCAGCTGTTCACTGTATCCGCGTTGAGGAGATACATTCCCGCTTCAAGAATGGCCTTGACTTCCGCCTGGAAAACCGTAACATGGCTTTCAAGGTGTAAGCGAGGCTCCTCAAAAAAAATATAGTATTAATTCCCTTAACTAGAATGACAAAACCACAGAAGTTTCATCCGGGCTCTCATTCTCAAACAAGCGAGCCGAGTTCAGGTCAGTGCTAATTATTTACTCGGGTGAGTTTTTCCCGAGGGTTGATCATGCCATTTTCCCAGATTATTTTTATTACCTTGCCGCGACGGCATCCTTGGGGCAACATTTCTGTGCACCTTTCTTGGTAAAATCACTTGATTGCCAGGCTCTGCTCGTTGACAGCGATTCAGTACGTTGGGCTCACATTTAAGATGGATCCCTAGTCTACCCCTTAACTTGCTTGTCCTTGTTAATTGCTACCGTTGCTATCGTGTCTGGCGACGGATTAATTTCAGGCAATAAATGCAAAATATCTTTTGAGTGGCTATGGATCCTACACTATAATTTGTAAATTTTAAAAATATTGAAATTTGTCAAAACAAACATCTTTAAAATGTCTTTACGAAATTTGCATATTATATGCATATTCCCTTTATTTCTGTAAAAAATGCAAAAATAATTTATATATAAAAATTAAAAAGGAAAGGACCTAGAATTGATCCTTGGGTTATTCCGTAAGTTATTTTGATAGTAATTCGTAGCCACCCTCCTCCCACTATTTTTTCAATACACATTTTACATAGCAAATGCTTGATAAAGAAAATAACATGTAGGTAGGTAACTATTTGAGGGATTGAAACACTTAATCAATTTATTCAAGAAATTGTTATGATAGACACTTTCGAATTCTTTAGAAAAGTCAAAGACGGTAATGATAAGAATAAAAAACAAAAACCATTTTTTGACTAAAGTTTACCAAAAATATAATTTTTTTAGTGCGGTCCGCAAAAACGAGAACTGGCCATTGTTGAAATTAGTAAGAAGTTTAATGGGTTTTTTTTTTTTTGCTTAAAGTACCTAATGGGAATTTTTACAACTATTTTTTAATATTTTCTGCATTACACCATTCTTTTTGACATGTAAATGAACTCAACTGTCGTATCAAACAGTGAAATAAATGTAAAAATGTCTGTTTTTCTCAAATTATAAACAAAATTCGAAATTTGAATTTTTTGCACAAGTCCTACTTCATCTTCTTCTTCAGTACCCAATGCATAAACCATAAAATTAAAACTAGATTAATAGAAAAAAAAATTATAATAACCAAGCAAATGCAAAAATCGTCGTCATTATAGAAGAAGAAAAAATGTATTCAGCGATTCTCTATCCAATCAAAATAGTCCTCTTCAAATTATCTTGATGTTCCATTTATGTCAGTTTTCATCTGAATACTTTCAATCGAACTAAAGACGAAATATGTCTCTCATCAATATTCCAGCTAGCAAAATTCTCAAGTAAACCACCATAAATCATTTAAAGATGCCGCTCTCTAGTGTTTCAATTATATGTATTTATCCAGAAGACACACACATACATATATTATGTACTATAGGCTTTCGGAAACACACACATAATTACAATGTCAAGTGGTCACATAAAATATATATACCAAAATGAAAACATTCGCTAAAATTAAAATGTTTCTCTTGAGTCGACTCTTTTTGTTTGTTGTGTTTTATTTTAAGAAATCTTCACACATTCCCTACAAAATGACCTTGACTTTAATGGTGACCTAAAAAATTCCCTTTCGATGATATCACACTTGCGCGCTTAGAATCATAAAGCTAATTGTGTCAATTAGGATAAATCTGTTCAAGTAAGGGCTTTACGCAACCTTCGTCTGTCATATGCGATCTTATGAGATGCAAGCATATTTCTTTGGTTTTATATTGAATGATTAACTAACAACTGTGGAATTTTAACTTTGATCTCACCCGACGATACTATAGTTAAGATACTTCTTTAAGTGTAATTAGAATGGATTTTCAGTTCTAAATTTTATGATTGTCGTTATATAGTTACGCAAATATGCGTTACAACAAAATGGAATATAATGAGCTTATAAAAATCTCCAGTATGCTTGTACTTTCTTGAGTATCTCGATAAAAGTTGGAAAACTCGAAGTTGTTAATGAAACTAATCTGCGGGTGGGGGAGTCAAAAAATTCGGATCCTTCTCAAATTTACTGATATTGACGTTCACTCGTTCTCTTCGTCTCTCTTCCTCTCTGGTGCACTAATTATTTACATTGTAAATAGTATACATATATAGTTAAGTCACCTAAAGGAAAAATGTATTAACAAAATTATATGTCTTCATCTTCTTCTGGAATAATTTCTACCCCGAAAAAGTTGATTGGATTTGATCCGATTCTTTGATTAGCACATCTTAGCTTACCACCCTATTTTGAGGCCATTACACTGTGGTCAAGTGAATTTTTTTTTAATCTGACCATTTTTTGATTTACCACTATCGACAGTGCTGTATTAATATCAAAATAATCTTCATAAATATATCTACCAATCCATTTAGTTGATATTCGTGTAATACTTGATTTTTTTTTTAATTGCATCCAAAAATTATGCAAAAAACTATATTTTTTCATTAGAAACGTTCAACAAATCAATTCTCTTTAGATTATTACACTGATTCATGGAGTCCCTCAAAGATCTGTTGTAGATCCACTTCTTTTTAGATTATACGATTATGAGTAATAGAAGTATGCTTATACAATTTGAATTATTTAATATAGTGCAACTACATAGGCACCGAAGTGTATAGTCCTGTTAATTGATTTGTTCCCTGGTAGACATATCATGATGAGCTCATCAATGAGCTCCTCTTGAGCAATCAGATGAACGTACTGATGAAATTTATATGCATTTGAATCAAAGCCGGGAAAAAAATCATTTGTTTACTTATTCACAGATAGTGTGCTTGAGATATTGCATCTCTTTCACTTATTTCGAAATGAATACTTTGCTTCTCTTTTGTGCATTTACAATATTAGATGAGCACTTCGATGAGTACATAATGAGCGTTACGATGAGCTTATTAATGAGTATGTCAATGGGGGTCACAATGAGCTTATTAATGAGCGTAGCAATGAGTGTCACGATGAGTTTATTAACGAACGTGTCAATGAGTGTCATGATAATCTTCATTTACGATTGATTTCATATTTTTTTCCGAATTCAAACTCTAAGACGCTGAAGCGTAAGGATTTGGGCATAACGTCCTGTTCAGCATACCGACGACAGTCTTTCCGCGGAAAAGAAATCAAAAAATTAATTTAAAAACTTAAATAAATAAATCACAAAAATCAATTCAAATTTTCCTAGTAGAAATGTCATCTGACAAGGTGATGACAATAATAAATATTTATTTATTGCTGGTTTAGTAGGGAGCAGTTTCATATGCTATCCAATGAGCCCTTTGATGAGATTTAATTAATTTTCATCAGGAGGCTCATCGGAACTTAATTTTCTATATGTTGCTTATGAATTGCAAACACCTTGATACTTTTCAGTCAAATTAGTATTGGTTTACATAATAACTGCACCTTGCGGGGCACGAGACAAAAGCTCTGTTCACGTACTAGCTTGAAAGTACAAACTTGTAAAACTTTTTGTAAGTTTATAATCGAAGGCGTTCGCGTACTTGAAAATTCAGAGAGAAATTTGTTGACGTCACTTTTTCCCTCCGTTCAATTTATTACTTGATTTAACTCGAGAAAAATCGTCGAGTAAAAATTTCGAAAGCGTCAGTTTTGATAAATCGTCGTCGGTTTTCAGTTATTTTCAAAGTTTTCAGCTATTTATCAAGTTTTTAGTTTTAAAAAAATGGAAAAATCTGTTACTCCTCCTACAGTAGAAATACAATATTATCCAAGAACATTTCAACGTATTCAAAGTGGTAAATTAAATTTGTTTATTGTACTATGTGCTAGGAAAATTTCACGTCGTTATTACAGATCCCGAATATTTGCAAGTTTTGTCTCGAAGCCGTTCGCGTACTTTGTGAGTGTCACTCTCTTTATCATACATTTTGACGTTTTTCATGTTTTTTACTTGAAAAAGTACGCGAACAGACCTAAAGTAAAACTGTGAGCAATTTCTACTAGGGTTTAATTCAACGAGCACTTGCATCCTCTCACAAGTATGCGTGTAATAAAAACCTTTGCATTTATCTATCTGATTTATTAGTATAGAGTTTTCCTATAAAGTTAACTGGCTTTTGAAAGTTTCACAAAATGCTTCAGATCCCTGTAAAGAAGAATCCTGCGCTAACCACATTTTGCTCAATAGCTTCATGCGCTACAACCCACATAAAAGCAATCCTGCTTACCGGTAGCCTCTTGCGTCAGTATTTCCAAACAGATCACTTGGAAGCTTAAATCTTATCGTGTAAAAACTTACAGTTCTTACAGAAGTTGCTTAGCTTTCGGTAAAGGTCTCTTTCTTTCTGGTTGTATGTTAGACTTGTCAAGATACAGGACCTTTTGTTTGAAAATAATTATTTAAACTTCTTATTCAGAAAGTCTCATTACAATACATTTATTCGGCCTTGTACAGAAGATTACAAAATCTTATGACGTATAATTGGGTGGGAAAAAAACAACATAAGGAACATTAAAATTAAAGCAAAAATAAAATAATAATTAAAATAAATATAATAATAAATAAATAAATAAATGAATAAATATAGAAAGAAGAAAAGAACAAAAATAAAAATAAGTAAATAAAGACATAAAGACAAAAGACAAGAAAAAAAAATAAATAAAATTAAGAATTAATTAAAACAATTCAACAAGAATTTTAAGATCTGAGAATAAATACTAATCCACTATCTAATAACTAGTTAAGGTAATCTTTGACTAGCTTAGCAAAGGTCAGGCCGGAACCTGTGCACTGAATTACATTTGGAAGAGAGTTCCATTTTCGGGCAGCTTGGACGAAGTAAGAGCGCTCACCGTACCCAGATGTACATCTCAGGACAAGGAGTTGAAGACCTCTAATCGAGTGCAAGAACTGTAGGCTTTCGGATAGTGCAGGGGATTTAGTATAAATTAGCCTATGAAGGAAGATAGTCTGCCGACGAGTCAAATAGGTCTCTACAGAGCATACCGAGTAGGCAGATACAGATACAGATATGTACGAGTACGAGGGTGGGTTACCATTTATAGGAAAGATCTTAAAGTTCTACATATAATGCTATCTTAAACTGTAACTCGGTGGGGTGATATTTCGGTCCCCCCACCCCTACTACAATAAAAAATTTTACTTGTTGACGAGGAATCATTTGGCAAAATATAATCATATTAGTCTGGGACGACCTTTATATCACAATTTTTCTCATTAGTCTTAGTTAGCACCACGAGCCAAATGCAATTTTGCTTGGTATCCATATTTACAAGTGGAATCGTAACAGATCTGTATACAGATACACGAGCGCTCCGAGGAATTTTTTTAATGTAACGGATGACGTCGTTAAAGGCTACAGTAATTCTTCTTTGACAAATTGAGTCTAGTCTGCTAAAACTAACACTTCCATAGTTAAAATGGAGTAGAATAAAAGTCAACGCCAATTTCCTGCGAAAATCCAAAGACATGCAACTGGAGGAAATAGAAAGTTAACGAAGACTGCCATAAATTTTCCCCATCAAAGCGCTGATGTAGTCGCAACAACAAAATTTCAAATTGAGTTGAATGCCCAAATTTTTAACTAACTCAACATATTCAAGGGTGGAATTATTCAACCGAACTGAAGGCAAATTAGATATAGGGAAAACGGTTCTATATACCGGCAGACAGTAAAACTTGTTTGGGTTAATGGCAAGCTCATTACCCATTCGTGTACGTGCTATAGGTCATCATTGATTCGAGCAATACAGTCTTCGACCAGGCCTATGGGTCTGCTAAGGTACAACTGAACGTCATCGGCATACAAATGCACAGAAGCGCTATTCACAACAGAGGGGAGGTCATTTATATAGAAGGAGAAGAGAATAGGGCCTAGAACCGAACCTTGTGGAATACCATCGTAAAGGGACAATAGAGCGGAGATAGAACTCTGCACTTTTACAACTTGCGCACGATTCGAAAGGAAACCAGAAATTAACCCAACGGCCGATGAGGAGAAGCCATATTTTGTGCCAAGTTTGCTGATTAACTTGACATGAGTCACCGAATCAAAGGTCTTACACGAAATCGAGTAGGACCAGCACTGCTAAATGATTATTGTCAAGAGCCTTATGAATATCAGATGTGACCTTTAAGAGAGCAGATTCACAACTGTGACCTGGGCGGCGAAATCCTTATTGTCAATATAATTTTCTACGTTTTTCTCACGAGTGAAACGAGTTAACACAGTTATAATAAAATAAATCAGTTAGAAAAACTCTTTAAGAGTTATAGAACAACAAATTCAAAAAAATTTATTGTTTCACAGAATCATCGAAATTATTTTATTTTAATAAATTATGTATTATTAAAATTTATGAAATTTAAAAAATTTAAAATCCACCCCCATCCAAATACACCAAATAGATCATCCCACCACAATTTATTCATTGCAACCTCTGTCTATGCTCGCTCGTTCAACAAAGATTCTGTCTAACGCTTAAAGAGCAACAAACAAGCAAAAGAACCAGAACGGGGAAGCAAAAAAAAAACATCCCCTCAAAATGTATGCTACATGAATATTCATCAGTAAAATCCTTCGCGTTAAATAGTAAATGGGTAAATGGGGAATGCATGCTGGAAGTTGAGGATTTTAAAGTTGCACCATATAAACGACAGCGGGTGCTGGCATTCAAGAATCGAGAGTTGTTCATAATAAAGTCCTTCTTTCTAACTACTTCAATATTTTGCATCTACATATATGTATGTATACAAACAAAGGGATGAGGAGCTAATATACTTGTATAGCCACCATCCCTAGTCCTACACTCCTTCTTCTAGCATTTAAAATGATGCAGCATATACGGAAGATGGTAAATTGCCTGTCTTGCTAACGAACTTGTTTTGATTAAATTTTTTACTTAACGCGGCAACCGCTAGAAAACAGCAGTTTTTCACATTACAAGGACTCATAAGGACACCGTATAGGGAAATAGTCCTGCATCACATCACACCATAACATCACCTCAAAAGAAACACTTTTTCAGATTTTTTTATCGTTTATCTCTCTCGAGAGATCAACTCCTGATAACGAATTAGTTTGAGTACGAAAATGTTCACCATATAAAAAAAATTTTAACATCCATGTTGAATGGTGAAAGTTCGGCAGAGGGCGAAGAATGAATCTATATTGCTGGTAGATGTTGTTGTAGTAGTAGTCGTAGTAGCGGCAGTGTTGGTGGTGGTGGTGGTGGTCCACTATAACGTTTCAATCTTACATTTTAAACTTTTGTCGCCGACATCCACTTAATCCTCATGACAATGCACCGAGGGGTGATTTTAATCTGCGCAAATTGTTTTACCATTTTGGGAATATTGTGGCGATGTTGTCGCATGTCTTAAGTGGGTGTGTCGCGCGAGGAGAATATTATTTTATAAAGAGATATTGGTAAGGGGAGGATGGTAGGTTCATATGAATATTTTGGTTTGTTAAGGGTGATATTGTTGTTTTGGTAAAGTTTGCCTTGGATGAGCTTAAAATCAAATGACGATATATGTCGGAAATTTTCTGTCGTCCAAATTTAGGTTGGTGGTGGTGGTGGTGTTGAGATCTGCGGTTAGAAATTCATATATGAATTGTCCTGTATAATGTTTTGAGGGCGAAAGTCTTTTGGTACATTTTCAATTCACCTCTCAGCTGGAGGGCGCACCAAGCAAATGGGCAAAAATTAAGTGGAAATTGCAAAACATAGATTTATAGCTGATAATTTTGTAATGGTTTTTGGAGAGACTTTTTTTTTTTGGGATTACTTTCAATGAAATATTTAATGATAGGAAAATTCATTTGAAAGTTGTTTAAATGTAATGAGAAAAGTAAGGATTTGTAGGTCAATGAGCAGATTACAAAAAATATTTACTATTCTGATGTAATAAGAAATTGATTATCTACAAGAGAAAATCGGAGAAATTCCTATTAGGCCCATCAAGAAAAAGTTTTCTGCTTATGCTTCATACGAATATCCCCTTTGATTAGAGATCCGATAATCGTGATGGCAACGCCTACGTCAGATTCCGGTTCAAGGAAAGGAGAACCATAGCCAGAACTGGCTAGAAGGTCAGCATTTTCGGTCCCCATGACATCCATGTTACCACTGAAGAGACACCATGTTGTGGATACATAGCAGTTTATCAACAGATGACCTGTAATCCCCCAGTAACTTAGACGTTATCAGTATTTTACTGATGCGTTTCACCACTGCCGGTTATGGATGTTAGCTATTAAAATTTTTTTTTTAATTTTTTGTTTAAATTAAAATTTTTTTAAAAATTTTAAAGATTTAAAAAAAAAATTGAATTTAAAAAAAAAAAATTTTTTTTTAAATTAATTTTTTTTTCAAAATTTTAAAAATTTAAAAAGAAATTTTAAAATTTTAAAAAAAAATTTGAATTTAAAAAAAAAATTAATAGCTAACATCCATAACCGGCAGTGGTGAAACGCATCAGTAAAATACTGATAACGTCTAAGTTACTGGGGGATTACAGGTCATCTGTTGATAGAAATGTCCTTTTCCTCTATCTTCGCTGCCATTGCGATGGTGAAAACTTCAATTGAAAGACAGTGGTGTGCCTTCCAAGTGAGTACTCGAACCCAATGTCAGGTTCAAGACAGTAAACACTAGCGCACCGGCTCCGTCATTAGTGAGAAAGCCGTTGGTGAAAATTTTTAGAGCAGACCGGAGAAAGCACTTATCTCAGTCCACGATTCCTTTTCAGGAAAACTATCAGAAAAGCAACGCCCAAAACGAAGCTCTGGTATCGTCGCATCAAGTTGCATGCGGTCTATAGGATTTTCCCAATCCAGCTAACACGCCAATAAGTAATGGGAAGAGCCAGTAAAGCCGTCCTCCCAACATCTCCATGAGCGCAATCTATACACAGCTCTTTTGCCATCTACCTGAATGACAAGATCCAGGAGTGGTACATTAAGTAAGGCCCCAAGGACCAGCAGTAGCAAGCAGCTTGTAATTCCCAGCAAGCAAGCCTTTGCAGCCTTGCAGGCCAGCCAATCGAGGTGTATACATTCAGTGCACAACATTCGGTTTCATACCCTGCCCCATGTGCATCCAAAGGTTCTCCTGCATTGGGCAAAGATCCTTATTATGAGCCATCCCAGATGAGTATTCTTGATGCAGTATGCAAACCGGTTTTTTAGGCAAGAGGTGAAAAAACGCAAAGAGATATCTCTTCCTTAAAAAACTGGTTTGTATACTGCATCAAGAGTACTCGTCTGGGATGGCCCAACTGTATTAAGTTTTTCCTGTACATGCAATCCTCACGTCAGCTTCGTCAAGGTAGACTCCGAAGTGCTTGACATGGGGAGACAGTTGCAGAGTGTACCATATTAATTTGGATGGCTTTCATTGTATCAAAAGTAAATTTACAAAAAATTAAGTATGTGATAATATCTTTCTTCCCTACCACTATTAAGACAACAGAAATTTACGCATCCACTGAAAATTACATTTCTCCAGTCTTTGATACAATCCTCATTCATAAACTTTCCATACTTGAATTTTTCCCTAACGTCTGTCATTGGCCGATTTTGTTTCATGGTGCTCTCTGCACTGAGATATGAAATTTTTTTGGAGTGCCTCAAGATATTATTCTTGGTCCGTCGTTTTTTATTCTTTACATCAATTATATTAAGGAATATATTTAAAAAACTTCACGGTTATTTGTTACGTTGATTGTGCTTCTATAAAAAAAAACTCAGACGTAGCTATTTTTCACAAATATTGTTGTAGTAACTGTCATTCTTTCAAGGTTTGAAAATTATATAACTGCAACTGTACTGTTAATCGTTGTTCATGATTGATCTTTACTATACCATCAGACTAATTATGGCATTAGTTAATGAGCTCCGTCCAAATATTTTTATTGAAGAACTTGAATCCTATCCTTATATACTTCCACGAAAACCTTCGTCATAAATCAATCCATTTCCTTATTAATTCTAAACGAAATTCTTATATGCAACGACCAATACACTCGGGATACTTCCGCATACATACATATATATTTATTCACCTACATATTTCTGGTAGAGAACTAATAGTATATGTAAAATACGAAAGAATATGGTGACCGTACCAAGCAGTGTCACCTTTGAGAACTGTTATTGTTGCTGTTGTTGCGTTTCTTTCCCGTTTGACATTTTTCGCTACTGTGTTCTACTACTCATTCCAAAAACATAAATCGAACACCTCCACCTAGCCAAACTCTTTATAATCATCTCCTGCCAGTTTAACCCTTTCCAAATTATTTCTACATCGTAATTTATCTATTTTGATAATTCTTCGTGATTTCAATGTGAACCACATTCACTTCCAAGGTCATTTATTATCCTGTCTACAAGATGGCATGATATGCGTTGTTTCATTGAAAAAATAAAAAAAGAAAAAAAAAACAACAGAAGCTCTACAACAGTTTCGCAGTTTCTTCGCATTCCTTAAGACTGAAAATTTGTTCTGAAAATAGGGGAGTACCTACAGCTAGCTATATATGTATACCATGTCTGTTAGAAAGGTTTGGAAAGTAGTTGAGGTGATGGTAGGAAGGCATTAATTGTGATTTCGTAAAACAGGCAGAGAACGAATATTTGATTAACTCGAGAAGGCGTACGTATAGACACAGGTTTTAAAAGAGCTCGTTGTCACGAATATACGATAATACCATGTTTGGCCATGCAAAAGAACTTACAAATCCATCTTAATACTAGAATTGTGTGTTGTTGAGGTTAACTTTTGATGTAAACACCGTATAATTTTGATAATATTATTTTAATTCAATTGCGTCGGAATTAGATTTTTGTTTACATTGAAAATCAGACAATTATTACACAGACCACCATGGTAACGACTTGTCGACCAATCTAAAAAGTAATGTGATCAATTCAATGTTAGTAAAATCATCATCGGCTGGTTGGACGTGAAGTATCTTTTTCATAATGTGATTAATAATGTACGAATAAAAGGTACGAAATTCCATCGTTTTCCTGGGGTTTATCTCATCTAGCAAACAATTTCAATCAGCAGATCTACTGTATGTAATATTCGCCGCCCTTCTAGTGACATTAATATGAATTATGGTGTTCCCGAGGGTTCAATCATGGGACCATTGTTTTTTTTTCATTTTTATTCATTGTGATTAATAATTGTAAATATTTGTAAATATATGCTAATCAACATCTCTTCGTGTGGCTTAATTAAAAATGATCTCCACAGAATTAACGAGGATTTTTCTTCGGTAATATTAAAATCTTCCAAGGCTTAAGATATTCGTTTTTTTAGCAGGATCTTGTTCGGATACATTGGTTTTTTTTTAATGCTTTTAAGGGGAGGTTACCGTTCATGACGATGAAAAATTTGATTTTTGTTTTTTACATAATTATCATCCTTAAAATGTTTCTAACTCGTGGGTAAAAGGATAGTTTTAGAATTCACAGAGTGTTGAGAGTGGAACCGTCCGCGCCGGCTGGAAGACAGGTAGCTGAGGCGGAGCGCGCTTACTGGGCGATCTTTTCTCGCTACCTGAGGTACCCTCATAAATTTCGGGAAACTGTTAACCTTCAGATTCAGCACAATCAGTTCTTGGAGGAAGAAGAAGAGCCTCTGTATGGGGCTGGAATAGCTGAAGTAAGCTGTCAAAGACTTTTTATAAACTTAAACTTTATATGAGTTTTTCTGAGAACAAAATTTTTCAGCGTGCGGAGCGCTCTACAGCTTCAACGGGTGAGCCGATTCAGATGAATCTCTGCGCAATTGAAAGGAAATTCAATTTGCGGGGCCATCAGAAAGCGATTTATGTAAAAAATTGATTTATAAATAGTTTTTTGTCCGTTGAAGCAAAAAAAAAACAAGACAAAAGAATGTTTTTTTTTCAAATGGCTGACATTTAGTTATTCAGAGTTTTTTAATAAATACGTTAAAACCCATTTCCAAAAGTATTCATTTTATGTAAAAATTTTTTTTCCAAAGTTCAAGCATTTTTAATGCTTTTCGACGGTAACCTCCCTTTAAGGGGAATAAAAACAAAATTCATTTGAAAATTTTATTACAGATGCCATGTCAAAACCATACTGAAGCGCTTAGTAATAATCTGAGCCAACCGAAAATTAAAGATCCGATTCCAGAATTTGTCTAAAGGCAGATAAATAGTAGATATGGTCCCTGAATTATGTTTGGATAACCAGAATGTTGATTTAATTTTTTTTTTAATGTTTTTTAATTTTTGCGTGCTCCAACAACAAAACCCTTTTTTTTTCTAGGCCATTTCCTTTAACTCGTACACGAATTTGTCTATTTATTTATATAATTCTTTTTTACTATTTCCGACACTCTCGTAGACCCACTTTTCGTCATCACAGCGAGCTGAAATTTGGCACACAGGTTCATGTCGCATTACAATTGAATCTATCAAAATTTGAATCGGAAATTTCCCTGGAAAACCCGGAAAATCGGGAAAAATCATTTGAAAATTTGGTACAAATTTGATTAGTGATAAATCCGTTTTAGGAAAAATGCAGAGTTTTCCGATTTTTCCGAAAAAAAATTCCGACTTTTCCGGAAAAAATCGAGGAAAATTCATGTAAAACGCTTTTTCAGACCAAGGAAGCGTTTGAGCGTTTTGCAACCTAAGACAAAGTTGTTGAGTTGCATAAAGTTGCTTTTGTGGAAAACTCCGTGGAAAACCCGGAGAAGCGGGAAATAATCGGACAAATTTTCATGGATATGATTAGTGATAAATCTGTTTCAGAAAAAATGCAGAATTTTCCAATTTTTCTGGAAAATTTTCCGATAAAAAAGTTTTATAAGCTATGCGGAATCATTTTTTTTGTCCTACTGGCATCAATACTTTCTCTTACACAATCATGAAAACTTGCATGGAAAATCGAGGAAAATTCATGTAAATTTTTAAAAAAAATTCATAGTAATAGGAAAAGTGTGGAAAACATGGAAAATCGGGAAAATTCATGTTATATGGGATCAAGTTGGAATACAGCTAAAAAGCGCTGTTTAAAACATAATTTGAATTTCAGAAAACCGTTGCAGAACTTCAACGATTTGATACTCGAAAAATGTTTGTTTTCGGATCGACACCAAACATGATTTGAAAATTGTTTTAAAATATCTCCATGCAGCACGTAATAAGAATTTAGTTAACGTGAAAAAGGTGAAAAATAAAATAAGTAAAAAACGAGTTTTCAAACAAAACTGAGGCCAAGCCGCATGAAAAAGTAGAAAACAAAACTTTTCTTCACACACAGAGGTGGACTCAGATTTTATTCGCTGACAATCACCGATATTTTTCAGTATGATCAATCAGAGGTAATAAGTGATTTGATTCATGAAGGGAAAGAATATTCAAGAGAAATGTCCCAATCAAAAAATCTGAGTCCACCCCTGTGTATGAAGAAAAGTTTATTTTCTACTTTTTCATGCGGCTTGGCCTCAGTTTTACTTGAAAACTCGTTTTTTACTTATTTTATATCAACTTGACTCACAAAGAAATTTACTGCTGTAATTTATTTTATTTTTCACGTTTAACGGATACCTGCTCAAACGCCATCTTGATAAGAGATGTTCATGATGATTTTAAGATTTTTTTCTTTTTTGTCAGAATAGCTGGTAGGAGGAATTCTATAAAAATATATTAAAAATCGCCGATTCAGTAGCGTTTCTCGTATTATTTTCATATAATTCATAACGAATTTATAAGTTCGGTTTAATGTCTCCTTAAAAAAAACTTAGCACTACAAAATATGGGGCAAATGAATGAATTTATGAAGAGCATAAAAAATTTATAACAAATAAATTTTACATATCATAAAATTTGCTCATATATATATATATGTATAGTCAGCCCCCGAAAAGCCTTCCGCGTTCGAAATGATTGACCTTAATCATAGATGGTCATAAACAAGTCGCGCCTCCAAATGGCGATAAAATAAACCCCCCACTCATCATACGCATATATAGATCATTAAATGACCGCATGCGGTTGCTCTTGTTGATTATGATAAACGATCTGAAGTGGCAAAATTCAATTGAAATTGTCTTCAAAGAAGAACCATATTTTATATGCATATCTATGATTTGCTGATATCATTTAACCGTAAGCAAATTCATAGTTAAATCAAGTCATATGACTTCATCAAAACTAGCATTGCGCAATTACATCATGTCAGTTCTCCATCATCATCCACAAATGTGCAGCAACTTAACTATTTTCTAGGAATTTTGTGGCGGTGGTGGTCAAGATCACTGAAGATCACGAACAAACATTGGCCCCAGGGGGAGTTCAATTTCTATAATATGTTTACATATAGTGAGCGAGTTATCATTGACACATTAACCAGCTGGACGCATGCATAATCTTCATTAATTAATCTCTTTTGATCGCATTGCTGCGCATGGTAATTTATTTTATTATGAAAATTAGGAATAATAATTAGAATATTGAAGGATCTCTGTTTCATATCCTCCACAAAATCTCGATAGAAAATATTTCATAGAAAACTATCAAGGAAAGGAGGAAACTGCAGCATTGAAATGCACCAATGCTCCAATGAATGATGACAGAGGCTTCGTTAACTTATTGTGGAAAATTTGCGGCATGAGTAAGACACTCGTTCGTCTATACCAGGGTCAAGTGTATTTTTACCGATTGCATTATGCCACCGCGCACGATATTAATTCAAATTGTTGTGTGCCACCCATTGGTCTTAATTGTTTGCGCATGCAGTCGGCTATTTTTGAAAATGTGCAGCTCTGAAAGCAAGTAATACATATTATGTCTTTTTTTTTGTTAATAATTTGTGTATGGATTGAATCAAGGAGTAATTTCTGAAATCCATACCAACAACCAATTGAGAAGAAGAATACTGATCTGAATATGTTTTTACGGTGATTTAACGTAGGGGTTTTTAAATTTATTGAAATGAATTTTTGAAATTGGGCCAAACTCAATAATAATGGAGATTTGTGATTTTTGAGAGATTTGTCGATATTGTGTTTGTTTTATTTTGTAGTATTCCGTTACGTGATTGGCATATTTATTTCTACTTCAAGTTTTTCAAGGAGTAAAATAGAAATCTATTTTTGTGAAATGATACAAACACTTTTGTGTTATGCTCTCTGAAATTATAGGAATTTTTTAAATAGATACAATTATCAATAAATGGCCTGACATATTTCTCCTATAATACTTTTATCCTGTATAGCCTGTGGGAGAAAAAAAGACAAAAATTCTTAAATAGCTTGGATAGGTTTCTAGAAAAATAATTACAATGATTCCATTTACAAAAAAACCCGTGGTGAGGCATTAATTGTAACGAACTTGGATTTTGTAACAGAACTACATAGAGAGATTAAAATCTACAAAAGTTATAAATGAATTTAGTCCTGATGCAATGACAGATTTCTATAGTCATTTGAAAACAGACTAAACAACAAAGACCTGTAAAATTCGAAGTACAAGTACCAGTACAGTACCAGTACCTGGACTTGAAATATTTTAAGTACAAGTCCCGGTACTTTAAAAATTTTCAAGTACAAGTCCAGGTACTGGTACTTTAAAATTTTACAAGTACAAGTACTAGTACTTAAGTACTTTACAGGTCTGGTTTTGGTATTGAGGAGATGTCAAGACAATCTCTTTATTATTAAAATCTATATATGTGCCCTTTATTATCTTCAATTTTATTCACTTACTAATATTTTGCACCATACCCCTTTTCGGACCTGTAAAGTACTTAAGTACTAGTAACAGTACCAGTACCGGGACTTGTAATTGAAAAATTGTAAAGTACCAGCACCGAAACTTGTACTTGAAAAATTTTAAAGTACCGGGACTTGTACTTAAAATATTTTAAGTCCAGGTACTGTACTGGTACTTGTACTTGGAATTTTACAGGTCTGCTCCTTTTTTCCTTCTTAAGTTTCTATTTTCTGATATTTTGGCTTCTCTCAGCTCTCATATCCTCTAACAGTGCCATGTAGATGTATTGTTGTAGCTTTAAGACAACCAACCAATGAAAAATTATTGCATGTGTTGTTTGCAAGGTGATCTTTGGGTTTCATAATTTCAATACCAATATATCCGAATAACTGCATTAGAATAACATTTGTTTTTTCACACTAGTATTTATTTTAGTATACTCAGGGCTCAAGCAATCCCTGACCGAGATTTTGTTGGGAAAAAGAAAAAAGAATGGCCTTCAAAGACCCATTAGACCCACTCACCTAATATTTATCATTCACCCGTGCAAACCGTGTCGTATCACAATGAACCATTTGAAATTCTAAATGTAGCTAACCGTTAAAGATAGTACCGCTGATGTTTCTTAGAATGAATAAAGACAATAGCTATATGCAAATAAGCCAACATCCATATTCTCGTCTATTCGTTATTCATTTTGCATCAGAAAAATATTCGACCTCTTCAAGATGGGTTTTATTTGAGTTTTTATTAGGCAATCCACATAAAATAGTATATTAAAATTGCATATTGGCTCGTTAAACTACAACTGTCAGATTACGATACCTAATTGAATTTATGTCAGTCCTTGTAAGTATTAGTATGCCTGGGTATTTGTTGGTCACCGGAATATGTCTGCAACTGTGTCAGTGTCTGCTTGCCTTTACATTTTATAAAAAAATCCACCCATTTATCATAGGTCTCTTTGAAATCTCTAAAAATATATCAAAACAGTAATTAAAGCAAAGATAAATACTTTCATCAACAAAACTATGCATTAAAAGTAATGGAGAGTAGATCATTGATGGAAACCAGAAAAAGAAACGCAGAAAGAATAGAGCCTTGAGGTACACCGATTTAGAAGTGTCTCCATCTAATGCATCTCTCCTTGTTAAGCGATCAGATAAAAACCTACAATTCAGAATAGAAATGATAGATTTGAAAAGCCTTTCAATTAATTCATATCATTACAAGGGATTGCTACTATTTTTTTTTTCAACTCATATTCATGAGCTATTTTCGAATAAGACAACTAAAATACTTTTTGCAGAGGTGTAGGCCAGAAAAAATTGTATAGTAAATCTAGCAGCCAGAAAGTCAGCTACTATTTCAAGTGAAGTGATGGATGATATAAAGTGGCGCAACACCATGATGATGTTCCAATTACTTAACAGTAATTTACATCAATATTCCCCTCTTTATGCTAACTGCCATTAGAATCATGCAAATCAAAGTCCTTTTTCTATCAAATTGTAGACAAGTTAGTTTTGAAGAAATCTTAACATTTTACATAACGTAAAAATACCCCGACCATACACTCCGGATAAATTTCTATATATACTCACGGGATACTCTGTACCTATGTATGTATGTACATAACAAGGAACTATGAAGACCTTGCCCTTAATATACTTTTTACTTGGTAGATGGGTCATAAAAACACTCCCAGGGTAAGTGAAGATCCGAACATTCTCAATGATTTATTTGCCACGAATTTCATCATGTCAGCGTCTCTGGCATCTGATTGCAGCGCTGCTACGGAAAATTTTCCAGTTGTTGGCTTTGCGTTGCGGAATATTGACGAAAAGGATGTACTGTTGGCTATGTTTGCAATTAAATCTGATACAACAGGGCCGGATGAACTGCCCCTTCGTTTCATTAGAGCGATTGCACCGGAAATAAATAAAGTTTTAACCCATATATATAACTACTGTTTAACAACATCTAAGTTTCCCACCAGGTGGAAGCAAGCGCTTGTAATACCTATCCCGAAAAAGTCCTCTGCTTCTGCTATAAGCGATTATCGCCCAATTAGTCTTCTTTGCTTCTTAGGCAAGGTATTGGAAAAGATTATGTATATGCAGCCTATTGACTATATTAATAAAAATGGCTATCTGACTACCTGGCAGTCTGGATTTCGTCCAAATCATAGCTGTGAAACTGTTATGCTTAAAATTTCGTCGGATATTCACGGAGCTTTGGATATGAACCATCTTACAATTCTCGCATTGCTAGATTTCAGCAAAGCATTTGATTCTATTGATCATCGCAAGCTACTGAAAAAGCTATCTCAGGGGCTTTATTTCTCATCATCTGCTGTTCAGCTTTTCAAGAGCTTCATAAGCGGACGTAGCCAATTTGTAAAAGTACAAAATAGACTCTCTGACTTGGCGAATCTACATTGTGATGTTCCTCAGGGATCAATATTTGGTCCCCTTTTGTTCAGCCTTCGTAGAAACGACCTGACCGACGTAATCCATGATGCTGTGATACATCTATATGCAGGCCAATTGGCTTAACGGAGGATTGCGTATGCAGACTAAATCAAGATCTCCAGCATGTTTATGATTGGGCTGTGGAAAACAGTTTAGAACTGAAAATCATGTCAAATCAAGTTGCCTAGCGATCTATAGAAAAGACATTGATGTCAATAAGTTATTGCCGGTACTTATAAATAACACCAGACTTCCCTATATGGATTCCGCAAAGAGCTTGGGTTTTGAGCTTAATTCGCAATTAGTTCTACAATATTGGAAAAATATATGGGTGTCTATGGCGGTTGTGACTAAGTTCTGGGTTGCTTTCGTTTCATATGCGAAAAAAACTGGTTAAAGCCCTCGTGATACCTCATTTTACTTATGGTTGCATAATATTTTCATCTCTGGACTCAATTTGTCGTAGAAGACTCTTGGTTGCATTCAATGATGCATTACGCTATGTATTCAAGCTGTCTCGGACCAGTCACATATATCACCCTATATATCGACCTTGCTTGGTTGCCCTCTACAAAACTACTTAACCCAAAGCAGATTAAAAGTTCTTCATAAACTGATTTATAATCGGAAGCCATTGTACCTTTTCGAGAAACTGAACTTCTTGCAATCGACTAGATATAAGACAACTTTTGATCCCTCGTTGCAGGTCGCAGTATGGACAGCGTTCTTATTTTTTCCAAAGCATTCGCAAGTGGAATTTTTTTGTCGTATGATCTTCAATGCACGGCTGAAAGTCATGCAGTTTGAGTGTTTCCCAGATTTTAGTCTATATCTCTTTTTACTCTCTCTATATTTTTTCTCTCTCTTGTGCAACATTGGTTATCTTATGTATAAGTTTAGTGTAATTTATTTTGCTTTTGATCTTGTTTATCATTTATTTTTTATTAACAAATTATTTTTTTTCTTTCTTGCACTAGTTTTGTTTCTCATTTTATATAAAGGGTTTTCCAATAAGAGGTGTTATTTTGATATTCAAAGAAAAATACCATTTTTTGAGATAAATGATCGGATCTGTATTTCATTATAAAGAGGAAGGTATGCCGTTAATAATGGAAAATAACATCAGCATGGGCTGTTGGCGTAGACCTTCTCTTTCACGTGGCCCCAAAGGAAGAAGTCGCAAGGTGTTAAGTCACAAGATCTCGGTGGCCAATTGTGATCACCTCTTCGGCATTTCAAGGACCCAATCAGCAAAGTCTCGACGTTGTTGATGATCGGCCGGCTTGAGTTCTTGTGTTAACTGAACTTTATTAGCCTTAAGACTCAAATCTTTATGCAAAATACGGTGTAATGACGTTTGTGGAATGCCTAATTCCAAAGAACAATGTGGAATGGACAAACCTGGGTTTTCTTCAACACTTTCGGCTACAGCAGCAATATTCTCGGCTGTTCTTGAGCGACGTGCACGGGTTTTATTCTTCACATCACTAACTTGTCCCGACAGCTCGAATTTTTCTACCAATTTCTGTATTGCGGTCCGACAAGGTGCTTCACGACGACCCAAAAATGTTCGAGTTTTACGAACCGTCTCTGCCCCATTTTCACCATTTTTATAGTGAATTTTAATAATTTCAATGCGTTGTTGAATCGTGTAACGTTCCATTTTTATTAATGGCGTAGTTTCTACTTGTTAAATGTCAAAAAATGACAGCTCCAAAAGTGACATCTACCGAAATAGCGGGCTAATTAAAATAAACCTCTTATTGGAAAACCCTTTATATACGTATTGGGTTTTCTTCCAGTATTTATTTTTGTCATATTTTATTGATTGTTGATAAGTTATTATTTATTATTAATTATTATATGTATTATTTATCATTACTTATTGTTTATTGCTTTTATTTTTTTATTTATTTATTTGATTTTATTACTTTTTTTCTCTTTAGTTCATCTGTTTCATTACTTTCATTAGGTTGTTCTCCTCTTTTTGTACCTAGCTTCTATTTTTCTTATTGTAAGTTTGGTTAATTTGGTCTATTTCTCTCCGTCATTACACCATTGCACTTTGTACTTTTAAGATCATGTAATCTTTGTACATGATCCAAATAAATTATTTTATGTTATGTTAAAAAAAAAAACAATAAACGAGCAACTAAAATTTCCCCTCCTCCACCCGTAAGGAAATTCATTGTAAAATTCTCCAAAGCTAAAAATAGCAAAATTCAACTATACTCTCTGGTTCTTGTCTTAGTTAAATTCACCATCAGAAAATCTGCAAAGTTTTTATTTAAATTAAATTTTCCTTCCAACATTCACACACGTGTTTTCCATATTTTCCAATGTACCACCTTCCGAGTGTATCCCCCAAAAACAAAATTTTTTTTTTATCGAAATCTGTAAAGGCGCCATCCGCACACAACAGCACTCCGCCTCATATAGCAGCCCACAATGCCGCCCACACATTTCTCGTTGACTTGAAGCTCGTGTTCTGTTATGTTGTGATGATGTACAGAATCCGGTCGGTATCAACGCCGGCATCTTACACACAGTGTGAACAGAAGAAAAGTACTACAGAGATTTCTGTTAGGACGCTGCAAGTCGGCCTGCACAGTAAGCGAAATCTGAGGTACTTCACTTTCTGTGCTATGCGGCGGCGGGTATACGACACAACAAAACCGAACTGAACAAATCCCAAGTCGAAAAGTTTAAAATCAACCGCCGTGCTCTGACGCGCTAGTTGCCGCCACTCAATAGTCGATCGCGGACGGTGGTGACTGCTGTGCTGGTGGAACATGTTCGATGAGCTTTTAGTGCCCTACTGAACTGAGCTGGCTGCTACAGCTACAGCTACAACTATACAGCCCTCCTTGAAGTAGCATTTTATTCCGAGCCAGTTCGTTTAGTTTAAGGAAGAAAAACAATTTTCCAACGCTAAAATTCAGTTACATTTCGACCGTTAGAGTGGTTAAAGCTCCTCAGCAGTGTGAGTGGTGGTTGAGCTTTTCTTCGACATTTTTATAATAAATTCTAATTACATATTAGAAAAAACATTAAAAAAAAATCTGTTGAAGAAGAAGATTAGTGTGAACGCAGTGCAGTAAAAGTGGAAAAAAATTGTTTGAAATTTTGTTTTTGTTTTTCTCTTTAGTGAAAATTTTCAATTTTTGGTAAATTTCGAAAATAAAACTGTTTTCCATAGTGTGGCACTGTGAATTTGAATATTTTAGATATTGATTGAGGAAAAATTGTTATGAAAATGAATGAAAATTAAAAAAAGTGAAACAACTTCCGTCAGGTGTAGTACAGTGGCTAAAAATGGTAAAAAAAAGGGGCTTCTGCAATAACAGCAGCAGCAGCAGCAGCATAAAAGTTTCGCGTCGGAAAAATTCTTATGTGATGGATGTGCGTTTAAGTCTTTCAGTGCGGCTACTGAAATTTGATAGTTTTTTTGTAAACGATGCTAAGGTAAAAATGTGCTCCACACAATGCTCTCAATATTTTTTCCGTGGTGCTGAAATCTCGTAAAACTTGTTTCTTTGAGATTCTTATGATGATTTCTATTATTGGTGTTGTTGTTGTTGTTGTTTTTGTTGTTGTTGAAAAAGAATAACTAAAACAAAAATAATTTGTATAACTCAATTAATAAGAAAATTTCAATGAAAATTCAAATAGTTTTCTATTTTTCTTACTTATCCATATAAAATTGTAAGAATTTAAAGGAAAATGGAAAAATTACACATGAATTCATTTCAGTGTATCAAAAAAAAATATCTTTCAATTAATGTTAATTCCATTGGAGATATTCTTTAACTTACTAAATCTCGAAAGAAAAGTCAGTAAACCTTAAAAACTAAATTTTCTATCTTGAAAGTTCTTATGCTATTTTACCTTCTTTTCGATCAAGATAAAGATCAATTTTCTTTGTACCTATTATATGCCCGCGTTATAAAAATAGTAAATCTTTAGTATAGTGAGCTTGCAGATCGTTTACGTATTTACCGATAGTTTTATTAGATGTTTTCTTAACGCAAAATATACATTTACAGTTTTTCTTAATTTTTTATTTTAGTAGCCAAAGTATTCTCATTTTACATATAGCAGAAATGCTAAGGATAAATCTTTCTTACGCGAAACTTCGCATTATTAATCGAATACGTTTTTGAGAAGAAACGAACAATTTTTTTAAATCTAGTATAAAAATGAAAATATAAAACCTAATAAAAAATTTGCTGGACTTTAGATATTTCTAACTAAACCACTTAATCCATTACTCTGAAAATTAACAAGAATTTAAGTAAAGTTTAGTGATATTCGAAATTACTTAGATGTTCGAAAAAGCAAAATTCTGATTAGAAAAAGACTTACCTCTCATAGCAAATAGTAGTTTTGTAAGTTAATAGCAGGAAACTTAAATTTTTTCAGTTTTCGAAAATGTTTTTATCCGAAAAACTGTGAACATTATATTTTTCGAAAATCTTTTTTTCACACTTTTTACAAGACGAAATTAATTACTGAAATCATTTTTCTACTATACCCTATGTTATTCATAAAGCAATATATAGCATAGCTTCTTAAAAGATTGGTGTGATATTGTTTTTGGTTATTTCGAGTTCGAATGTATATTTAGAGGAATTGTTTTTTTGGAATATTCAAAATTTGATGGATAACATGTCAGTAGAGCCCACTGGATAATAATATACTTTCTTATTGTTCTTTATTGTTTCTTGTATTATGAATTCAAATCTATGCTCGGCATATAAATAGGAGTATTTCTACAATATGACTAAAATCCATTAAGACTTCTATATTCAGACTAGATCAAATCCTGATCGTTCAGGTTATTTAAGTTCAGTAAAAAAGATAATCGCTGTTCGTTATCGTTTAAATTGGACTGTATAGGCTGCTTCTATTAGTTTTCTTAAAAATATCAGTTACGATTATATAGACTTAGAAGAAAGTAAGTGCATTCCTGTAACGACTTCAGGTCTGTAAAAACTTAGAAAAACGTTGCAAGTGGAAAAGTCGATGTTATTACATCCGAGAGATTTTTTTGCCTAAGTACTATGGCAACTCGGTACCATTTTCCTATCTTTCGTACAGATATTGTCAATTTTTCAGATAATGATGATAATGATTAATGTAACTGCCATTAAAATAGTACCTATCTACTGTTCTACTGTTATAACTGGAAATCGTCCAACAAGAGTTAATCTACGGCGTTAGATACATTCCAGCAATAGTGTTTAGGTTGTAGCTTAAATTACTATCACCATGTGAAAAATATTTGCAGTTTACTATTTTTGAAGACACTCCTCCAAAAATTTCACTTCGAAATCGAATCAAATTCGAAATAAACTAATATTAAATTTCATAAATTGAAACTTTGAATTTGCGCTTGCGAAATGTTTGAAGATTTCACGGAATCTAATATTGAATTGTGCTGGCGATCCGATGGCATGGCGGTTCGTTAAATCGATCGTTTACTAAAATCTCGACCCGAACTAATTTTGCTTGCGAAAGCAAATTATGAAAAGAATCAAGTAAAAAAGCTAGAATTGGTCTAAGACCAATTCTTATAATACCCTAGATGAATGCCCGTATGAAATTTCGTATTGTCACTTTTCTGTGCAAGTTTGATTTTTGAAGTGGTTTTTCGCATATATTTCAAGAACGGTTTGTCGGCCAGAAAAAATGATTATAACCAATTTTATAGGATTTCGTATTCTGAAGAAGTTTTTAATACAATAAAAATGTCTTGGACTGATCGTTTTCACAGTATACGTAAAAAACCTAAATTTTTATATGGCAAAACCAAGAAGGAGTTGCCCGATTTAGTCCATTTTTGAAATTTTATTTGCTAGTACAATGAAAATACCATGTAGGTACCAAATTTCAGCTCTCTATATGGATGCGCTCTCAGGCAGTGTCCAACTATATAGTGGAAAACGAAATTTTTGTATGGCAACCCCACGAAAGAGTTGCCCGATTTGTCTCATTTTCGAACTTAATTTTACTTTTTTTTTTAAAATCCGTGTACAAGCTCTCTAAGTATACGCGTTCTCGAGTTATCGTGCGCACAGACGGACGGACGGACATGCAAAAATCAAAATAACTTTTAATTTTATGCGGGGGTGTCCAATCCATTTTGCTCTACCATCATTATTTCGAGGTGTACAAACGGAATGACAAACTGAGTATACCGTATAGGTTTCATCTAGAGTATAAAAATAGCAAATTCGATACTGAATCGAAGTTGTGATCCAATAGCCGACGGTCGGTTTGGTGAAATGAGAGTTTTCTGAAGAGATTGTATTCGAAATTTATTAAAGAATTAACGATCTGCAAATCTACATACATTAGCTAAACTTGCATATTTTTGCGTGATGTGTGTGAACTGTGCGCAATATTTCAAGAATAAATGTAATTTTACTACGATTAAATTGTGAAAGTTTTTTGTAATATTACACAGATTTCCTATTGCTTTAGTCAATACAATAAGAAAAAAATCCTGTAAAAATTATGGAAACTCCAATTTTACGGTATATTTTAAACTTTAGATGCTGTCCGAAGTTTAAAGTTTAAATGGTTGTACATTTGCATTTGGTAATTTTGTAAAACATTTATCCATACAACTGTTTGAATAACAAATAACTCGTTAAAATGAAAATTTTTGGTCTTCTCTTAGATTTCAATTGTTCGAGTATGATTTTGTTTTTTTTTGTTCATTGTTTTTGTTGTAGTCTTCGAAAATTCTTCGATAAATGTGCAAATTAAAAAAAAAATAATAATAATTGTTTGTGATATTCGATCTCGCGATTTTTCAGTTGTTTCAATGAATTTATGGGTATTTGTAAAAAATTTTGAGAATTCTTCGCAAAAGTGATTCGATAACGAACCATTATAATTATTGAATATTGTTAATTTTTTATGAGTGCGTATCCTATCCAATTCGAAATCGTCTTCTTCTTGAAAGTCAAATTTCGACCCAAAAACTCTATTCCCATGTGTTATATAGAATGTCTTATATACCTATTCGTATTATTATCGCAGAAGCGAATCTTTAACGAATTGCAAAAAATTTAATTTAAAGGAGGCTTTCTTTAAATACGATTTTCCTTATTTGTGCCTTAATTAGAAAATTTAATTTATTTATCTGCAACTATATTTATGGCGATTGCACGGAATCACTCAAATGATACTTTCAGGACAGCAGAAATAATAGAAAGACTCCATTTCTGATTTTAAATGGAAACTTTATAAAAGCAATCATATATGTATGTACAACAGAGAATTCTAAATGGAATAGATATATTGTAAACAGTTAGATGGCGAATTATTAGGGAAAAATTCTTGTAGTTATTTCTCTTATAATCTTAAAATTGCAAAAGAAAATGTCGGGAAAATTGCAAAAAGTCGAAAAATATTTTAATATTGAAAATAAATCGTCAAAATTTCAAAAATATCGTTAATGTTGTAAAAAAATCGTTAAGATATCAAAAACGTTCCCACAAAAATCGTAAGGATTGCAAAAAAATCGTAAGGATTGCAAAAAAATCGTTAAGATTGAAAAGAATTCGAAAAATAAATCGTTCAGATTGTGAAAAAAATCGTCAAGATTGTAAAAAAATCGTTATGCTTGAAAAAGTTCGTAAATGAAATCTTAAAAATGTTAACAATATCGTTACAGTTGCTAAAAGCTCAAAAAATAAATCGTTAAGGTTGTAAAAAAATCGTCAAGATTGTAAAAAAATCGATGATTGAAAAAGTTCCAAAATGAAATCGTTAAAATGTTTACAAAATCGTTAAGGTTGCAAAAAAATCGTGAATATTGTAAAAACACCGTTGAGTTTGTAAAAACTTCAAAACATAAATCGTAAAAATTGCAAAGAAATTCGTAAGAATAGCACAAAAGGTGTGTGTTTGTGTGTGTGTGCGTGTGTGTGCGTATGGTGGTGTGTTTTTCAGTTTTTCCGAACTTTTCCGATTCTTTTCCAATTTGTCCAGTTTTTTTCCAATTTCTCCGAATGTTTTTCCAATTTTCGGTTTTTTTCGAATTTTTCCTAATTTATTCCATTTGTTCCGAATTTTTTGCAATTGTTCCGAATTTTTTTCAATTAATTCGAATTGATTCCAATTTTTCCGAATAATTTGCCAATTGTTCCGAATTTTTTTCAATTGTTCCTAGTTTTTTCAATTTTTCCGAATATTTTTTCAATTGTTCCGTTTTTTTCAATTATTCCGAATTTTTTCCGAATATTTTACCAATTGTTCTGAATTTTTTCCAATTGTTCCGATTTTGTTCCAATTGTTCCGAATTTTTTCCAATTAATCCGAATTGTTTCCAATTTTTCCGAATAATTTTCCCATTGTTCCGAATATTTTTGAACTTTTTCCGATTTTTTTCCAACTGTTCCGTATTGTTTCCAATTGTTCCTATTTTTTTTAATTTTATCGGAATTGTTTCCAATTGTTCCGAATTTTTTTTTCGAATTTTTCCTAATTTTTTCCAATTGTGCCGAATTTTTTTCCAAATTATTAAGATCTTTTTCAATTGTTCCCAATATTTTGCAATAAATTAACTTACATAAAAATATTTGTTGCACTCAATGAAGATTGATATTTTTTTTTTATTCGACTAAAACCTAACTATACACAGTTGGGAATTGTATTCATATTTCGAAGTCTAATCCTACTTTAGATTTGGTTTCTTTGATATCGTACCGCAATATTTTGCAGGGTCTGTGCTATCAGATCCACATTTTCACTCTACCATAATAAAATTTATTAATTGATTTTAATTTCTGATCTGATTTCGCAAAATTCGCAGGAATTACAGAAGAGATTTCTTCGAGTTCGGATTGATTTCTTTTTATATAGACTCTGTAAGTGTATAGCTACTCCATAATTTGTGCTAGTCTCCATGGAATTAGTAACATAATGGGCTACTTACTGAACAAAGGATTTTACTCCTCTTCCTCTTATAATTAAAAAATAGAAAAAAATACATACCTATATAAAACCATATAGTTCATTGCACCTTACAAAAAAGTTTTTTTTTTTACATACATGCGATACAACAACATTAAACAATTCAAATATCTTTGCGATCAAAAACACAATCTACCGCCAAATGCTTAGACGCCAAATAAACAAACATCCGGCAAAGATTGTCTCGAAACGGCGCAAATCTTTATTATTTTTACATGAAAATTTCATCCAAACAAATACCTCCACATATCCATATTGCACCCCGTTTAACTCTGTCGTGACTTCGTCAAAACAGAGCAGATTGTGATGCAACATTATCACAGAGAGAGAGAGCCAAGAATCAATAAATCTTCGGGATAATCATAGTTTGGCCATTATGTGGGCGCTCTAACATAAAGAACTCAATTCGTGTGGCATGTCAAAAATGTAAAATTAATATAAAACAAGAAGAAGAAAGAAATTTTATTAACACATATAGAAAAACTGACCTTCTTGGGCGAACTTTAGACTTGGGCGCAATCATTAAATTTGTTCTGGATACGATAAAGTTTCCAGATCAGATTACTTTATGTGGTGGGATCGAAATTTTGATCGTATATTTTCGCAATTTTCACTGATGTTTATCACATTTTTAGTGCATAAAAGAAGGCGAAAAAATATTATGTAAATGATAAACGAGTTTTTTTTTCACTTCTTCTGGATCAAATCTATGGACATTAAGAAGCATATTTCCGAAAATTTTATCAATAATTGTATAACACAAGCCAAATCGATCACTTTGAAAATGTAGCTATAGATAATGTATGCATGCATGTAGGCATATTCGGATATGTTTTCTTCTTATATGCCTTTGAATTTTGTTAACGAGCCGCGCTCAATAGTAATAAAGATTTGTTGACCTTTATGATAAAACAATAAAAAGCTTAACTAATTTTGGTTATATTGTATGCAAATAGACACACACGTCAAGGTGAAATTATAATTTTTTTTTTTTAAATACTTAACTTCGATTTATTAATTAGTCAACGGACTTGGATTAAGAAGTGTTGAGACAATTATTAAAATCAATTTCTTGAATAACTACTCCATGTCTACCGGTTGTTCTTTTTTTTTTCAACGAGCGGCTTAATTAATTACACGTTTTTTTTTTTAAGATTTTCGGTGCTATCTATCTGGTTTTCATTAGGCTGTGAATTATTGCATGCTTATTGAATTTAGAATTGATATTCCTAACTAGGCTTTCAATTTTTTCTTTATTTTGTGCCCATTTATAACAGGGTATCAATATTTTGATGTCGAGAGACACAACAAATTTTGTGAGAAAGAGAGGGGAATAAAATGTGCTATTTATAGGTAGGAGGATTAAAGTTTTTATAAATCATCCTATACCTACTAAACGATACACCCTATGATGATGATTTACTATTTTGATAGATAATCCTTGAATTGCAAATGGTATATATCTCTTTTACGTTTCCTTCTCTTCAACTTTAACTTAGTTTCGTATTTTTAATTTAAGAGGAGTCAGTACTCATCAAAAGTTTCAGTTTAGATACCAGCGAACCTGTAGGTAATAAAATTTACTATACGTAGGTTTGTGTCGTGAAGGTGAGAAAATTCATATAAAATTAGCCTAGACCTAGCCCACGGAGCACATTAGCGACATCTACCGCAAAAGACAGAAACCCAACATCCGACAAAACTATACAATTTAAGATGAAAATTGAAAATTTGTAGTTCACATAAATTGACATTTTTTAATGACAATTAACTCGCTTAAATTTTTTTCCCATAATTGTTAAATATGGTATTTTGCTTTGTATTGCAACAACTTTCAACGAAATATTGTAATTTCTTGTCGGTGAAATATTGGGGGGAAAAACAAGTACTATTAGAGTCAAATAATTATAAAAAGCGCCACTAAAAATGAAAAAAACGTTATTTGCTAGATACAGGCTTTATCTTTCTAAAACAATCACAATTTGAAGAAATGAGAATACCTCTACCCACAGGAATTTGATTTAAAAGACTTCAATTTTTACCATTTTTTACGAGTTTCCGAGCTAATATCTCCATTCCAATACACTTTTTTAATTTTTGCCGACGTTATTTACTAGACTTCTTTTTTACCTTTAATTTAAGATATAAGTCATTATTCTGCTACAAATATTTTGCCAGCAATTCGCATTGAAAAATGTATGAACCTTGCAAATCTTGGTACTGACTCCTTTTAACTCCTTACTATTTTTGTAAAGAAAACACGTCATCAACACCACTTTTTCGTATGAACAAAAAAAAATGTATTAAATGCAGTTCCGAACGTCAAAATTCGTATAACAAAACCATGAAAATAAAAAAAGTAAAAGTTAAAAAAAAATCTTTAAAAAAAATTTAACAATTTTATCGGATTTTTTTTTGATTATTTTTTTTTTCTGGATTTTATGATTTATTGACATTTTCTTAAATATACGTGCTAAGATAATATACTGAACAGCATGCGATTGAAAAGCGTGACAAAAACAGTTCACCACATCTGCTAAATTACATCAAATTACAGAAGAAAATTTTCAATTGGGTTTATTACAGTAAATTGATCAATCTCTAGGCAAACAACGATTCAAAAAGAATGGATCAGTATTTGGTGCTATAATTACACATTTCTCCATTAGTCCGATTAGCTCAACTATAAATATCGGTAAAAGCTTATGTTGCAAACTTTGACCAGTGTAGAGAGATTATTTATGTAAAAATTTAATAACAGTGGACCAATAATAGACTCTTGAGGAACACCAAATTTGATTGAAAACTTGTAAGGATTTGTATACAGTTTACTTTCTAATAAATTTTTTATGACTAATGCTACCAATGTATTGGATTGGATTGAGATGAGGCAGGGACCTGGTCGGGGTCCCTGGAACGTAAGCCACAAAAAGGCCCGATTAGCTCAACCATAAATATCGGTAAAAGCTTATGTTGCAAACTTTGACCAGTGTAGAGAGATTATTTATGTAAAAATTTAATAACAGTGGACCAATAATAGACTCTTGAGGAACACCAAATTTTATTGAAAACTTGTAAGGATTTGTATACAGTTTACTTTCTAAGAAATTTTTTATGACTAATGCTACCAATGTATTGGATTGGATTGAGACGAGAGGCAGGGACCTAGTCGGGGTACCTGGAACGTAAGCCACAAAAAGGCCAATTGTTCACCGTCCAGACTTATAATCAATTGCTCATAAGTCCCACCCGGCACTCTAACAAAATTCTAAATTGGCCCCCAATTCTTAGAGATAGTGACAAAGACAATTGAATCACCGTTTTGGATTCCTCTCCTTATCCTCTGCATACCGGATCGTTAACAAGTCCCATCCTGTGTAGGTGACACCTGAGAGGAGAGTGCCCAGTGAGACTTAACACAGGAGTTCTCAGAATTGGCTTGTTTAGTCCCAATAGCTTTTCGTTTCGTTTGTTAAAGTAATTCAATTGCATAAAATATAAGATGTCATCTCTGTCAATATCGCATAAACAAATCCTTCTCTGCCTGTTTTTTGTGTGTGTGCCTTTTTAATCCGTCTGTGTTCTCAAAGGTTACTGCATGATTTATCATATAACACGTTGTAGGTATAGTAGCAACTACAACTAATGATGATGATACATTTCCTTGTTTGATAAAAAAAAACCTAGATAAAAGCTTTAAAATTACTCTTCCAAAATCCGTACTTCCTCATTTTTAATAACAATTATCTTTGCATATTATCGCCCTTTCACGAAATAATTAATCCCCCCCCCCCCCCCCTCATTTATTTACTTAAATTGTACATTCCGAAATCAAAAACAAATTTTTACTCCTTTCTAAAATCTGTGAACATCCGTATCCATCCAATTTAAGGAAGGACCAAAAAGAACTATACTACAGACAGAGTAGAATACACCTGTTCTGTATTGAAGGTCTTTCATCCTTGTTGATTCTATTCACATTCGTTAAATGCGTTAAGCGCACCTTATTAAAAATAATTTGAAATTATTTTTCTCTAAAAAAATTTATATATATGAATATAAACGAGTATGTATATGTATATGTACAGTGTACAGAGTTTACCTCTATAGAGGGCCATTTCTTTATACAGGATACAAGAGGCGCGGGTGCTAAGTATAATATAAACGAGCAGTTAACAAGAGGACATCTCTCCCGCAATTTTATTTATCTCAGAGAAAAGCATTTAAATTTATGCTGAAATAAAAATATAAAAAAAAAATAAAAAATAAATGCCCCAAGAAGAAAAGGATGCTGCTGCTGCTGTTGCTGCTGCTGAATATGGAGAGTAAAGTTGAAATTGAAGGTAACAAGGATGTTTTCTTCTTACAAAAATTTCCACTCTAATGAGATCCTCATTCGCGAGATGAGATACACTCAAACAAACAAACAACCATCCTTCCTCTCTGGCAAACTTATGCAATTTTGATGTAACTACATATTCCGACTGTAGATTTTTTTTAGATTGAATCAGATTGGATTAATTTTTATTCTGGAATTCATTCAAGATATGTTGAAAAAAATCAAAATTGGCGCTAACATAATATTCACATCATTCTGCGCGTTTAAATACATACATAAAAATAAAAGAACATAGAAAATCACCCACACCCGTACACGCAATTCCATCTAACACCATTCATTTTAACACCGGGAAGGCAAAAAAAAAACCTATTTTCGGTGTGATGAAAAAATAATTTTGAAATTTAAAAATAGACTTTAGGGCACAGTCCTGTAGTAAGAGAGACAAAAACAAAAAACAAAAACTTAGCAGTGTCACGCATGCTGAATAGATATGGCAAGTTAAGATACGTTCAATTGTCAACGAATGAAATAAACTTTTCATATCGGCGAATAAATCTCGTATTTCGTGTGTGTGTGTGTGTGTTATACTACAAAAAATTAAAAAACGTAAACAAAACTCTTAAAATAACTTTTACAATAAATTTGTGATTCATTTTAAAAAGTGTTTGACGTTTAGAAAGAAAATGGATCCTCTATGGCCTTACACCTGACCTATTAGTTGAATTGCCTAAGTTTTGATATTAATAGAAAAGAGACGATAATTTTTGAAAGAAATTTGAATCTAATGTCTTGGGAAAAATATCAAGATTGAGATTTTGAGTTTGTCATTTTTTTTATACCTGATTTCTGGTCGACATGTATTTTTTGGTGTTCTTTATTTTCTTGTGGAATACTATGAATGACTCTATAGAGTGTACTTTATTTCTATTATCATAATACATTTTTTCTTTATTATCTTTAATATTGTAATTGAAAAAAAAAAATCCTGACAAAGATTCGAAAATTCAATATGTAACCGAATATGATGATCTTTCAGGTCTTTATATCCAGTTAAGCATAGACAGGTATTTTTATATTTTAACTCTTGGTCGAACTCCATATCTCTAATTGAATATAGTTTTAAATGTAACGACGTTCATTGGGATATTGATTCAGAAAAAAATGTAGTCTCATAAGGAGTATTTCCAAGATATTTACTTATCAATTACTTACAATTAATTTATTAGAAACTAATTAAAATCAATTTCTTCAGATTTCCTTGTTTAAAACAAAAATATGTTACCTATATATCTTACCGATATAAATGCAGACTTTGGAGAGATATTTCTGCTTTCCTTGACAGTACAAATCCGCCATTTCTCCAATGCCGCTTCCTTGTGGTAATTTCTGTAGAGTGTAGTGAGCAAAACAACACTCTAATCTATCAAACTGACTACAATTCGACAAAATAGTATAGTATATATATAGTATAAATTTCTAAAACTTCGCCGTCCAAAAAGGATTGTCAGGATTATAAAAAATGCCCATAAATATAAAGTCACTGCATAAAAAATATCGAAAATGAAACATATGACTGCAAATCAATTCTTTCAGAAGTGCCCCAAGGGTCTACTTTGGGTCCTTTGCTTTATTTATTTTTTATCGCCAGATAGTATTCTAGATTCAACCTAGCCACCGACATCATCGAAAATCTTGGTATATTTGACAAGCTTGTCTGATCAATGGTTTTGTGATGGATGATCAGTCTATCCGCTTCTGCCAATCGCCAGCGCTCTAACGACTTGTGTCGATGATAAAATATGTTCCGCGTTTCTTTTATCAGTTTATCAGCCATTTCGTTCCCTTGTATATATATCCACGTGCGCACGGTATCTACTACGCCAGAAACTTTTCTTAATGGCGTTGGAATAGTTATTCCAAATATTTTCAGCCAATTGATTTCTGTTTTTCATGTTTTTGATAAATCTTCAAGATATCAGGCTCCCAGACAGTCGTGTTAGGACATTGAACAATATTGACAATTTTCTCTCAATTTTGAGTTAATAGAATATTGAGGTCTGTCAATTTTTTTACTGGAGTAGAAAATAAAAAGTCTCCACTACCTTACTACACACACAGCCATAGTTAGGAAATCAAATTAATTCTTAGCTCTTTTCATATAGGTATAAAAGAGTTTTTTATTTGGAAAAATTTCACTACAAGGCTAAGTTTTCCTCTCACACTGGAAAGAAATTGTTAATAAGTAGTCTAAAAACGAAAATATTCTTTTCAACTCTCTTCTAAACTTGTATAATATTTAGCTACATGATAACAATTAAGTATGTACCAAATAATATTCATCTTTGCTAGACAATAATAAAAAAAAAGAAAGAAATTTCATAACATACAAACACTGGACAGGAATTTTGCAATTTAATCCGCAAATTGCAGCTTGTTTGAGGTGAAAAACAATGGCATCAGCCACCAAAGAAATTGGAAGCCCTTTAAAGATGATTACATTTGTTGTCGCGCCGCGCAAAAGGGAGTATCGTGTTCTTTACGTGACTCACAGTGTCAGCGTTATATTTCGTAATGAAATCAAGGAAATATTTTTTTTTCGCGCAATGTATTTAGGTCGCAAGATAATCATAGAATCGTAACATTTTCAATATTTTACAATAAAGGATTGCTTTACTCTGTGGGCGAGAGATTGTTTACACACAAAGTATATGGATATAGTTAGTACAATTACGGCTTCTTTGTAAGATTTATTATCATCTCTTAAGAGATTTTTCGTGATGAGAAATTTTTATTATACGATATGATCTTTAGCAGAATGTTAGAGATTTTTCAAATTATTTGACGCCTCATAAGGTGGGCATCCGAATCTTGGACATCTGAAATTCATGGGTAAGTTGGATTAAGTTAGAGTGGCCGCCATCGTGGGACCTCTGCGATTAGCCTGTTTGCGGTCCAATTTGATACCACCTTGATGGGAACCTACCTGGGAATGATATCCCAGTTTTAGGGGGTGAAGTGAAACCAGCCATACAACTTAATGAACCTTACCAGGTCCCCCAATTCAAATTCATGGGTAATGTTACTGTTTCTTTTTTTATGAATCGAAAATCTGTTTTGGGATTGCAACGATATTTTATTTTCCTTTAAAATGGCGCTAGTACATTGCTTCACTTTTAGAATATTAAAGACGAGGATGAAAGATTTCAAACTGACGGGAATATTTCTTTTCTCTAGCAGAAAATTAAAAATTGCACTGAAATCAGCTTTTAATTTTAGCATGAAAATAAATTTAGGTAGATATCCCCAGTCATTCCAAAATGTTCACTCATTCTTAAATTCTGCAAAATTTACTTTCTTATGATGTGCTCTAACAGAGATTTTCGTATGTACAATCATTCATACTAAATATTGGTGTTCCACAGGGCTCTTTTCATTGGCCTTTGTTATTCAGTTTATTTTTAATAATAATAATTGCAAAATACGTCAATATGCAGTTGATATACAAATTCATACATGAACATCCCTTGAGATTGCACATTTGACTGTAGTAAATCTTTAGTAATTTTTGGGCCACTATATATATAGTAATTAGTAAATTTAATTACTTACGATATTTCAAGGCAATTTGAAAGTTTTTATGTTTTCATCTTTTTTCTACAGTCAAATCAAATGGGTATAGTCCAATTTTTGATTATTTTAGAAATTTTTATTGATTTATAGAAGTCTCAACGTGATCGAAAATGTCTTTTAAATGTGAGCTCATAAATTGATTGAAAATTTCTTAGATGGAATCAAGTCTAATTTGAAATTTACGATCTTCATAATTAATTCAATTAAGCATCCATTGATGGAATGAACAAAGAAGATCTACAAAGTGTGAAGTCATAAAACTCACTCTCTCACTGCAACATATACCACCTACCTACTTTAGTTTTTGATTTATGTACGTACTCATCTCAGAGTATGTTACAAAAATTATACTTAATAACAATCTAAAAATGGTATTTAAAAGAAAAAAAAAATATAGACACAAATCGATTTACATTTCGAGGTTAAAATTAGCCTATAAAAAAACACAAAAATGTATGCCCCAATTAAAGGACGACTAACGATTACACAGTGAACATCACTTTAATGACAACGAAAAAGTGAAAAGTATACGAATATATATTTAGAAGTCCATAAATGAAGCGAAAACACAAAAACAAAACAAAATTCAAATTTCCAAGTAAGAGCAAAGATCTAAAATTAGTTTTCTATGATATTTCGGCTTGTTGAACGTGTGTTGTTGCTGCACTGCATCATCCCATCCCAAATGAATCGCGGTAAATTCTTCACGGCTCCTACATATATGACCAGCATATTGTGGGTGAACTGTTTGATCCCTAAAATTTGCTGAATTTCTTCCCAGACATATTGGCTTTTAGTGGTTAATGACTTCTTCTAATATTTGAGAGCTAAGTTGATATGCAGCATAATTCAAATTCTTTTTCGATAAGGATGGATATAGATTCACCGAAAAATTTTTGTTTTCTTCTATTTTTGTATGAGAAAAATTTGTTTAAAAAATTTTTTTTTTTGTGTATTTCGAAAATGCGATTTGTGATAATATTTATCAAATCAAAGAGAAATTTCAAGTAAGCAATTATAAATAGTTTTGAATGATTTATCGCGTTTTTGTGATATTTTATTTAATAGTTGGGATAGGTTTAAATTTATCGTCAGATGACACACATTGAATTTTTGTTTTTAAGTGGTGTTTTTTTTTCTATTTCAATTAAATACACCTACAATTTGCTGTTATGGGGATGTACGTGAGTTTGCTGCTATTTCTGGAGTGTTGTTTCTAATGTCTCTATTCGAAATACAGCTAAAATTCTGAATAGTGATCTCTTAATTTTAGCAGATCTTTCAATGATCTAATTATTGATTTTTAGGTCACCATCCAGAATTTAAATTTAAAAAATATCTAATCCACTTACACTGAATTCTGATGCCAAGTACCTAAAGGTTCGATACTAGGACTCTTGCTTTTTTCCCTATTTATTAATGAAATATTGATTCGTGACAGCTTGACTTCTTTATTCTAAAACATCTTGACAATTTTGTTATTTTACTTATTTTGTAATTTTTAGTTTTAGTTGTTTTTTTTTTGTAAAATTTTGTAAAGTGATTTACATATACCGTTAAAGCGTGTCTCAATTTTCGATTGCACTTAGGTAGAGAATAAAATTTTATCTATATTTCCATGGAAGAAATGATTCTAGTTTTATATAATCATCTTTGAGGCCATTTCCTTTAAAACTCGTACATGAATTTGTCTGTCTATTTATATTATTCTTTTTTTACTATTTTCGACACTCTCGTAGACCCAATTTTCGTCATCACAGCAAGCTGAAATTTGGCACACAGATTCATGTCGCGTGACAATTGAATCTATCAAAATTTGAACCGAAAATTTCGATGGAAAACCCGGAAAATCGGGAAAAATCATTTGAAAATTTCGTACAAATTTTATTAGTGATAAATCCGTTTCAGGAAAAATGCAGAGTTTTCCGATTTTCCCGAAAAAAATATTCCGGAATTTTCCGACTTTACCGGAAAATTTTCCGGTAAAAAAGTTTTCTAAATTATGCAGGAACAAGTTCCCTATCAACTGGCATCACTACTTTTTCTCCGACAATGGTGAAAACTTGCAGAAAAAATCGAGGAAAATTCATGTAAAACGCTTTTTCAGACCAAGGAAGCGTTTGAGCATTTTGCAACCTAAGACAAAGTTGTAGAGCAAAATGAGTTGCGTAAAGTTGCTTTTGTGGAAAATTCCGTGGAAACCCGGAAAAGCGGGAAAATCATCGGACAAATTTTCATCGATATGATTAGTGATAAATCTGTTTCAGGAAAAATGCAGAATTTTTCAATTTTTCTGGAAAATTTTCTGACTTTTCCGGAAAATTTTCCGACGACAAAAAAGTTGTATGAGCTATGCGGAATCATTTTTTTTCCGTCCTACTGGCATCAAGACTTTCTCTTCAACAATCATGAAAACTTGCATGAAAAATCGAGGAAAATTCGTGTAAATTTTTAAAAAAAATTTCATAGTAATAGGAAAAGTCTGTGGCAAACATGGAAAATCGGGAAAATTCAGTAAATCAGTATCTTCAGCCGTCAGAAAATTGTTTTAAAATATTTCCATGCAGCACGTAATAACAATTTAGTTAACGTGAAAAAGGCAGAAAACAAAATAAGTAAAAAACGAGTTTTCAAACAGAACTGAGGCCAAGCCGCATGAAAAAGTAGAAAACAAAACTTTTCCTCACACACAGAGGTGAACTCAGATTTTATTCGCTGACAATCACCGATATATTTCAGTATGATCAATCAAAGGTAATAAGTGATTTGATTCATGAAGGGAAAGAATATTCAAGAGAAATGTCCCAATCAAAAAATCTCAGTCCACCTCTGTTGTGAAGAAAAGTTTATTTTCTACTTATTCATGCGGCTTGGCCTCAGTTTTGTTTGAAAACTCGTTTTTTACTAATTTTATTATATGCTTAGCAACTAAAAAAAGTAACTTAGCTTCCACAAAAATAAGCAAATAGTTACAAATCTCTTCAAGTTTCTGGAAGTTTTCCTGAGAGAGAGCCATGAGTCTAATAATCTGATCAGGTATAGCGAGAGCATAATTTCTTCTAGGTTTGTCAAATAACAGTCATTGACTTCTTCGATTATTTCAGATAAATCGCTCTCATTAAGAATTCGATTTATGTTTTCTTGAGTGGCGGAACTTTTATATTGTAAGCTCCTTTCTCCACAAATTTTTTTCTAGTATTAACACTAGACATCATACGGCTCTGGTCAATCTATCTCTGCATGTTAATCGATAAAAGGTCTATGTACTCTCTCTTTTGGTGTTTGTGCATACAATGCTAAATTTTCCTTTATTTTATCTTCAGAATCGACATTGATATAATTCATCTTATTACCGTATGGTTTTATCACTAATACGATCCTACTTTATCTTTACCATGTCGAAACAGTCTGCAAATTTCCACTTTCTGCAGTTAAAATTGGTACTAGATAATTCTCAATTGAAATTTCTTTATATTCAATACCTAACGATTCATAATACAATTTCGGCTCTATTCAATCACATAGGCGACAACAAATGACATTTTCAAATGTCATTTCAAACACACACACACACACACACACACATCATTTTACCCTCAATAACCACAAGAAACTTTTAATTTTTAACCACACAATATGAAAAAAATTTCACTCTCAATAAATTAATCCTTATTCCTAAAATTACCATATTCCAAACATAACAGTAAACATCATAAACACCATTAATTATATGTTATCCTTTAAAAGATACACTTTTCACCATCCCTCTACCCTGAAAAGGCTATTAACATTCTCTTTTCTTGCTACCAACCAGACCATATCAAACAGCAAAAATAAGCGTTTTTATACTCTTAATATAAAATTCCAAACGAGTGAGTACATATCATGTAACTGTATATAGTTATTACAAGTGGTACACCACAGGGGTCCATTCTTTCCGGCTTACTATTTGTGCAACTGTGTTTCATCATCGCAATTGAAAACTCTATCCATATATAGTTCGTTCAGTGGCGGAGAGGGGGAAGAAGTAGAAAATTTCTTTTCTAACTAGCATTTTCCTTTTTCAGTAGAAAAATATTCATACAAAAAAAGAAAAGAAAAAAAAAACGAGAAAAGACACGAAATTCTATCACATTTTAACTACTCCTCTTATTGCTTGACTTGAAGAAAAAAAAAGACGCCATAGGGAGCAACCTCACGCCCACAAAACAAGAATAAAGGAAGAAATCATCGTAACCAAGCTGTGTAGTACATCCTTAAAGCCAAAAATACGAGAAAATATCCTTGTTGTCATCAGGATATGATTTGCATTACAATAACACTTTTACCCCTCATACAAAAAAAAAATGTTTCTCTGTACAGCAGCAAGTTGTCGCAGATTGACACAATTTTTTAGCTTGGGATATTCTGTGCTGAACCAATAATTTGACCTTCTGAATTCTGACTTCATGACATCCCTTTTTTGCTGCTCCTCTACGTAATATTATCCCCGTAACGACTTTATGAAATCTTAAAATCGCAACTGCGATAACAACAGATTTGACAACGACAACAACAACAATAACAACGATAACGCCATCAGTGCGGTATTTAGAAGTAGAAAAAAATCTTCAATTTTCTATTTGTTGATGGCGGCGGTGGCCACCTTCTTCTTTCTCTCTGTAATTCTTTGGAAATTCAACGAGGTTTTCTGTGCGTACACATAAAAAAAAAATGTTTAACAATGATTCAAATCAGCGCGGTAATGAAATGAAAATATTGAGAGCGTTAAATCACTTAAAATTTGCATTTTAATATGGAAATTTATTATGAAATGACATCGTTGAATTTATTAAAAATGTAAAGAGGGCAAATGAATGGCTGAAAGTGTTGATTGAAATCAATATTGTTTGCCGTTTTTTTTTAAGATGTTACTAATGAGAAATACACTAATTGTAAGTAGTATACACGTGCCTCACCTAATGTTCGAATTGAATTTATCATAATGAGCTGCTATAGTGCCATCTGTCGGAAGTAGTGAACAAAATCATTTCACAGTGCCATCTATTTGTGATTAAGAAATCTATTATATAATTTAACGTGTGTAATCTTTTGTTGTTATTTATTTTTTTTTTAATGTATATTTTTGTGATTTCGATAATTTGGAAATTTTGCGCTATCACAGCTATTGAAGAAAGGGAACAAATTCTCTACTGCAATGGGGTGGTGTCACCCCTTACCACTTTTATCAATCGGATGTTTGTTAACTTTTGTGATATCTACGAATGCACGTCTTTATAGATATGGTAAGTGTTATAATTGTTGTATAATTAATTGTAATTTTAGGTACCCCTAATTTTATATTTTAAGAAAAAGTATAATAAAGGTTTATGAAGTGCGTCTACATTTGAAGGAAATGTTATTCTCAAAGGTAGAACTTTCCAATAATTTAAACATATTACGTAAATGTAACATCAATAAAGTTGCTAGAGTCCCTAGAGAAAAATGTGTAGAGATGATTTTAGTTTTTTTAACAGTTTTATTTCTACTCTATCTATCTACACTGTAAAAAGGCACAAATTGTTGCCACAAAGTTTAGGGAAAAAATCCCTATAAATGTAGGGAATATTTGCTACATTTTAGGGAATATTCTCTACATTTTATGGCATATTCCCTACATTTTAGCGATATTTTAAGCGACACTAATAAATGACACATCAACGCAATTGTAATAAATTTTGTGATATGATCACAGTTGTGATACAATTTGACAAAAACAATTTTTTTTTGCATTTTATACCTTTAGAGTTTCTCTAAAGATAATCATATTGTTACAGGCGCGTATACAGGGGGAGGGTCACGGGGGTCATGACCCATCCCGAAGCATTAGCTTACCTTTGCGGTGAATTGAATGGGACGCTGAACTGTATTGATTTGTAAAAGTTTAACAGGACGATTTTCATATGGTATGGACACAATGTGTGCTGTAACACACTTTTGCAATCTGCAGCGATAGTTAGCGCTGTTTGTCTTCTTTTGAGTAGTAATAGTTGGGTAATAATAGTCATTCGCTCATAACTCTTCGTCTTTGAAACGTGTTCGATTTTTTTAGAATTTACTTGTGTTTTAGATAGTGTCGAAAAGTCATCTATCACACCTATCCCAGAATGATAAATTAATTAGGAATACTAAATATTTATTTTAGTGTTTGATTGTTTAGCTGTCCGGATATGAAGATGCTTTTATATTTTTGTTGCACCAAATACTCCTATAGATGAAAAAGCACACAATTTCGAGATTTGAAAGTATTATTGTTTCTAAGAAATTGGTCAGCGATAATAAATTTATTTTTACCTATCCGACATAAAATCGATGACAAAACAACTTGGTGTGGAGCTCGTAACAGATGCAAACAAACTTATTTAATGAGTTTTGATTTAGGGTTCTTCCAGTAGAATCCTAATTCCATGCAATCATCAACGTATAGCCACCCGTTGATTTTTCATAGCGACACTGATTCAAGCCTGAGTTCAAAATTTTTACGTTCGTAGGATAGCATTAAATTTCATTTAGAAATATACTTGTAAATTGTTCGTAAGAAATTTAATGAATAACTATTCCCCGACAACGGTCCAAACAAATTGGTGGATTGATTCTGGTGGTTCACTCCTTCGGGCAAGGGCACAAGCATTCAGTTTTCTTAGAGATATTTGACATTTTTTCTTTAGATTTTTAATGCACTACTGGTAGCCGACCACCATGGTTCCAAAGAGTTATATTGATTCAGGTGCCTTGGCTGGCCTTGGTAGATAAAGATATTTATATGAGCGTTGCCAACCATACATTTTGTTCTTAAAAATTTTATTGAACATTTTTCTTTCGAATTTTTATACACTATTGGTTGCTGAAAAACGATCAGTTGGCTTGATGCCACAATTTTTCTTCACAATTTTTATGGCAAGACTATAAAAATAAAAACTATTCGCTTTCCTCTGCCTGCGGTAGTTGCCGTTGCTTTGCTTGTACTTTCGTATTAATTCAAGTAGCGTTGCTTAATTTAACTTCACGTTTACTTTTAATTTGTAGGAGAAGGATAAACGTGCTACACTAGTTAGCGATGGAGGTAGAAATAGTAGCGAAAATGGAAAGCAGAAGACTGATAAGACCATTGACAATTTTTTTCAGAAGATAGCTGGATCAGTTAAGTTCCCATAAAAAGATATAGTCAATGACATATCATGCACTTCTACTCCTAGTCCTTTGAATGTAACTCAAATGGCATGCTCTCACTCTCAGTCATTTACTTCACCCGTGAATCAGTTGCGTCAGATCTATTTCTACAATCTTTGCACGAGAAAGAGAATCTGGATATGATTTCTTAATGTCTGTCCACTCTGAGATCGACATTGATGTGGATAATATTATCGACAGGTTTTCCAAATCAAACCGAAAATTGGGTTTTGTGATATCTAACTTAAATATGATTAAAAAAAAAATGACTACTTCCGATTTTTTTCTCTCGAACATTTTAGTTGTGAGCGAGCCCCCCCCCCCCTAGACTGCCGGGTTGAATACGCGGCTGTATTGTTAAGCATGTTAACCAAACTCTTGACCAAATTATTTACTTAATTTAGATTCTCCAAGTCTTCGACTAGACGATTAAAAAAAAAATATCAAGTAGAATAATTTCGTAAATTAAAAACTTACAAAGTGGTGTGCCGTAGGGCTCTATTTTGGATTCTTTATTATTTTTCGTTTATTTAAAGGAAACCAAACAGGATAGATGAAAAAAATGTGTATGACCTAATAGACTTTATAGGATTGATTATATGAATGTTGGCGAAGATAGGTAACACTATTGTTGTTGTTCGATTAGTTCTGAAAATTTGTAAAATGCCAGCTCTAAATCCTTTTTCTTTTTTCTTATTTTACTTCCCCCTTTTCATCAAGGGATATTCCTTTGCACTTTGGATATTCTAGAAAAATAAATGGTTAACTGCCAATATTATGGTGTCCATCTCCATGCACATGAAATAATGTCACTCATTTGGTCTATTAGTCTAATATAAATGTGAACTGTCAGTAGTTTGGTCCATCGGTGGTGTTTCCCCAAGACTATCAATCGATACTAGCGACAAATACTTAGTTACACTTGATGAGATCGTGTGGTTTTAGCAAATATATCGGATGAACACTGTCTAACGCCATTACTAGGGGAGCGTATTCTCTAGTAATTTCCCCCATTTATACTTCAAATACTGACGACAGATAAATGTTTCATTTAACGATTATATGAGATGACTCTACTCCCAACTAGAGTTGAAAGTATCCGGATAATTTACTATCCGTATAATCTGAGATAATTAGGATCAGATTCCTCAAATTCGGGTATCCGGATAATCCGGGTCCAACTATCCGGATCTAGATCCGAACTATCCGGATCCAGACTAAGCAAAAAAAAAGGTCAAAATTTCGTCCAGATTGCATTGTTTCATTGGGAAAATATAAATTTCATGATATTTTCATTTTCTCATTGAAACAACACAATTTTAAAGCTTTTTTGCTTAGTCGGGATCCGGATAGTTCGGCTCCGGATCCGGATAATATGGATCGGGATCCGCATAGTTCGGATCCTGATCTCGGGAATCGGATAGTTTGCAGATTCGGGTACCCGGATATGCGGATATTAGCAAATCCGGATCCAATTTTCAGCTCTACTCACGACCAGAATTTTATGACACTTAATACAAGCAATTATTTTCCGGAGTATCGATCAAAAATTTATTTGTTACCGTTATTAACTGACCAACGATACTTATACTTTAATTTAACAAGCTTAAGGAAATGTAACCTCTACCTAGCTTGTGCTTTTAAGGCATTTGGAGGCAAGTTAAATTGGAATTTAGATATTTTTGATAGTTACCTGCATTTTGCTTCCCTGACTATTTACCTTTTTTTTTCTAATTGAGAAAACTATATAAGCTCAGAGCCTCTAAGAAATATGCAAATTGCCATGTAATGACATGTAAATAAATCCAAGATTATTGTACGTGATAGAATTAATGGCTACCTACTAAGCCTTCTAAATCCTTTAGGCTTTAGGCGATAATTCCAAGAGAATGTTTTCAACATGAAAACGTTGTTTACGAAATTCAAGCCCTCCAGAAAAAAAACAACTCTTAATTGATTCGCTAATTAAAGGCCTTTTAAAAACTACTACATATAACAAACAATCCCTTTACTCCAAAAATTATTTCCCAGCGATTTTACGTTTGCTAATTAACAACAGTTTATTTAACCTGTTAATTTGTCACTAAGCGATATTTCCTTAGCCCTTCATAAATCTTATCCCAGATGATGATATCAGGTGAACTTATGTATTACACTTAGAAAACATCTTGAAAGAGTTACCTGGAGTAGCCAACAAATTCCCTCACTTCAAATGGGTCTGGATAGAGGGTGAGTTTAAGTTGTTGGTACTCACCTCTGTAGATTTAATTACACCGAGAAACAAGAACTTTGCGAAAAAAAAAAATTGTTCAGAATTAAAGTCCCTAAGGAGAGATTGGAGCAATGTGTATGAGGGTATCAGTCCTTGTACTACCTACCTCTATGCTTTAATTAAAAATCATGCAAAGAAAAAAAATCTTTTTATGAGAAAAACAAGTGATTTATTTTTGGGTGGGTCATTACACCATCGCTAAGGGATGAAAATTCTTTTGAAACATTTTTACCATTATACCGGCAACGCATATGGTATAGGTACGTACCTATAGGCAATTTCTATTTCATAATGTAAGTAAATATTTGTGAAATGTCCGTTAGGTACCTGGAAAGGTAAAATTAAAACACAAAGAAAGAGAGCGCGGCTATTCTATTCAAACAAATAATAATTTGCGGCATTGCGCGAATAAACAGTTCACCACGCGAAATGTGCATTTCTCTATAACAAACGACGAGACATATACATATCACCTCGTCGTCTAAAAGTTCCTTTTTTTCTATCCTCTATGTATATAGTTGGTATAGCATTCATGTATAATCCAATGAAGTCAATATCGTGTCTGTAATTGCAGAGAACATTTTTACCAAACATATCTCCCTTCCTCCACAGTAATGCTGCTTCCCGCTAAATAATTAAAAAAAAAAAACAAGAAAAAAACTTAAACAGGATGTTTTACCTGCTGAAATCATCCAAATAAAGTTGATTAAAATATAAATTCAACCTTAACTTGCCGAATATTGATTACACATCAAATTACCTTTCTTCTAGACCCACAATAAAACAACAACTATTATTATTATCAACCCCACTATATGGACAATGATTACACAATTATGTAATTGCGTGTGTAGTGATTATACACAAAAATTGATGTGAATAGACAGGAACTAAAGTTGACTGTGCGCGAGCGATAATTATGAAAAACACCAGAAAAATTGTTCATCATCGTATAAATGCACGATTTTATTATAAAATAACAGTGGTGCCACAAGGTTCATTGATTGGGCCATCAATCTTTCAATCGACACCTTCAATTAGTTACGCAAGAACTCGAGTGGAAAGATTTTCCAAAGATACGGAACTATTTATATATATATATATCAGCACAAGTGAATTGAATGATAAAGGTGTGCCCAGGGGTGGTAACTACATACTATGAAAATGCAGTCGTGATAATTTAATGACTATAATAAACAGGTTACGCATGCGCATTGATTCATGTAAAACGAAACATATTTATGTACATAAGTTGAAAATTTTAAAATGATTTTTTCAATGGGTGGAGAGACACATTACTTAATTTATGTTGAAAAAAATGGATCCGGATTTTTTATGGTCTTTCTACATATAAATTTCTATGTTTACATGATAAATCTCGCACATAGAATAGTAGTGAGGTACATAGGTACCATCCTGACCTTTTTTTTAATTTTTTCTTCTTTTTTTTTTACTACGATAGCACTCTCGTCTCTACCAAAATTGGGTACGACTTGTGTGTTCGACCTGATTTGTTTACTCTTCACTTGACATATTATATTACCGTGGAGCTGGCACTGCAAAATATCTACCGTTTAAGTTTATGATAAGGAGGGTATAGATAGGGTAGGGTAGGGGGATATATGTTAATCAGTTCAGAAGAGAAAGGTTTTTTTGGGGAGCTGAATCATAATTAAGTAGTACTCAACCCCCTTTTTCAAGAAGATGCCTATTAACCGGGTGGGGGGAGTAGAAATGAAATAGTGAATAATTATTGTACTGCTCCGTACGGGGAGCGTATATGCGTGGCTCTTGTCATTGTCATATTTTCATATTTCGTAATAAAAAGCCGCCCAGGACTATTAGTCGTAAAAATGGCTTAAGCTTATAACTAAACTGAAAAGTTTCCCCAATGGAATTGTGATTTTCTTGCACAACTTCTTCGAACGAAGAACCACTTTCGCCACACAAGACTCTTTAATGGGGACATTTCACGATCCATCCGCTGACTGGTACTTGCCTTGTTAATGTTTTGTTTTAAAGGCTTAATTATAATTTTTTAGTTTTTTTTTTTAAGTTTTCTACAAGTTTTTGTTTTTGTGGCGAACTTAGTCTTGTCTTGTCTCTCATCCATATGATGATTTCCGTGACTTTTTGTTTTGATTGTTTATGCCTTTGATTATATGATGATTCTGCACAGTATTAATTAAAAAATGAGAATTTTTAATTTACGCTATAATTTTGATTTGATTAAGGTGATAATTTAAATACTTAATTATATTTTTGTCATAAGCGTTTAATAAAGTATTTCCCATCAATTAAATAAGTATTGCAATTTTAAGACGTAGAGTGCCTCGAAAATGGGATCAGTTACTGGCTTTCTTCTGTGTTTATTTGAAAAGCTGAAATTGTATTTTTTAAATTTTAAAAACCATCGCTGAATCATTGTTTCGCTGTGAGTAGTTATAAAGCTTCCACCCTCGAATATAGATTTGATATTTCCATCACGATCATGTCATTACAGAAGAAAAACTCTGACACTGACATATGAATTCGAATTTCGAATATTTTCGAAATTACTAAAACTCAAGTTTTCCTGAAAAATCTGATTGGAGACAAATTTATTTTCTTCGTTTAAATTTGTGTATCATTTGAAAGGTGAAAGTCTCATGCATAAAATAATGCTGACGTATTTTGTTTGGGGGGGGGGGGGGGGGCAGGAAGGAACTACAACTTTTTTAACTTCTGTATTTTTTCCACATGAAGTTTGTAGTTTTTTACTAGGCATAGTATATATCTCTCCGGTTCAGCTGATGCACAGGTAACTTTTTTCAATTCCTGTATATCCTATTTGTATGATAAGTATGCTGCCATTCGTAAACGAGTTTTTAAGCCTAATGGGTGCCCTTGGTTCTCAACAGACATTTTGTCGTGGATTGCTGAGCGCGAGTATCTCCAACATCAGTATCGGCATCACAAAACTGTAGAAAGTCTTAACGCCTACAAACTGGCAAGAAATAGGGTAACATCTAAGTTGCGCACATTAAAACGACAATATCTGGATTCACTGTTTGATACTAATCTTCCTACCATAGCCCAATCTGAGATCTATCGGAATATGCGGCAATCATGAGTTAAAAGCAGACTTTGATCCAGATAAGCTGAATAAATCCTTCGTTTTTGGCCTTTCAGCAAACACGCTAAATACTCCTGATAATATGATGAGTAGTAGCTACTTCTGATGTACATGAAGGCTTTAGTTTCCATTTTGTAAATGAATTTGAAGTGCACTTGGCAATTAAATCCATTAAATCAGACGCTACTGGGTCCTATAAAATATCCCTCAGATTTTTGAAAATACTATTACCTTTTATTATGCCTTATATAGTTGACATTCTAAATACATTTTTAACTACTTCAACCTTCCCTGAGGCTTGGAAGAATTCCTTAGTAATTGCAATGCCTAAAAAGGCATCTCCTGAGGTTCCTGGGGACTTTCGATCTATTAGCCTATTGTGCTATTTGTCCAAGGTCCTAGAGAAAATAATGTCTACACAGATGATGGCATATTTTGTAGGTAAAAACAAAACCTCATAACAGACATGCAGTCCGGCTTTCAAGTGTATCGTAGCTGTGAAACGACTCTTCTGAAGGTAACCTCTGATATACGTGACTCGCTTGATAATAATAATTTTTCAATTCTGGCATTACTCGATCTCTCTAAAACATTTGATAGTATACATCACACACTTTTGCTTCGTAAGCTGTGTTCACAGTTTAGATTCTCGTCTTCTGCAGTTCAGTTTATATCAAGTTTTCTAACTAATCGATCACAACAAGTTAAAGTCAATGATATTATCTCTAGCAAATTACCCGTCAAATTTGGGATCCTTCAAGGATCAATACTGGGTCCACTTTTATTTAGTTTGTTCATTAATGATCTACCAAATCATATTAGAGTATCTAAAATACACATGTACGCAGATGATGTCCAACTGTATGTAAGTGGTCCATGGGAATCACTTCAAGAGTATATGTATATCAACTCAATTCAGATTTAAGCAGAATTTCTGAGTGGTAAATATCTGTGGGACTCAAACTTAATCTCAAAAAATCTAACTGCATTTTCATATCTACAGAGCTACAGTGGACATTTCCGAATTACCACCGATAATACTGTATGATATTATTTTACCATACGAGCAAAAATTTAGGTGTTTATCTTAATTCCAACCTAAGCTGCTGTGATCATATGTTGCAAATCTTATTGGTAAGGTTTATGAAGGCCTGCGACAGCTTCGAATATCGGATAACTTACTAATCTTCAAAGTTACGTATGAAACTTGTCAAGGCATTATTAGTCCCGCACTTTACTTATGATAGTATTGTATTCTCCTCCTTGTATATTGTATATGTCTGAATAGGCTGAATGTTGCTTTCAATGATTGCACCAGGTTTGTGTTTGGCTTACGAAGGTTTGACCATGTGTCCCCATATCGCGACTCTCTCCTGGGTTGTTCAATAGATTCCTATTTGCTTCAAAGAGCACTAACATTATTACACAAAATAGTATAGTCAAAAGAGCCCAGTTATTTGTATGAAAACTTAAAATTCCTAAGCTCGCCTCGTCATAACAAAATATTGCTGCCGCGCACTAACACTGCAATAGGACGTTGTTCCTTCTTCGTATGCTATTATCATTTACAGATCTGAAAGAGACACTCACGTTTACTGATCTAAACATTTGTAGACATCATTTGCATACACATAAGTAGATATATAAGAAACCTTAACGTCCTTACACAATCCGATAAAAAAAATACAAATTCATGAAAACAGTCCAAATTGTAGGCTAATTTATCATTTTACAGCCAAGATGTATTAGCTCTGCAAAACTGCAAAAGAATTTGTGGCAAATTTAAAAGTATTAACACAGTTTGAGCGCCTTTAACTTACGAATATTAAAATTTACTTTTATAGAATGGCACTATGAGCGCATTCCTGAACTCCAAGTGTTTTTGTAAGAACCTCTCATATATTTCAGATAAAATGAACAAAGTACTTTTTGTAAATCTTTCCCATTTACGGTCCTAAAAATAAACTCAAATTGACTTGCATTCAATTTAAAATTCTTAATTTATACATCATTTCCGGATAAAAATCAAAATCTGCAAGGAACAAAAATAAACGATCAAAACTAAAAACAGATCTTTTCCATTATCGCAAAACACACTTTCATATCCAAATTGAATTTTCCAATTAAAATTCCTCACAGTATGCAAGAAAATTCCTCACATATCATATAAGTTCTGTTTTAGCTTTCTGATGCGAAAAATTGATTTCGATTCAAAGCGAAATTCTTTGCGTCATTAATTTTGATCCTTGAGGCTTGCAGTAAGTTCAATGGATGATAATGCATGATCGATCAAAACAAAAAAAACAGTTTATGATTGTAAATATAAATCAATCAAGCATAGACGTTTACGTCCTATATAAACGTCATCTGAGTTTACTGAGGCGCCAGTAACGATCGTCATTTAGGTCACTGTGGACATCACCAACTCTATTTCGCCAATTTAATCACTGACGTTTCAAATTCAGAATTGTATAAGTCTCGTATTTTCTTGACATAAGTATTTTTAGCGCATCTAGTACCACCCACACACTTCTCAATTATAAAGGCAATAGTGATATGTGTACAACAAAATACATGTCTCCTCTCAAAAGAAAACCGATTAAGTTCAAGATGTTAGCAAGAATATATCAAGAAATAAAATAAAAAATAAAAAAATTGCCACATGTTATAAGGAAAATTCTTCTGATCGTGTCAGTAGTTTTTTACTGCAGCTGCGCTAATAGATATAATCTCAACTCATGCTAGATGCTATTGGTTGTTGGTATATAGAGTTAGAGTAGCATTTATTATGTGCGCAAGCGCAGGAGTACATTTTACAATATGACAAGATCAGTACAGCTCTCTCTCCTGAAAATGCTTCTTCATATTCTTCTCTTGTGTTTTCTATTTGGTTTTTGGTTTTTTGTTGTTTTACATTTCAGTGAAATCCTTTCAACTGAAGATTTCCTGGAAGCGATATTAAGAAGAGTCACAACTGTTTGTGGTGATCGTGTTCATTCGAATGAACATAGCTATGAATTCTAAAGGTGCGATTATCTCAATTTTAATTTAAGTGATGACTACACAGACCCCATATACTTAATCAATAGATGCAGAACAATCGAGAAATATTAATTGAACCACTTTGAGTTCTCCCTTGAATTAATTTTGAAATTGATCTTCGCGGATCATGTTAGAGGCATTCTTCCATATGTTAATCACGCAACTTTCCGTATGCAAAATACTTGCGCGCAGCATTCAATAAATTTTCTGCTGTTTTCAATGTGACATGTTAGCCAATTGTATGTGTGTGTGTGTGTATTTATAAACAGTAGTAAATCTATTATAGACGGTAATTGAAGATTTAATCAAGCTGCGATCAATTAGTCATGAATTATTGTAATCATGTCGATCGGAGGCGGCTAGCGATGATTATGGTATGATAATTTTCTTGATCAAACAATTGAGATCAGTCGTTTTGATTGCTTTTTTATATTCATGGAATGTTGAATTGATCGTGACATGGATTTCACACCTGATTTTTATAGTCTATTGATATTGATTTTTTTTTAATCTATCATTGATCGTTTTGTTTTTATTCAACGAAATACATTGTAGTTAAAATGTCAATCGAGATGATGAGGAAAATAAGCACAATTTGGTAGAAGGCATCAAAGTTCTTCGGTCGATTACAAAGTCTTTAACATATTCGGTGGCACAAATTTTGGCGAGATTTTTTTTTCAACTAACCTACCACTCTATTTATGCTTTTGTATTTCACTGGGATTTGGAGTAGATAATATTTCGGTCCAGGTTTGATCATATAGTTTCAGTTTTTCCTTTTTTTAAATTTTTGAATCCTAGTACGTTGCATTATAATACAGATTAGAACTTTAAAAAAATAGACCATAACTAAAGCTAGCAGTCAAAACTTTGAACCACCAATCTTGGTAAAATTGTGATTATTCCATAGCCGAATAAAAGAAAGTTGAAGATAGAAAAAAAAAGAAACTAAAAAATTCTAATATCAGCTTAGATTACAGACTGACATAAAACTCTCAACTGAAAAGTATCTTCTTGGAACGCTTGTGCCATAGACTTTCTGATAGAATATGGAAGATTAAACCAAAAATCAATCGTATGGTGATCAAAACCCAATAACTTGTCCTACAAGAGTAAAGAAAGAGCTTATTTATTTATTTATTTATTTTATCGGCTAAATGTAACATAAATGCTTACATAAACCTACCTCCACGCACTCGGTGACTTAGACCATATGGCGCCCTATCTCTGCATAACTAAACTGGCTATATATAAATTAATTTAAAATATACAAATGTATATTTTTTTTTTTTAAGATTGAGGGCTTTACTAAATTGGCAATGAAATGTTAAGATGGCTTAGCAGTTGGAAAAGGAGGGAGTCCCCGGACTGGCTAGTCTCAAGGATTGTAACTAAATCTGAGGAGGGTAGGATGCTTTGGGATCTTGGGCAGTTAGTTAAAAGGTGAGGAACTGTCATTGGCGTCCTGCAAAGTGGGCAGTAAGATCTCGGGCCTCTGTTAATGATGTGTCCATATGTGAGTTTCGTATGTCCTAGTCTAAGTCTAGTCAACGTTACAGTTTGTCGTCTACTAAGCGAACTTTTGTATTTTGGTTGAGCGACTGTTGGCCAGTGTTAATGGAGGAAGATGTTTGTTTGGTCCCACGAGGCTTGCTTTAGTCTTTCCAGCTTCTTGGCTAATTATGGCTGCTAATCTTGCTTGCTGGTCAGCTTTTTCATTCCCTATGATACCAACGTGTCCGGGAACCCACATTATGGTGGTGTTGGTGAATTTCACGGTGTTTCGTATTACTTGAATGAGGGGTGCTTCGTGTTTTCTATTTTTAAGAACGTCAATCGTTGCCTTGGCAAGTTTGTTGCTGGGGAATCTTGCTCCGTTTTGTTCGGCCCAAATGTTGGCTTTGTTAAAGGCCTGTTCCACCCATCTGTTCGCCTCGTTGTCTTTGCTGTGACCTGTAAGGAGAAGGTTATCTGCATAAATCAAGCTATTAATGTTGGTTATCGGCTCAAGAATGGAGCATAGCGAGTCGATGTAAATTTTAAAAATGCTTGCCTTGCGGAACTCCGTTATCTAAACGGTGGAGTGAGAATTGAATCCATTGACTTTGACCCTCATTTTTCTGTTAGTGAGGAAGTTTGAAGTGAGCCGGATGAATTTGTCATCTACGCCCCAGACACATAGACGTTTAGCCACAATGTGTCTGCCCACCCGGTCGTAAGCCATCTCTAAGATCTGCCGACAGAACCACTGAATGGTGTTTTGATGATAGGCCACCTGCTAGCTCGTCTTCCAGTTGGTGGAGTAGGGAAAGAGTCCCTCGTCCTGGTCTGAAAGCGTGCTGTATGTCCGAGAGTGTGATCTCTAGGATCGAGTTGAGCCTTCTCCAGCACTTTTGATAGGCATGGTAGCAAGGAGATAGGTCTGAAGTCGTTCGTAGTGTGAACTGAATTGGATCTCTTAGGGATGGGGACAATCGTGGCAATCTTCAAATCCTGAGGGAAAATTCCCTTGTCCAGGATATTGTTTATAAGTGAGATGTATCTCCTCTTGAAAGAGATAGGGGATTCCCTTATCATGCGATATGAGAATCTGTCGATACCGGGGGTTTTACCTTTGAGAAGACTCAAGGTGTCATTGAGTTCTTCAAAGTTTAACGGGTAGGTTAGGTTTCTTGTTGGATCAAAAGAATAAGGTAGGTTAGATTGGGAGAAATTTTGTTTCTCGACAATAAAGTCCTGAGAAAAATTAGTGTCAGATGAGTAGCCCGATCATGTTTCAGCAAACTCACAGGCATTTCCATGGAGCAGCTGATGTTCCTGTTTGCGATCGTCAAGTTGCCAATGAGGTTTGGGCGCCTATTACCGGAGATGGATCTGACTTTCCTCCATGCGTCGGTCAGATCAACGTTGGGATTAATGGTATCTGCGAAAAGAGCCCAGGGTTTTCTTTTGACCTCTTTGATCTCTTTCTTGGTGGTTGCCGACTCCCTACGATAGGTCTGTCAGTCAGACTCAATAAGAAAACTGCAATACACCTACATATATGTACTAAATTGGATAAAAAAGATTGCAGAGCTTTATCTAGTAAGGTAATAACAAGGCACAATACATGCGGCCATCATGATCATAATCAATGCTCAAACCTAGGCTTCTTGCCTAAAGACGATAGATTAGACAGAGAGAAATCAATCATTGATAAAGTCTAAGTGTTTGTAATTTCTTCACTCGTAAATCCACCATTAAAAATAAAATTTCCAATCTCATTTATAGATACACTTCACAAAAAATATATATATTGTTCCAACATAAAATATCTAACCAATTTCGTTGTTCATTCCAACCTCACTAGAATACAAATTACTTATATTTCCCTACTATGAAAAACTTTTGTCCAATTCACCCAACCAAAATTGATCCAAGTATGTAAGCATATAGTGTAGGGGTAAATAAATGCAAATTAAACATCAGAGGACAAAAAAATAACAATTAAAAAACAAAATAACAAAAAAAAAACCCACCACCAAAAGTAAGTTGCCATTATTTGTCATTGCATACAAACAACTGACATCCAGAGACTACTCGCATATCCGGATCCCCTATATCTGTTGAAAGTGATTTTTTTCTGGGTTTTGTTTGATGAGTTTCTGGTGGCCAGCTTAATGCATACATCAAACAATTGATGTAACCTTTCAGTTGCATCCACATAAAAATCAAAAAATTTATAAAAAAAAACATGCTCAGGGTGCGCGGAGGAGGAGGAGGACCAAATAAAATTTTATGATATATGAAGGCGAACGATTTTGTGCATTATGGCATGCCTGCCTCTTGTTGGTCTACCGAACAGTCAGTCCCTAGTTATCCCCATGAGTATCAAAAATTTTAAATCATTTTACTGATACAAAAAAAAAAAAAGTAAGTTAAACAAAAAACAGATGCGAAAAAAACATTTAAAAAAAATCTGATTCAAACACCTCAAATCGAATTATGCTGTGGTGGTGGTAGCACTGCCGACCGCCCCATACTGTACCACCTGATCTCCTCAACCCATGTCAATGATAAACGCAATATAAGTGCTGTCGACCTTTTGATTCGGTTGTCCTGGATTGATTCCATGGCAAGGCAGGCAACTCCATCCTTCAACTTCGACAGAGACGACTCACTCTGTTTGCCGTTGGTGTCCTTTATCCCTTTTGATGGATTTGTTTTTATCAATTCGGTGATTGTGGTTAATTTAATTCACTCGAACGCGGTAGAGATACGAACCATGTCCATGTCATGAAGTTTGGTGTGGATAAAGATGACATTTTGTAACTAAATTTTTTTTTTTTGTTTTTACTGAGCCATAGCATACGGAACTACACATAAATTACTTTGAAATGAAAAAATTTTATGCAGAGTAGCAGCAACTAAAAAAAAATGAAACAGGTGGCCTGGCCAGGTATTTAGTTTGATTTGTTTTATGTGATTCCTTCGAGATTTTATCGTTAGTTGGATTGTGCAAAATATTTTTGCTGATAAAATCTCGCATCTATTTTTTTTCCAATATCGTTCAAACACAATTTACAAAAAATCGGAAACTTTTAACTTCTACCTAAAAGAAAAAGATAAAAAAAAAATCAAAATTTACTCGTTTCAAGCTTACATCACATTCTTAAATTGCTCTCGATCGTGGCTCTCAGGATCTTTTAAGTGATCACGAAAATAAAATCTTGATCGGTGTAAATCGTATTAAACCAGCACTTAACTCTCATGTAATGACTATAGAAAATTGGTAATCTGGGCTTCAATCAGATTTTTCTTTATATAATATTAGCAATAAATTTATACGTTTCACCCAGCTTCTTTGTGGTTGATCGTGGTGCATGATCAGTGATCGTGACGTTTCGTGAATTCCTATTCGCATTTTTTGTGGTGTGGTTAAGGACGCTATAATTACCATTTTTTGGTTGTCAGCAAAATTATCGCACTTGATTAGTATCGAAACATCATCAACACATTGTTTGTGTAAATTTGGATTGGAGATCGATGAATGATGCCGAAGATGGCTGCTTTTTTTTCAACAGACAGGCAAGGAATGGTATACAAAAATTTCCTGGTAAAATACTTCATTCAAGAGCATCTCTCGAGAATCATTTTGTGGATCTAAATGTTTTGTCCAGTAATTTCTAGTGCACTCACTCCATAATGACAACCAGGTTTATGTGAATTTTCTTACGATGTCCGATGCCTATTCGATGCGTTTGGGTCTCTTTTTGTGGGAGTATATAAAATGTAGTAGAGAAAACTTTCTTGAAATTAATATAATCCGTGGTTTCTCCATATACGGACCTCGGAATAGATTTCTAGAATCATCCTGCTTTGACTTTACAATTACCCTTACTTTAGTCTAAAAGGGCATTTATCATGGCTGTCTGCAGTTTAGAAGAAAGAGCTCTTAAGAGTAATTTCCTTTCTCTCTTCATCAATATCCAGATGATTTTGTTAATTTACGAGCAGAAATAATAGTGCTCCACTGAACTCGAAGGCTTTCTTCATGATCATCCGCAGTTGTTGTTGTGCCTCGTATAATGTCTTTTTTATTAAAATGCTCATAGTTATAGGTATATCAAATCGATGAGCTCTTTGTGGGCTTAAGTTGAGAGTTTGCTTAACAAATTTTGTCACATTCAGCTCCAATTTAATTTTTTTTTCCTTTCTGCGCTGAAGCCTATTCAGCTCCACTTTAAAATTTTGTCGATTCTGCGCCAAAACCATAGCCTATCCAGCTCCACTTTCTTCTTCTGTTTATTTCATTCCTGATTAGTTTCGAACATCTCCAAAGCAATTGATTTCACACTCAATCTATCCATCGAATCTTTGAAATTCTACGAAAACACTTATTTATAAATGTTTGCAAACGATATGCTCTAGAGCTAGACCAACTCTTTCTTTACTTATACTGAAGCTGCCGTCCTTCTCTGTGCACTATGATAGGGCTATTGTGCTGGTCAGTGTGCATTCTCGTTTTCTCCCGTCTTTTGTAATCTTTTAGGAATAGTTCTCAGTTTAAGTAGGATCCTTTTTTAGGCCATTTCCTTTAACTCGTACACGAATTTGCCTGTCTATTTATTTATATATTTCTTTTTTAATATTTTCGACACTCGCGTAGACCCACTTTTCGTCATCACAGCGAGCTGAAATTTGGCACAAGGTTCATGTCGCATTACAATTGGATCTATCAAAATTTGAACCGGAAATTTCCATGGAAAACCCGGAAAATCGGGAAAAATCATTTGAAAATTTGGTACAAATTTGATTAGTGATAAATCCGTTTCAGGAAAAATGCAGAGTTTTCTGATATTTCCGGAATTTTCCGACTTTTCCGGAAAATTATCCGGTAAAAATGTTTTCTAAATTATGCAGGATCAAGTTCCCTATCAACTGGCATCATTACTTCCTCTCCGACAATGGTGAAAACTTGCAGAAAAAATCGAGGAAAATTCATGTAAAACGCTTTTACCTTTTCAGGAGTTTTTCAGACCAAGGAAGCGTTTGAGCGTTTTCCAACCTAAGACAAAGTTGTAGACCGAAATGAGTCGTATAAAGTTGCTTTTGTGGAAAACTCCGTGGAATGCTGGAAAATCAAAAATTTTCATCGATATGATTAGTGGTAAATCTGTTTCAGGAAAAATGCAGAATTTTCCAATTTTTCTGGAAAATTTTCCGGAATTTTCCGACTTTTCCGGAAAATTTTCCGACAAAAAAGTTTTATAAGCTATGCGGAATCATTTTTCCGTCCTACTGGCATCAATACTTTGTCTTCAACAATCATGAAAACTTGCATGAAAAACCGAGGAAAATTCATGTAAATTTTTAAAAAAAAATTCATAGTAATAGGAAAAGTCTGTGGAAAACATGGAAAATCGGGAAAATCAGTAAATCAGTGACTTTTCAGCCGTCATAAAATTGTTTTAAAATATCTCCATATGCATCACGTAATAACAATTTCGTTAACGTGAAAAAGGCAGAAAATAAAATAATTAGAAAAACGAGTTTTCAAACAAAACTGAGGCCAAGCCGCATGAAAAAGTAGAAAACAAAAGCATTCTTCACACACAGAGGTGGACTCAGATTTTATTCGCTGACAATCGCCGATATATTTCAGTATGATCAAGCAGAGGTAATAAGTGATTTGATTCATGAAGAGAAATGTCCCAATCAAAAAATCTGAGTCCAGCTCTGTGTGTGAAGAAAAGTTTATTTTCTACTTTTTCATGCGGCTTGACCTCAGTTTTGTTTGAAAACTCGTTTTTTACTTATTTTATTCGATACTAGTTTCTTAGATTTAGTGTCGTCTCACATCTCCAAAACTGTCTTGATGGTTTCTATTGTGGTCAGGTTAGCGTTAGTGAATCTTCTTGAAGCCAGAAAGCATCAAAGCTTCAAAAAACAAATCTGTTACATAAAAACTGCATATTATTACTTCACATATCTACGCACAAACTCCTTATAATTAGTGTGCAGTTCTTCAATCAAAAACAATCTAAAAGCCTAAAAAAATTTGCATCTAATTCAAACAATTAGTTATTTCCTCCGTGTAGCGGAATGAAAACGATTTGCCATCATGTGATAATGCATTCTTCAACCAGGAACTGAGTAGGCCATACATACATATATAAAAGAAGCTTAAGCTGCTGGAGCCATCATCAATCTGTAAAAGTTTCTTTAATGTGCTTACGCATGCGCTTTTCTTATCATCTCATTTGTTTTAATTGTGGTCCAAGTCTGTATCATCTGTGGACCTTCAAATCACTTGCAATGCAATATTTCTTACTTGAATCGTATGAGGAGCATTGATAGACCTACATACATACATAAATATATGCCTGAAGAATTTTACTCTCAGATACTCCTGATATGTGCCTGTGATATCACTTTCGTTCAGAGGATTGAGGCCGTTGCAGCAATAATTACTGTTTAGTTACTGACTTATGTAGATCAAGTGTTATAAAATGTACAAACTACTACTAGAGACTGATTAAAACTTTCCAACAAAGTTGCAAGCTTAGTTTGAGGGCGTGTGTGTGTGTGTGTGTTTGAAAAGATGCGTATATCAAACTACATTGATCTCACACATTGTGCGTTGTAACAAGAGTGAATTATTGCATAATTTTTTTTTTAGCTTATGTAGGTAGGCTTTAAAAAAAATCATTTCGATTTCGATTCGACACAGTCATAATCTTACGGAGACAGACATTTGTTTATTTTGAAAACAATCATAAATTGCAGACAAATTCTTCCTTTAAAGGTTTCTTATCTTTGAAGCAAATTTCTTGGATGTCTCGACATTGAAGTCGATCAAATTTCCTACCATTTGCAATTAGTTATATAAATTCTGAATTTGGATAAAAAAATCTATAAAAGTATTAGAAGTCGATTTTTCTGCCGATATATAAGATTCTCTTTGGGGTCTAATTATCTCAGAGTTATATATTTTTCCTCAGTGGTACTGTAATCACCCGTTTTTTTTTTTTTTTTCATTCAAATAAGTTGTATAGAAAATATGAGCTATCTACCATAAATCGATCGTTAATAAAATTTTCCACACATCTTCCGTGATACTTACTTATAATGCTCTGCTGGTTGATTTGATTTAATACAACATCAACTATCCGTGAATGAATCTTTCTTTGAGTGATAGCAAAAGCCACAATCTATACGGATAGAAACCACAGAAACCACTTCAGCATATACATATGTGCCAGGCCAGCAATGCTTAGAAGACCTATCCATTATAATAATAACAATAATAATAAATAAGAAAAAGAGAGTTCAGTGTACGCTAGTGCAAGTGTCTCAGATATCAATTTCCGAGTCTTTGTCTGTACCGACGATGAATGACTACATAGTAGCGACACGAATTAAATAGTGTTTCATAAGCCGCCAAAAGTTTTAGACGAATTGAAGGGATAATGAAGATACCAGTCCTAGATATCTACCATATAAATATCTAGCTACATAGACTGGCTATGGTAATCAATTTGATGATCTATGACATGAAAATGGCGCTGATTGTGTTCGAAACCCTTCAAAATTACCAGTTCCACTCAAGCGGGAGTAATTATCTGATATATGTATGTAAAATTGATGTATATGCTATGCATAGCAACTAACCTCAATATTGAATGAAAGAAAGGAAAAGTAATTAAAAACGGGAAGAACAGAATTTGATGGTTTTACTATCATTTGGCTAAGATCTTTACCCTTTCTACTAATGGTTAAACGATTAAAAATATTTTAGGTAGAAAGGTGGATCGATTTTGTTTTTTTGTTTTCTAAAGGTAGTGTTAATGTGCATATCTTTGAGCAAAACTTACACTCAATCCTAAAATTTTTGTAACTTGTCACACTCATGAGAAGTTCAATTGCTGGGGTAATACTGAATCTGACTGATCTGATAGCCGCACCTTATCTGGATCAGGCGTATTTCATTTTGAGTATTTTTTTCAAATGCTTTTCAGACTTATGATGCCGAATTATAACAAGAAATGTGATTTAGGTTAAAGCAAAGAACATATAACTTAACAAGAAGCTTCATCTGGCCTCTAAAAATTCACAAGTTCTAATGCTTACTTATTGGTGCGGTCGGGAGGTAACAGACAGCAAGAAGCAAAAATTTGAAACTGAGAGAATATTGCTCTATTCTCTCTTTCTCCGCCACCCCATAGCTGTTTCACTTTGTTGCCTGACTGCTTGTCGACCACCAATTCCTATCCCATCATCTTACTATTCTCATCTTACTATTCTCCCTCTGTTCTGCTGCAATGGAAATGAAACGAAGTGTTCGTTCCTGATGAAACCGGTTTCTTAGAGAAGAAGCAAAGAGAACACGTAATGCAATGCATGGGCATGATGCGGAGTGCAGGCTTTGGCCTCTAGTTCTGGTGCTGTCCTGAGTGTTGATGCTATGACGACCCGCCGTCTGCCAGTCACCAGCCACTCGTCAGTGTCAACAAAGATGATGCTGGTCATCAAAGCAGAGAGTTTTCGTAAAATTTGTGAGAGCTGGTCGTAATATCACCAACGGTGATGGGTGATGATGAGTGGTGAGTCGTTAACAAGCAGAGAGTTTTCATATAATTTGTGAGAGCGGGTCGCAATAGAACGACCCGCCATATAAAACTTTTCAATATATGAGATGCGTATTCTTTTTGTTAGATATTCTTTGGTTATAGTTAGTTTGTAGAATTTCCGCTAAGATTTCTGTTGTTGTTTTCGCCAGAAATCTTGTAAATCCATCAAAACTGTGAACCCGGAACTCATTGCGAACATACATGCTATATCTATTAAGAGTGGTCGGCATTCCATAAAGTGAAGAATTTTTTGCGCCCTTCAAAATATCGAAAATTAAGACACAATTCTAGAGATATTACGCCTAGTTTCCAGCATCTGCAAGGACAACAAATTCAAATGGTCCACATGAGGAGGCAATATTACTGAGTCACTCCAATAAAGATCGCGGAGTGGCGAATCGGCGGAATCTGCGTTCGATGCAATTAATCTGCACTTTATAGTAAGGAGACCAGAAAGGGCTGACCGATTCTAGTATCGATCTAACAAAGGTGTAGTAAAGAAGTTTAGTGACAAAAGGGACGTCAAATTCCTTGGACCATCTCTTTACAAAACCCAAAATCGAATTGGCCCTACTGACTATGTAATCGATGTATATATAGCACCTATTGATTTTGTAGAGGATCGGCGTAATGTTGGATGTTTATCTCTCTTTTATCTCTTCTTCTATGGCTATAACTCTAACGAAATCTCTAGCCTGATATCTTGTAGAATTCTTTCAATGCGGACCAACCACACGATCTGTAACCCGAGCTCACCCTCAAACCCTTGAGGTCAATTTTGGCCGTACTGTGAAATTGCGCGAATGCTTCATTAAAACCACAGTGCGAATGTGGAACAGTTTGCCATCCTCTGTTTTACCCCCTCAGCTATAAGCCGTAAAGATTCAAGCGTGCGTAGTGCACACATTCACCTCCTTGGCTCAACGCAATAATCCTCAATTCCCCACTTCTTCTTCTTCTTTTGCTGACAAGGCATCATAGGGTATCCCCTGAGGTTTAGCAACATCATAAAAAAAAAAAAAAAAACATTGTCCCCCGAGTTTTTGTGGGTTCTATGAATTTCATTTTGACTTATTGCAGTGAAAAATACGTAATTTTAGCTACGAGGTAATTTTGTAAAAATCCCATTTTTTTTTTCAATTCGGAGGTCTAATGCAGTAATGCAGGGCAGTTCTTTCTTTAGGAACCTTTACGTAGTAATTACTTTTAATTAATCATACATTTAAATTGAGTTTTTTTTCCATTTAAATTCATAGTTGGGTTAAATTTAGGTTAAAACATATAAAAAAAAAAGCCTTTTCAAACTGCACCAGACTCTCTACAACTTTTCCTTTTTAATTTCCATATTGATTGCTTATGGCTATGTGAAATATTAACAAGCAAATATTACGTAAATTTTCCTTAATAATTTACTTCAAGGTTAAGAAGACGTTGAAAGCCATTTTTAAAGGTCGCTAGGAAATATTATTTACAAAATTAATTCGATTTGATAGCAATTCTGATTACTTACTTAAAAAATATTTAAATTAAATTAAAGTAAAAAAGTACTGCAAATTTCGCTAGATCCTGCAGAATTCTCAATTATTTTAAAAATCTTAACTAAAGTAAGCCGAAGTTGGATACAAAATGTATGAGTAAATTCTGGAGATGGCTATTTTTTTTCAGTTAAAAATTTAATAGCACCAAGACGGGGCTGTTAAAAAACTTTCTCGTTTGAGAAAAGACCACTTAATTATGGTGGTGGTGTGTTTGGTATATGCACCAAAACTAACTATCGCCGCCACTTCCAAAGCTTCTAAAACTTCCCATAATAATTAACAAGTAAACTTTTGTTCAGGTAAATCAAAACAAAAACAAACAATCGTTTTTTTTTAATTTTTGTTTTTTTTTCGACAAAATGTGGTCTTCACGGCATTACTACCGAAAGTGTTTTGATATTTTGAGATATTCCTGAGAAATTCACTATTAAATCCTGCCTGGCCACCATCGAGTCTTGTTCAACATAGTGCAGAACTTTTCCTATGGTTTCCGATGGTTTATTAATAAGTCTTCCTGAAATGCGAGCTGAATTTCCCCGTTTATTTATGTATTCCTTGTGTTTTAATTTAGCTTGCAACTGAGGAAATTCTAAAGAAATATGCAATATCACCGCCAATATTTTATAAAAGTATAAAGACGACGGGGCGGCGGATTGCGGCTGTTATAGAGGCAGTGGCGGTTAGATTAAAATTTCGCTAACTGAATGTTAAAATATGGCTGAAAAAAAAAATAGAGAGCATCATTTTGTCTGATTAAATACGTGACCTAATCTGAGAACCAAGCTTGAGACTTGTGATTTTTTTTTTTGATATAAATAAAATGTCAACACCACCAGAACGACTTCTAAGGCTTTCCCCGCATCATCATAGAATTCTAGGAAAGGAAGTGGACGATCCAGATTTTATTCTTTGTTACCTGATTTGCACCAGACAGGATTTTCCTGGATCTAGAGAGCATATATACATACATACAAAATACAGAAATTCAAAAAAATTTCACACAAAACTGAACCAAACCTGTCCTTGTTATAGGTACAAAAAATAAGGAATCAACTCTCATGCCCCAACAATGAAGTCGCAGGATGACAAGAAATCTTTAAGATCTTGGAGAGAATGCATATAGAAAATGCTGTTAGAATGCGTGCCACGTCCTTGTGTTAGGTTTTCTTGTCGTCCTGTTTTTTTTTTCAGCTATTTTGATTTCGTGACTTTTACGTTGTTCTGTCGTGCTCCCCTGTTGCAATAGACCCCATCACAAAACGGATGACTTGGAAACATTTCTTCAATGGGGTACCTACTACTACATGTTTTCCCCTTTTCAATATGGGTTTTTCATTTCGTTACGGATTTCTGCAAATAGTAATCAAGACCAGGATGCAATGCAATGATTTCGGTCAACATGTGACTTTAAGATGATGGTGATGTTTTGCGGTATAGAGAGGCGGCTGAAAAGAATTAAGACATTTGCCGACGAGAGGACGAAGAGTATATGTTGGTTGTTGTTGTTGTTGTTGATCATCAAAGCGAAACCTTGGAATGATTTTTTTTGTTGTTGCTCTTCTTTTATTGCAGTTAAGATTGTCCCTTTTGTTACCGACCGAAGCAGCATGCAGTTACGTTCTGTTTACGGCTGTTTACTTAGCCTCGTTTCAATTTCATTTCATCATCAAATTGCTTGAGTAAATTTTTATTGCTTTAATTTGATGATTTTCGAGTGATTGAAGTCATGGTATGGATAGAATTTACTAGATATGGAGTTTGGTAGGCAAAACGAATTTCTATTTGAGGTCTTCTTATCAAGGGCTGTTGTTTTTTTTGTGAGGATATTTAATATCGATTTCTTGTATAGGTGCAGTCCTTAGAATAACGAAAAAGCTGCAAAGTGTAATATTACAACTGCTGCCTCATATTTCATATAACGACAATATTGCTAGTATGAAACTAATGCTCCGTAATTATCCTAAAGAATTCTGGAAATTTATAATTTCTACACGTAATTGTGATGCGTACCCATCATCTTGTCCTACGTAACTTGTTTAATATGTCTTTGTCCTCCGGCTCATTTCCAAAGTCATGGAAGTACTCTGTGATTATTCCTCTACATATGTAAGAAGTTTTGTTCAAGAAAGAATTTTTTGGGATTCTCTTCTTGAACAAAATTAAGTTTAACCCGGTAAAAAGTCAAAAAGAGTAATCTTTTTATTTTATTTATATGTAAGAAGGGCAACAAATCGGACGTTTCAAACTATAGACCTATTTCAAACTTGTGCCATGTTGCGAAAATTTTTGAAGCCTTGGTCAGTGATGTGATTTTTCACTGTAAACCAATTTTGGATTCTTTTCAGCATAGTTTCTTGAAGGGAAAGTTAGCCACGACTAATCTATTAGAATTTTTTCCACTATTATATACAAGCCATTGAGTCCAGTAAGCAGGTTGACTGCGTCTTCACTCTTTACTGATTTTAATAAGGCCTTCAATGGAATTAATCACACACACGTTCTCCATTCTTGGATTCCATCTCCTTTTCGTTAATTGGCTATTTTCTTATCTATCTAACCGTATGCAGCGAGTTATATTTCGCGAGATAGCTGAGATAGCTAATACCTCTGGTGTACCTCAAGGTAGTATCCTTGGCCCACTACTATTTATTTTGTACATCAATGATTTATCCTTACTTTTGCTCAATTCCAGAATACTTTGTTTTGCGGACGATGCCAAAATATTTCGTGTTCTTAGTTCTAATGACGACTGTGCTCTTTTAAACGTTGACTGAGCAATTTTTCATATATTGTGCTTCAGTAAACGTCTTGCTCTAAATGTTGCTAAATGCAAGACCATGACTTTCGCTCGCAAAAGGTTCTCCATTCCTTTCGATTATATTCTGGAGGCAGATTCATTATCAAGGCTCGACAAAACCAATGATTTGGGTGGGATTCTCAATTCTCGTCTTTATTTTGAGGATTACAAATATTTCTTGTATCTGTGTAAGAAGCCCGTTTTTGACAATACCAAAAATGTGATCGGATCAACTAAAATTGTTAGTTATTTCTTCTTCATCGATGGAAATGGGTTGAATGGGTGTTACAGTACATTTGAGTAATAACAGACAACAGACAGCGTCTTGCAAGCATTAAATAAGACCCCAAGAGCAGTATTGTTGTAAAATCATCAGCTTTAGAGTCGAATGAGTACAGGAAATCAAGGGCTCTGTCATCTGCAAAACTATGAATAGGATTGAAAGTGAGAGCTAGCAGATCCTAAATAAAAATGAAGAAGAAAGTAGGAGAGAGAACAGAACCTTGCGGTACACCGGAATTAATTATAAAACGGTCAGAAGGCCTTCGAGATATCTAATACGATGATTTCAGATTCACAAAAATTATGGAGGCATTGCTTCCAATGCTCGGTAAGGAATATTAGTAAATCTCCAGTAGAGCGGCCAGAATGAAAGCCGTATTGGCGATTGTTAATATGGTGATTAGTTTCTAGATATTTTATCAATTGAGTGTTAATGAGTGTTTCAAAAATCTTCGAAAGAATCGACGTAAGGACAATTGGTCTATTATTTGAGGGATCGCTTGCCTCTCCTTTTTAGAGTATTGACTGAACACACAACTACGCACAACATACAACTAAAAAAGAAATCATGACATAATATCCCTTGGTGGTAACCAGTGGATTATCCTTCAATGCTGGTCGTTTGTTGTGAATAATGTTAAGTTTGCGACAAAATCCAAAGAGATTTAGCTCAATTCACGCTCTTGTCTACAGTGAGTTGGAAAATGTCATGTCCAACATTTATGAAATTCAATTTGCGCACGAAAATATGTTTTATAAAAATTAACTCGGAAATTTTTTGGGATTTTAAGTTTGGAGATTTTGTGCTTGGGGATATTTACTTTATAGAAAATTCCGATTTCTTTTGTCTTGCAAATTACTAACGAAAAGTTATAATTTTTATCAATCTTCAACCTGGGGATTTTTAGTTAGCAGATTTTAATCTTTGGGACATTTTACCTTTGGAGGTATTGTTCCTTGACAATTTTTTTTGTGTTGGTGATTATGATATCTTTGGATTTTATATCGGTCCCTCGAAAGTAGGTATAGGAAATTATGTATTAAAATTTTTCTAATCCATTACATACTGAATTTTTTTTTTTGAGGACTTCAAGTTTAGTAGATTTTGTGCTTGAGGATCTCATGTTTGAGGAATTTTTACTTAGACATTTTTACTCTTTGTTTATTTTTTACTTTAAAATTTTGAATTTGGAGATTTTATGCTTGGGTATTTGATTTAAGAATTTTATTTTTTGAGATTACCCGAAGGTAACCCAATATGGTTGCAACTCCACTCTACTTAAACTCCAATTCAATTTCATTCTCATCGTTATTGGCACCACGTCCATTTAAAAGGTAATTGAACTTTCTTACATATTATATACTTAGACCCACCCTGTATATATATGAACTGCTCAATTTGGAGCGGGAGACTTACCATACTAGCTTTCAACAACAAAAGCATCTTTATCTTCTTCAATGACAGCTCTTGCAACGAAATCAAAGCTTATTTTGGATGTGATCTTGATGAATCTAATAACTAGATTTTGTTGTTAACGAAAAAATCGGATAAGCTTGCTAAGCCAGTCTTAACTATACCTAACTCTGGTAGTCAGTTTAAAACTGATGCAATATATATGGGTTGTTTCTATACATACATAACTCAATCTAAGCATTTCTTTCATGTACATACATATAATCCTTTTAACAGAAAGATTTTTGTAGTAGAGTATACCATTTCCTACTATCAACTTAGGAAAAATGCTATCAATATTGGCAGGGCCAGTTATCTTTTGTGAGAGGGATGAGAAGAGATAAGACTACTGACATACGTCTTGTGCGATTGTTTACTTTTACATATATCAAATTGTAGTAATAATCATCAAAATGCTGTAGAACGATCTTCAGAAGGTATTTAATTCAGTTGAGAGTAAACTAAATTGTTACTAGCGTTACTAAATACCAAGCCATATTGTACATACAGCAGCGGATTCAATAAATTGATTTAGTCCTCAATTTTCGCTTTTCGTTCACCAGAGCTTATTCTAAAAATGTATTAATTTAATAAAAAACAAAAACAATTTTTAATACAAACTTTCATATAACTGAAATAATTAATAAAAACTACAAATAAAACAGAAAGTCTGATTCAGTTATCTCGGTAAGAACAATTATCAAAAAAAAAAATAATCGCGCCATTGAAACGACATCATATTATGTATGCATACATAAAATATGTATCTCAGCAATTAAGCATTATTGTTCTAAAACCAACATTGCTTAAACATTATATCATGACATTGTAAATATTATGAAATCACCTGGGAGTGACACAGCTGTCAAGAAAACTCACATAAATCCTTCAATCCACCACCCACACTCAAAAATTATTCTCCACTTCGTTGTCGTCGTCATCGTCGTCGTCGTCAACCGTGAATGAAAATAAATTTATTAAAACAAAAGTAAAAAGTGATCAGATCACGATCACCAACAGATCAGAACTAACCTCATAAATTAATCAATGCTAAAAGAGTTTCGTTAATTGATTTAAATAAAAAAAATAATAAAAAAATAATAAATAAAAAATAAAAATTGTATTTTTCAACCAAATAATTAATTTAACCTCGTTTTTCACTTCACACTTTGTCCTCTTTCATACAATTAACTACTTACTTTTCCTGCCGCCTCTGGTCTACAGCATGCAGCTAAATGGATAGTTGATAATTCATTAAGACCCCTGGGCCGTAATACGCTAATCTATGCAAATCGTGTCAGTGTTACTCTAGTTATCTTTGGCTATAGTGTCTTAGAACTATATATATAAATATACAGACAAATAGATATATCGATAGATTGCCAGAAACAGCTCCTCTCGTATAATCAGTGCAGTGATGGAGGTACATAGAGGTGATTAATGGTCATCACACCTGAGATGGCAATTAGTACCGCAATGTAAACAATTCAATCAAAAATTTATAAAGAAACAAATTCAAATCGAGGCTCCTCTTAATGGCGTTACGGTAAATTGTTGTTCAATTAATGTTAATTAAGTCACAGATCACAGTGGGAAGGATAATTTTTTTTGGCGGGTGGGGGTCGTGACGGATCAGTTGATTCATTTTTCATTCACAATTCACACGTCATATATTGTGTGATGTGGTAATCATGTAGACATGTAACCTTGAGTACAACACACGTGAGTGAAATGATGTAAATTTTGTTGATAAAATGTTCAAGTCAGGGACAAGTGAATAATCTTCATTTTTTTTAGGCCAGCCCGTCCCTTTAACTCGTACGCGAATTTGTCTGTATATTTCTTTTTTACTATTTTCGACACTCTAGTAGACCCACTTTTCGTCATCACAGCGAGCTGAAATTTGGCACACAGGTTCATGTCGTGTGACAATTAAAGCTGTCAAAATGTGAACCCGAAATTTCCATGGAAAACCCGGAAAATCGGGAAAAATCATTTGAAAATTTGGTACAAATTTGATTAGTGATAAATCCGTTCCAGGAAATATGCAGAGTTTTCCGATTTTTTTCAAATTTTCCGACTTTTCCGGTAAAAAAGTTTCCTAAATTTTGCAGGATCAAGTTCCCTATCAACTGGCATCATTACTTTCTCTCCGACAATGGTGAAAACTTGCAGAAAAAATCGAGGAAAATTTATGTAAAACGCTTTTCCAGAGTTTTTCCGACCAAGGAAGCGTTTGAGCGGTTTGCAACCTAAGACAAAGTTGTAGAGTGAAATGAGTTGCATAAAGTTGCTTTTGTGGAAAACCCGGAAAAGCGGGGAAATCATCGAGATTAGCGATAAATCTGTTTCAGGAAAAGTGCAGAATTTTCCAATTTTTCTGGAATTTCCGGAATTTTCCGACTTTTCCGACAAAAAGTTTTATAAGCTATGCAGAATCATTTTTTTCCGTCCTACTGGCATCAATACTTTCTCTTCAACAATCATGAAAACTTGCCTGAAAAATCGAGGAAAATTCATGTAAATTTAAAAAAAAAATCATAGTAATAGGAAAAGTCTTTGGAAAACATGGAAAATCGGGAAAAATCAGTAAATCAGTGTCTTTTCAGCCGTCATAAAATTGTTTTAAAGGCAGAAAATAAAATAAGTAAAAAACGAGTTTTCCAACAAAACTGAGGCCAAGCCGCATGAAAAAGTAGAAAATAAACTTTTCTTCACACACAGAGGTGGACTCAGATTTTATTCGCTGACAATCACCGATATATTTCAGTATGATCAATCAGAGGTAATAAGTGATTTGATTCATGAAGAGAAAGAATATTCAAGAGAAATGTCCCAATCAAAAAATCTGAGTCCACCTCTGTGTGTGAAGAAAAGTTTATTTTCTACTTTTTCATGCGGGTTGGCCTCAGTTTTGTTTGAAAACTCGCTAAGCTTGCTGTTGTAGAACAATAGTAAAAATTATGTCGGTATATTTTTCTGAGACTTTTTCATAAGTGGCTATTGTTGGTCATTGCATTCATATTCCTCTTAAATCGATCTCTGCAGGATTTATAAACAACTTGCATCAGCGATTGATAATCTTTGTGTGTTGCCCAGTGTTGCCAGAAAGAAATTTTCAATGGTTACCAATCATGAGAAAAAACTATCAAATATTTTTCAAACAAAATTTTTATTAAAATCAGATATAATAAAATTTGTGATATATTCTGAATTTTAAAATTGACACAAAATAAAAAATAAAAAAATCAACGAAAGATTACAAAAATGAGTAAATAATTTTGTTTTTGATTTTTTAAATTAAATTGTCCATCTTTTTGGTAGTTTGAGTTTGATGTAAAATATTCCTCCTTATCATGTTCTTAGTCTGATAAAATTTTACAGAAGTTTGGCAATAAAATTATCTCAAAAGTTCATATCACCCCGTCGAAGAAACAGACAGATTGGAAAATTATGCATCTAACTTGACGTCAACTTGGCACTACATCCAGTTTTCTTCAGAAAAAAGGACACGACAAATTTATGGTGTTCACGACAAATTAACGACAAATTCCAAGCTGTGAAATTTTCCAATCCGATAAGTTTTGGCCGAGTTGCAGTGAGTTGCAGTGCTAACTTGACGTCAACTTAGCACCACATCCAGTTTCCTGTAGAAAAAAGGACACGACAAATTTATGGTTTTCACGACAAATTAACGACAAGTTAACGACAACTTATGAGAAAGCTCCGAACTATATCAGACAAAGTTGCGGTGCTAACTTTACGTACGTGTAATTTTGTGCAATTTACTTCCTTCTCCATTAGATTATATTTTGGGCTTCTATTTGCTATTAACATGAATTTTTGTTGAATGTATAGCGGGGGTTTATAAAGAGTTTGAATCGAAAATGTCCGTGTTTTCTAACCATATGGGGACCACGGCACTGTTTTTTTTTTTTTTTAATGTATGTCAATAGTTCTATAATCAACATCCTTTCATTTTACATCGCTTTAATCAGGCTGGCCTTCACATAAAATCTCATATTTGACCCAGTTTAGACGGGTCAGTATTCTTCCTCTGCTTTACGAAAACTTGTGGGTAATATAATGGTTGGGGGCAGAAATTAAGCATCATCCTACCAGCAGCATACTGACCCATATAAACTGGGTCTTTGCAAAACTCCATATGTCCCGATCACAGAGACATCTAGTACAATCTTATGAAAAGTTTACATGTACTTCCATACAATTACTAGCTTTCGTTTACAGCCGTTATTTATTTATTACTTTTGCATTCAATTCGTTAAAAGATTTGTGTAAAAATATTTTTAGAAAGGCTAAGACACCCCAAAAAAATAAAAAAATAAGAGCAATATTGCTCATAGATGTCAGAAGTAAAGAAAAAGAAAATTATAAAGGACGAACATACTATATTTTTTTTTTTACCAATTATATATTATAATTTTTTGTAAAACTTTAATTAAAAAATAAAATAATTAAGTGTTCTAAACATTTGTAAGAGATGTTCCAGTACTTATATAATTTGCGTACCAATTCTATGATGTTAATTATTTTCCCCATTTTTTTTTTTATAATTAAAAAGTTTTTTTTTTATTTTCAAATTACAAAAATTTTCAATGTTATTGTGTAAAACTCTAAAAACTTTGAACAGTTCTTCCGGTCATCCCTACTTTAAAAGAAAACTTTCTTCCGGCCACTTAACGAAGCCAACTTAAACAAAAAAATTAGCTCTTGTAAAAATCCATCAAAATTCAAACATCAAAAGCCGCTATAGATGAGCCCTGAAGTCATGTCATTTACGGTAAAGGACGAAGAAAGAATAAAAAAATGAAAAACAAAAAAACAAGGAAAATTCAATCCATCGCCATCACTGGTGGTACTATTTCAAAGGGGAGTCAAAAGCAAGCACAATATGCTTTCTGACAAATTTTAACCCCAGCATAAGCAGGTATGAGATTACATGTTGGATGGAAGTAAGGGTGTCTGGTTGTCTAGTTGTATTTGCTGCCTTGTCTGGCACCTGTAGATCCCATTCCGAATCATGGTGGCTGAAACTGGCTGACGGTATAATTGTCGGCTGAGCTCTTTTGAGGGTGCTGCTGAGCTATAATAGCAAAAATGAAAACACTTGTTTGTTAGCGCACTCAACAATTGTTGTTTGACCATAAGGAAGAAAAAACAGTTTTGGAGGATTTTTTATTCGGACTTGATTTTCTGTTTGAATTGAAGGTGGTGAGTCCTTCTATTTTGGGAATTCTGGAAGAAATATATGCACATACATCAGTTTAAGAATTATATTGATGATGCGATAAATGTATTATGTTAAATTACGTGTGGGTTGGTTGCTGTACTATTTACTCACATTGGTATTATATAGATGAGCTCATTGAACCTTTTGTTGGCCTCTGCTCTACCACCCTAAATAAGTTCAACTGAATATACAACTTCAACTTTAGATACATGGATCGGATCCTTCAAATATTTCCTCTGCCTTACTTTACCAGTTATTGTAATTCCTTGCTTGTTGCGAGCGTGGCCTTAGTTCGTTATTTAAAACACAATATTAAATATTTAATATACAAGTTCTTTATTTCACTCTAATCATATAAAATTCACGAACATTCATTTAATCAACTCACCTTTAATTATCGCTAATACTGCACTTTCAATTATCACAATCCAATTACAACACTTCCGTCTGTTTATTACTTTCGCTTGTTAACACTGCAACATCTAAGACAAGACTTTTTCTGGCTGTGACAACTGTTATATTTATACCCCAGAAACTGTCCAGATTATTCTGGAGTGTACCATTCCAGAAACTTCTTGACTATTCTATTCATTCTATACCTGAACCTTCCCGAAGATTTCATCATCGATTCTCCGAACCTGAAGTTGTTTACTCTCCATTGCCAGTAGATGTCACCAGTTGTCTCTTTCTGTTGCACGTAGCAATATTGTTACGAGCGTGGCCTTAAAATACAATATTTCAAATATAACTCACAAGTTCTTTTTATTCCACTATACTGTTTACTGTTTTATCAAACTCGTAAACAATTACAAATAAACTCTACTTTAATTATCGCTAGTACTGTGCTGCGAATTATCGCAATCCAAATAGATTACTACGCTCAATTCACTGTCTGAGACAAGACTTACTGCTGGTGATGACAAGCGCTGTGTTTATAATCTACAAATTACCCAGAAGATTTTATTCCAGAAATATCTATTCTCAGAACCTAAAGTTGTTTACTGTCCGAACCAATAGATGTCGCTTGTCTTAAAGAAGTATATGTCCAAACCAATAGATGTTGCCCCCCTTTTCTTATTGCACGTAATAATATATTTACCCACTAAACCTATTCCGCACGCCTACAGTTTGTTCTATGTGTGCTTAAAAGTTGTTTGCAATTCAATAAAGCATTAAATACCTATCATCCATTATTATTCTTGGTTGGTAGATTAACAAATTTCTCATTTATTGTAGTTTCCACAGTCATTTCATATCATGCAGCAAGTTAACATAGCTCTCATTGCAACAAGCCCTATGAAAATTTCACGGTATTCCAAGATCGCGTGAAAAAGAAAAAAATAAAAGATTTACAATCCACTATTCGCCTCTATTCGTCTTCTCATCGATATGTCTATTTTCCAGTATTCATAGGAAAATTTATATTAGGTACTCATGTCAGCAATAATTATATAGTTCCAATTCTGAAGTCCTTTCAGGCTATACCCTAGTGCAACATTATTCCAAATCGAGATTCTGTCTGTAGATCATATCGAGATGAATAGAGAGGCAGTTTTTTTTTATCTCATTAGGTCCATAAAGATTCCATTTACGCTGTTATCTTACAATCGAGTTCCTTTAGAAGCAAACAAAATAAAATACGAGTCCCACCCGTTTTGTTCCAGTAAAATAAAATTCGTATTTACCATGTCGTCGTCTCGAAACTTAAAACACTTTTTCCTAATTAATTCACCATCAACAAAAGTCAGTCTTTGCAGTAGTTAACCTCAATTAAAAAATTAAAAAAAAAAATGCAAGATAAAAAACGGACAGGTATGGTGGTATCCTGACGGCTCAAAAGCAAAATTCGCGAGAACTTTCATTGAAAGCAACAGTTTTACTTTCTAACTATTGCCAGTAGTAAAATGCGCAACAGGAGTACACAGCAAAGTGTGACCGGAGGATATACATGTGTATATGTATATGTAGAGTATATCAACAAGACAAGGGAAGTGAGGGTATTTTACAAAGCTCTTTAGCTCCAACAAAGGTTGAAAATTTCTTCAATGGGACGCAACGCAGTATGTGTCAATTTGTTGTTGTTGTCTTCTGTATATTTCATCCTCCTCCCTTATACCCTCTATACACTTTACACCTTCACTTAACAACAGCATAAAGCCTTCCTCCTTAGAACGGACACCTGAGATTGTATATAGGAGAAACATCCATTCCTGGAAGCAGCATCCCTTTGGTAAATGCGAGTACATGATAGCTGTCATCAGTATAGGATCAAAAGGACCGAGATGTGGTACTGTGGGGATAGGGAGAAGATGACTGACTGCAAAAGAAATAAACAACCTGATGGTGGGATATTTAGTATAGTGTGGTGGAACAACACTGTTCTCGTTGAAATTTTTAGATCTATACTAACGTCAGCAGAGCCAGCGAACCACCCAACCAGCTGTATAAAGGTTAAAAGATTATGTAACCTGCTGCTCCGCTACTGTTTCGGTTATTTGGAAGATGACACATTTCCCAACGACCGACACGAGAGATTGTGAGGGTGAAACAATTCCGGATGATGTTATACAACGGTTATACTATATATCGGGCAAAAAGGATTTACTATATATGATGTGTACAGGAACACCCAGGATACACGATCCAACAACGTTGAAGCACAGTTTAGCTTCGTGTACTTGTGGCTTTTAGGGGATGTTCACAATTAAGTGTGAGCAAATTTAGCTGAGAGTGGAACTAAATTTCGTTTTGTAAGGCAAATTGAGGTGAAATTAGGGTGAAAATTTGATTATTGATGCACTCTTGTGTGTTCCTTCCTTCTCACCATGTCTCACCACTTCCATCGCAATACCATTAACTGCAGATAGTGTATTCGATTTCTGTACATTATGGTGAACATTTTATTTCTTTAAGAGAATAAAAAAGGTAAATGTGTCTCTTGTAATTTTTCAGTTTATTTAAAAGGGGTAAAAATAAAACAAAAATATTACTTGTAGCTCGTTGAGTTGTCTTCTTCTGTGTTATTTTATTTATGTACAATACAAACTCATACGGAAATTATCCGAGTAATATTTATGATAACTCTATTTTTCGGAAAAGAAATATAATTTTTTAGGTGGTATGAAATATATCTAAAATGAGGTATTCCATGGGTCCTAGGTTCAAATTACGCTGGAGTTAACCAATGGTTGGGGCATTTAGCTCACAAGAGATTACGCACTGAAACCCATTGGGATATTGTGACACATACCCACTACATACATATATGTTCATAAAATTCTAGAAATCATAAGATGACATAAATATTAGCTATACGGAAAAGTATATAGGACCCAATATAGAACTTAGTGGTATACCAATTTTTCACATGTATAAAATCTGAATTTCATGTTTTCAAAGCAGCCCCCCCCCCACCATTATCTATTCCTGTTTATATGAATTTATGAAATAAGTTAAATTTCACCACACATGAAATTTTCTCCCATTGTTGAAAATTTACCGAATACCGAACGTAATTTGAAGTAATTCCAAGCAGAACACAAACTCCAACATCGAATATTGCACAGACTCTAAATAAAATTGTTGATTTCAATTACATTTCAATACAACCAGTGTATTGAATCATTAAAACTATTTGCATAATGTACTTACCTCGTGTATATTTATGTTTTTATTTTCGTGGAGTAGATCTGGAGGAGATGATTTCTGCCATTTTTTCAGTAAAATCTGATGCGATTGGGTCAGACTTCCTCCCTCCACGCCTAATAAAAAAACACTGTTACCTGTAATTGATAAATATATTCTTCATATTTTCTTCATACCTGTCTAACGTCATCCACTTTTCCCAGTATTTGGAAGACTGCTATTATTCTTCCGATCCCGAAGAAGACTAATGCCAAATCAACTAATGATTTTCGCCCCATAAGCATCTTATCCTTTCTATCGAAGGTGCTTGAAAAACTCGTATATAATCAGATCCTCGGTTGAGTGGAAGTGAGCGGATCTCTGATTCCTTGTGAATCTGAATTTCGCCCTTCTCACAGCTGCGGTATTGAAGGTTACCACAGACATCAGGACTGCCTTGAATAATAATGATTTTGGCATCTTAGTACTCTTGGACTTCTCTAAGGCCTTCGATAGTGTTGACCATAGTCTTCTACTTCATAAATTAGCAACCAATTACAAATTTAGTGCATCAGCTATCTCCTTCGTTAGGGCGTTTATCAGTGGTCGTTTCCAGCAGGTTAGGGTTGGTCAAGAATTATCATATGCTTTGCCTGTATTGTGTGGTGTACCGCAGGGCTCTGTGATTGGCCCATTATTATTTAGCCTCTTTATTAATGACCTTCCTATGGTAGTAGAGAATGTGAAGGTACACATGTATCTAAGCAGGCCTATTGGTCTGCTTGAGGATTGATTTGAGCGACTTAACTCTGATCTATGTCGAATACACAGGTGGTCGGTTCTCAATGGACTTCATCTTAATCCTGCGAAATCACAGTGTATTGATTTCTACAACAGCACTTTAAATGTCATCGCTATATCTCCGGTAATCTTGAATGGTTTTGCTATCCAGGTGGCCAGAATTGTTCTAAGCTCAAGCATAATGTGCTGCGACAATGTTAGTATGATTCTCAATAAGGTTTATGCGAAGTTGAGAAGGTTATGGCTTTCGGCGAGTATTCTAGGAACAAATATGAGGTTGAAATTAGTAATTACACTGATATTGCCCTATTTCACATTTGGAAGTAATGTGTTTCCTAGCTTGGATAGTGAGTGTAGGCGTAGGATGGAGGTGGCTTACAATGATTGCGTACGATTTGTTTATGGCCTACGAAGATTCGACCATGATTTCCCATTTGCTAACACGGTACTTGGCTGTTCTTTGAGTACATATCTTAAGCGGAGAATGATTCTTCTCCTCTTCAGGATATTAAAGAACAACCGGCCGGAATATCTTAGAGAATTTTTTCAGCTCTCTTCTTCGCCACGTACTCATAATATTGTAATTCCGCAATTAAGTAAATTTGTTATGGGACGTTCATTCCTTGTTCAGGCTGCCAGTCTTTGGAATAATATACCCGTTAACGTTCAGAGGGCCCAAACTGTCATATTGCATTTAAGACTCTCATTAAAGCTCACATTTAACATCATTACTACGTTATATATTTAATATTTCCTTCGTTTTAGTTTCTTTTAGTAGTGTTAAGGGGATATTCTAGTCCAGAAATTCGAAAAAATCGATTTTTTTTTGTTTTCATATCTTCAAAGTTTAACTATTCAAGAATATGCCTACAAGAGGATTTTTCAAATTTGTATCTTTTATATTTAGTGTTCACTTGCATCCAGCTGCTAACAGTTGAATTCTAACTTCCAAACCCACGTGGACGTATGGACTTTAAGGGGTAACGCCTCTGTTGTAACGGGTAAAAAAAAAAGGTTTTTTCACGAATTTTTTTCTCGCAAAATTAAAGGTGTTTGAAAAAAACCTTTTAAGGGTATTATCGGGCATACATTGAATTTTATTGATAAATTTTTGACAGCGAAAAAAAACAAAATGGCGGCTCCACAGCCATCTTCCCGAGACATGTTTCGGAGCAAGTTTGATGCGCTTGGTGACGACCTCCATTTTTAAAGGGAAAAAAAAAATTTCTCGCACGGGACCTTTTTTTTCTTATTCTAGAGGGGTTAAATTGTTTTTTAAACCAATAAAAAAAAAACGATTTTTCAAAAAATTTACAGTGGTGTTACACCTTAAACGCGTTTTTCTCTAAACTGCCTTTTTCAAGATGATGCCCACGATTTCTCAAGTTCTACTGGACCGATTTACTTGAAATTTTTTTGAGAGTCTTCTTTATAGACTTGTCTATGTCCGGAACTAGCCGCATCCCAAAATTTCAATTTTTCTTATTTTTAAAAAATTCGAAAAAGTCAAAAAAGTGGTACAAAAATTGCTTTTTTTAGGCAGCGGCCATTTTGTGAAAAAAATTTTTTTCAACTTTTCCCTAGTTCCGCACATAGCGACATTACTCTAGACTAATAATCTTTTTTATTTATTTTTTCGGATTGCTAGGCGGGTTGGAATGTGGGCATGATCACGCGCCAATTTTTTGAAGCCCCCCCCCCCTTCATCAGCTGCTAATTTTTTGAGTTTTTAACTTTTTTAATTTTTTAATTTTTTTCTGCATTCTTGCAATGTTAATAAATAACTCATAAAAGAATGGATAGAAAAATATTGATTGCCTTTTTTTACGGCACTTCAAAAATCACCTAAAACTCTGGCCTCTAGACTAGAATACCCCCTTAAATGTTAATTGTTAACTCTTTAATTTCTTTATTTCTTGTTTTTTTTTTCTATGCGCTTAATATAATTTGAATTCGTACCTTAATATAGTTGTACTAGTAAAAGATTGTAATCTTGTGTACATATGCCACAACTAAATATATTATTATTATTATTATTACTTCTAAAGAAAAGAAACTAATATAATTTTCCTGTTGTATCTCAAAAATCGTCTTTGCCCGTTTAAAGATAAATTAAAAAACTCGTTGGTCTAAAAAAAACACTAAAAAGCGAAACATAAAACAAAAAATCAAATTACAAAATAATTCAAAATTTCTGTATATTTTATAAATTCCATATTTCATTAGATACACGTAGGTACTAGAAATATTGAATTCATTACGATCTTACGCGATCTTATGTCCCATCAATTCATAAACCACTTTGATCAGAGTTGTTGCACCAGAATGAATGCCCCCCATGCAATCTATGTACGCATGCGCGGTCATATCAAAAATGTCTTCGGTCGCAAGATCGACCAAATTATCTCCAATTACGCATGCAATTTACGAAGAATAATTGTGTAACTTTATCATTGCGGCAGTGCACTTGTGATTTGCGGCGATGTCAACTGTTATGTATAAAATCGAGCTGCGTGTCGCCTCAATTGAATTTTTCATGTTCGTCAATGTTTTCCTATAAATTCGATTGCATTTTTGATTTTTTTTTTTGTTTTTTCATCAGGAAAAATTCCTTGGGTGGAGAAAAACTATAATCTTATAACTGCGTTTGCTGCAATCTAACAACTTTTTTTTTTGTTCGCTATTCTTTTACAATCCTTTCTACGCATTGCGATTGGCGTTTTCTATCTTTTGTAACTGACTCTGATTTTGATTTCGTTTAACTTTAGTAAAAAAAAAAGTTATGGCGGGCCTTGTGGCCGCAACGATTATAAAATGAACATGAATTTATCTGACAGAATTTAATGACAATTTTAAGTGGAACGCATTTTCTTAGATCTCTTTCAATTTATTGGAAGGGTAAAAGGAAAGTGTTGAGTGGAATAGATAAAAAGTATACAATTGTAGGTCATTTGCCATGGGAACTAACTATTATTAAGTACATGGAGAAAAATGATTGAAAATTTTTTGAACATCATAAAATATATAAAAGTTGCCGAATGTGTGATGAAATGGATGATTAATTTGCATGGAAATTCTTTTAAAATTAATAAATCTATACAAAGTGGCTCCGTTAACCATTGGCATTTTTCATGAGATGATAGAGGAGGTGTGATTTGGTTGAGAAGGGAGGAAGGAGTACAAGTGTAGTTGACTCGATAATTATTCTCTTATTAAGAAGAATATAGTTTCGAAAAAAAAAATGGAAATCTAACTAAAATACTATGTATGAAATCTCCAAAATTATCGCCGAAGGGCTTAGTTTAGGTTTAATATCCAAAAATTAAACGCCTACTATTAAGTTAGAAACTTAGTATTAGTCAAACTAACAAAGACACTATCGATCCTGCTCTTCGTTTACTCCATTCTCCCCTATTAAGATAAAAAAAAATAGATTGAATTAAAAAAAAAAAAATCAATTCCACATCAAATTGAAAAGTTCTTCTTAGTTCATTCCCTTTTCAAAGAACAGTCACGTGATGAAGAATTATACTCTTATTACACAACCGACCAAATTAAACATTATTTTACGAAAATTCAAAAAATTCTTTCAAAAAATGTCAACAAAAAGTCACACATCTACCTATGCATTTATAAAATTTCATCTCGGAATGTTTGAAAGGATTTTTAATAATAAGATCAAGCCCACGCACAACTCTCACAAGCCCAGGGAAAATTATCATCGATGAAGATTAGTTCTCTTTCCATACCTAAAAGAAATTTCATACTAAACTCAGCAAAACGCACAATAAAGTTGATTTTTTTAAAAACAATAAATTAAATTTTTTTCTTAACAATAAATTTTGAAATTTTCGAAATTCAAAATCCACTGAGTATTGTTTTATAACCGATCGGAAATCGCACCAACTCACGAAATTTCATGTCGATCGGTTAAAACTGCCGAAGTTGTTAGTAAAAACAAACTAATAAAATAAGTAAAAACGAGTTTTCAAACAAAACTGAGGCCAACCCGCATGAAAAAGTAGAAAATAAACTTTTCTTCACCCACAGAGGGTGGACTCAGATTTTTTGATTGGGACATTTCTCTTCATGAATCAAAACACTTATTACCTCTGATTGATCTTACTGAAATATATCGGTGATTGTCAGCGAATAAAATCTGAGTCCACCTCTGTGCGTGAAGAAAAGTTTATTTTCTACTTTTTCATGCGGCTTGGTCTCAGTTTTGTTTGAAAACTCGTTTTTTACTTATTTTATTTTCTGCCTTTTTCACGTTAACTATATATATATATATATATAACTATATAGATATTTTAAAACAATTTTATGACGGCTGAAAAGACACTGATTTACTGAATTTTCCCGATTTTCCATGTTCTCCACAGACTTTTCCTATTACTATGAATTTTTTTTTAAAAATTTACATGAATTTTCCTCGAATTTTCATGCAAGTTTTCATGATTGTTGAAGAGAAAGTATTGATGCCAGTAGAACGGAAAAAAAATGATTCCGCATAGCTTATAAAACTTTATTGTCGGAAAATTTTCCGTAAAAGTCGGAAAATTCCGGAAATTCCAGAAAAATTGGAAAATTCTGCACTTTTCCCTGAAACAGATTTATCACTAATCATATCGATGAAAATTTTTCGGATGATTTTCCGTGTTTTCCACGGAGTTTTCCACAAAAACAACTTTATGCAACTCATTTCGCTCTACATACAACTTTGTCTTAGGTTGCAAAACTCTCAAACGCTTCCTTGGTCTGAAAAACTCCGGAAAAGCGTTTTACATGAATTTTCCTCGATTTTTTCTGCAAGTTTTCACCATTGTCGGAGAGAAAGTAATGATGCCAGTTGATAGGGAACTTGATCCTGCATAATTTAGAAAACCTTTTTACCTTTTTACCTTTTTTTTTACCTTTTCTAGAAAAGTCGGAAAATTCCGGAAAATATTTTCGGAAAAATCGGAAAACTCTGCATTTTTCCTGAAACGGATTTATCACTAATCAAATTTGTACCAAATTTTCAAATGATTTTTCCCGATTTTCCGGGTTTTACATGGAAATAAACTTGTGTGCCAAATTTAAGCTCGCTGTGATGACGAAAAGTGGGTCTACGAGAGTGTCGAAAATAGTAAAAAGGAAATATACAGACAGACAAATTCGTGTACGAGTTAAAGGGACGGGCCTCAAAAATTGAATTAAATTAATAGAAAAGCGCAATGCGTGTAATATTTATGATTCGTTGCATTGGCGATTTACTATTTTACTGCGCATACTCAATCAAATAATTTTTTTTATTTATTTTGGTATCAATTCGACTTAAAACTTTATACAAACCTATTTTCTGCAATTTAGGCTATATTTCAACTAACAATAGAAACATATGGTATGAATTTCCTGACGACCATGAAAATCTATTAACGCCCTGCACTCCTTTTTACATCTCCCGCACCTCTAAAATTTCTAAATACAACAAAAGTGAAAAAGCAAGGAAGACTATTCAAAATTTATTGATGAGACCTTTAAATGTCTACAACTAGGAAGAAGAAATGCAACCATTTTTTGCATAAATAGGAAAAGTTTCACTGCAGAGGTACCCACCTCCTTTACGAAATTGTATAAGTTGGACAAAGAAAAGATATAGTCCGCCAATTTAAACGTCACGCAATCACGTTAGCTAGGTAGATAGATATAGGCACTATTACTAACTATAGTGAATCCTGAATCTTAGCATAGTCACTTTTTTTAAGGAAAGAGGAGCTGAACCCGTGTGAGAAGACGATATACATAACATATATATATATCTCTTCTATCAACATGCATATAACTATTATACATATACTATATACATATGACAGTTTAGTTGGTAACTGGTAAGGGAATCATTAATTTGTGGAAGCCCTGTTAAATGACATCTTCATGTTGTAAAGGGTTGTTGTGACATGCAATGCCATCCCCTTTTGGTTGTATTTTTATGCATTACTTCGATAGACTCCGAAGACCTCTGATTGAAATCATCGCAACAGAAGGATGGAAGTGTATGGGGAGGGTAACGTATAACGTAGGCGCAAAGTGGAGGACAGGAATATGCTTTTATTGTCAATTAGCATGTCTGATGTGTTTTTGTGACTTGCCACATTTTAAGCGTTCCATAATCATACTTTAATACATATATAATAATATCTAATGCATGTCTTCGGGGTGTGTATGTAAAAGTAACCAAAACAAATGTATATACCTTTTGGAATTTGCCAAGACTCATCCTTATTTGATTTTACCCACCAGGAGCTACACACATACCTACCTTGGAGTTTAATTCAATTTCACGGGATCCTAACATATCTTGGCCTGTCAATGATCTCTTCAACAAATAAGCCTCCAAGGCACCTTTTCTTTCAATTTTTGTTTTGTTTAAACAATTTGGGTATTATCCGAAATTCAACTGCGATATTTACTCATATGTAGGTATATGTATATATTACGTACATACCACATATGTTTGTACATACATACATTCGTATATGTCTCAATTTCCTGTACCGACTACAACTTGTTGGCGTCTTTTGAAAGCAATCGAACCAATAAGCCCCGCACTCTTCCCGGATTTCGTCGTGTCGGTGAGATATTTGTCGAATGGATTTGCTTGGCATTGGTTTATACAAAATCGGGGGCAATTTAACATTTTTGGGATGATTGGGGAACGACCCCCTTTCTTATACTATATGCAAGCGATAATTTATTTGCAAACAGGAATGTAACCCCAGATTAAATTCATGGGTTCAAAGTTCGAAATAAGAGGAGAAAAATAAAGGAAATCGGCTTACTTTGTTTTTGTTTTTTTTTTTTTTTATGTTTTACATATTGAAGTACATATGTAAAGGGATTTTTTGTTTTTCCCTGAGGGGATTTTGTGTCAGTAACTTAAGAATATCTTCCTGTATCTCTTTTAACGAGGTTAAGTTATAATTAAAGCTACTGTTAAGGAATTTTTCTTATTAGAAGCGTATTAGAGTACAAGGAAATTCAATTTTTTTATAATAGAAGTTTTGGGAGATTATTCCTATATTCAGAATAGAAAAATAGAACCTAAATCCTAACCCCTATTTTAAATCAAATAAAAAATAAATTCAAAAGTTCGACATTAACTGGTAAAAAAACAAACAAAGAATTTTCTCTTTACGGAATCCAGCAAAATGATAATCCTTTTTATCTACTGCCATACATTCATTCTTTCCTATTTGCCTACATTAGTCATTAATAGTCTTCGACAGCTCTATTCTTCTAAGGGTACAAAAAAAATATATATATTTCCTCAATAAAACTCCTTTTGCTTTAAGATATGCTCCCACGTACGTAAAGTTAGCACCGCAACTTCGTCTGATATAGTTCGGAGCTATCTCATAATTTGTCGTTAATTTGTCGTGAAAACCATAAATTTGTCGTGTCCTTTTTTCTACAGGAAACTGGATGTGGTGCTAAGTTGACGTCAAGTTAGCACTGCAACTCACTGCAACTCGGCCAAAACTAATCGGATTGGAAAATTTCACATCTTGGAATTTGTCGTTAATTTGTCGTGAAAACCATAAATTTGTCGTGTCCTTTTTTTTAGAGAAAACTGGATGTGGTGCTAACTTGACGTCAATTTAGCACCACATCCAGTTTCCTTTAGAAAAAAGGACACGACAAATTTATGTTTTTCACGACAAATTAACGACAAATTATGAGATAGCTCCGAACTATATCAGACGAAGTTGCGGTGCTAACTTTACGTACGTTATGTTCCCAATCCTTGGCGATTTGCAAAATTCCCTACTCTTTTATACTCAAATGGTGTACGTATGAGTAGTACACAAGCGAAGACCTTCAGGTTAATTAGACCAGCAAAGATGCGAGCCCGTTACAGAAACAATATTGATTCAACATTTTTCTTTGATATTATTTCTAGGCTCTTCTTAACAAGAATTAATTGTCATGTAAAAATGTAAAAAATAAAGAAAGATGAAAGATGGAGAAAGAGGAAGGGAAAGAAGTAGAGAGAGAGAGAGAGAGAAAATATAGGTGGACAAATGGTAGAAAATGAGAGAAATGAGGATAGAAACTAGCTCACGTTCAACCTACTCCCAAGAAAAGAGAGGGTTGCCATCCCTTAAATTACATAAGGTAGTTCCACTTTATTAAGCATAATTGGGGGAAGATCCTCAATATTAAGGTCAGAATTAGAGAGGGCTATGCATTGTGATTTATTGGGGTTAAGACGCAATTGATTATCAATTGGTCACCTAAAAATTTCTGAAAGATCATCATTCATTCTGCAGATACAGTCCTCAATCAGTCCACGAGGTCTACATAAGTACAGCTGCACGTCATCTGCATACAATTGCAGCTGGACATCATGTACAACATCACATAAATCATTAATGTAGAGATTAAAGAGGAGAGGTCCTAAAACTGATCCTTGAGGAACTCCACATGCTAGATGCATTTGAGAAGACGGAGCTCCATTTATGATCACCTCGACCTATCAGAGAGAAAACTTGCTATCATCTTAACAGCAGAAGAGGAGATATAAAAGTTTGCATACAACTTACGCAGCAATTTCTAATGCACAACACAATCAAATGCCCTAGAGAAGTCCAACAAAACCAGCACACCAAGATCTCCCACATCTAGAGCCGATCGCAAGTCCGTAGTGACTTTGAGTAATGCAGATTCACAACTGTGTCGTGCCCGAAAACCAGACTGATATTTCGCCAGGAGATCATTATATGATACGTAATTTTCAATCTGGGCTCACATAAGCTTTTCCAAGACTTTGCCAAGAAAACTGAGGATACTGATGGGACGGTAGTGTGCCAGCTCTGTAGGAGATATTTTTTTCGTGACAGGAGTAACATTAGCTATTTTCCATATTTCTGGGAAGTGAGATGTAGTGAGACAAGTGTTCATGATTTGCCGAATATAAGGAAAAATGTAAGGCAGTAATATCTTGAGAAAACGAGGATTTATTTCATCAAAACCAGTAGCATGGGACTTGATGGAGTATATCGATTTAAAAAGCTCATCATTCTCCACACAGGTAGCTAGGATCAAATTTAGAAGAAAAATACTCACGCTTAGCTCTCCTAATTGCAGAAATGACCTTGTTGTGAGCTTGTTTATAGAGTGTGCGGGTGTAATAAGTATGTAGACGTTTCCACTGTTTATATAAGAACTCAATGTTGGTATTTTATTATCGGAAGGCCCTTAGAGAATTGGTTGGTCTAATTAAATTAAATTGAGCTAAATCCAACCGGATGTTAAGAGTTTTATATACTTCGTCATGTATCATCTTTGTATAGATTTTGATCAATATAAGAAAGAATTTTCAATATTACTTCCTTGTGGTTGCCACACATTTGTATCTAGAACAGATCCCAGGTGTTTTAATAACAAAAAAAAAATTTGACGAAATGGTCTAAAATCGATCATGGCCGTATAAATATCACCTTAACACGTATCTAATCCTGTCAGGCGTGGTCATGTAGTTAGTATGATACAACTTTTGAAAACCACCACAAGTCATGTTGTGAAATTTTTAAAGCATCATAGACTTTATACTAACTATGTAAATGTTTACTGCCCAGAAAATCTTTACCTCCGTAATGCTAGATTCTTTTGCATTCAGTTGAATCGGCTAGACATTCACGTTACTTAGGCTTCATTCAGTCTTCATTAAGCGCTCCACATCTTAAAAAAAAAGACAAAACAAAAAACCACAATGAAATTCATATAATTGTTAAAGATAAGCTCATACTCAGAGACCGGCTAGACAGCAACTGTTACAGCTAAGCTAAAAAAAAACAACCAAAAACCACACTCTCACCTAAACACTTAGTTACTAATAGAAGAAAAAAAAACAAAATAATTTTATTGATAAGCTCATACTGACAATATGTGAGAGGGCAGTCCCATTTCAAATTTGAATCAATTACCACCACAACTCGTCATTTCTTGTCAGTACAACAACTACTAAACACGAGGAGTATAACATCCGGCAATGTTGAAACCTTTGATGTTATCCGGTCCTTTAATCAAAGCGCACTTTCTAGAAATTCAGCAAAACAAGAATCGGAACTCAAGTATAGGCATCCTTTCCGGGAAGATTTCCTGTTGTCCCATTATATGTGTCCCAAATCGTATAGGTAACGTCTTCGGATTTGAAAAATAATGCACGGTAACAAACATTTTCGAAGAGGACAAGGATATACAAATAAAATTTCACAGTGCAGGAAATTCGTCCTGTTTTCAGAGTAGTGGTGGAATAGATATGCGCATACACACATACATACATATGGGGATGCGGATGGAATTTAAATAAATGTAAGTAAGTACGCCGCCGGTTACCTCGGTCTTTTATTATTGAGATTCTGATGTACACGTTTACTCTAGGATTATTTTCAAGGATGATGTTGTTGAAATTTTGTAACTCTCTCTCACTGCTATAGTCGGCGCAAATAATTCCAAGAAGTGCATTATCCTTAAAAACGAAGGATAGAGAAAGGTCTCATGACTTTCAAATTTTTGCGCAACCTTCAAGTTCAGTTTTGTATAAAGAAGTCAAGATCTGAAAAACGAAAAAAAAAAAAAAATTAAAAAAGAGATAACTCTCAGGCAGGTGTCCTCTTCCAAAAAGGACTTGTCGATGGTACTGGATGTGTCGAATTTCTCTGTTAACTCTAGATCTGATTTCAAAAAGCTTAAACACACACAAAAAAGAACTTGGAAAATATTTTGCTGTAAATAAAAGTCATTCCAACAAGGGTGATAAGAATAGGCTTTTATTTCAGAGTTTCAAACTAATTAATGGCTATTATAACAAATATGTAAAAAGTAATAGGCACGTGTTTACAGACACAGACAAACTCAATGCCATTTATATAATAGACAAACAGACAAACTTTCGCAGAGATAGAGAATCATCAATATTTAATAAAAAAAAACATAGAAAACAGGAATTTCCTTGAGCATGAAATCAAAGCTCAGGGAAGTTCCCGTCCAGTATAATAGGTATATGCTGCGCTGATGGAATTCTGAAATTTACACACTTCGCGGTTTGAAGAGCACACTCCATGATGTATCTTATATCCATCGAAATGGTACTATTATGACAGATATTTTGTTCAGGAAGGGTTTTACTGACTGACGGTTTTCTCAGCCGAATTCACATCTTCTCGAGTGCAAATCATTTGAAATCTGAGATGAACGCCAGTCAGACAACTCAAGCGAATGCATCACTTTAAGAAAATTATTGTTTTCATTGTCACTCCATACATAAATATTGCTGACGTCGGTGCATATATCGTTGCGGATTCGCTTCAGCTGCTCCTTTTCAAAACAACTCTATGATTTTGTTTTGTTATTATAAAATAAAGTTAACGTTGCATATATGTATGTATGTATGTATGACCTTTGTTGGTTATTATGGATGTGATTTAAATTAATATTCTCCATGTAATGATTATTTTCGAGACGAAGATTGAGGAAGTATGATTAGACCATGTTCAACATATACACGTAAAATGAACTCCTGTATTGTATTTTTTTTAAATGAACTACACGAAGTTTTTATGCCTTGTAAACTTGCAGTTTAATACTCCTCTGAAAGTATCACCTCTCTACAAGTTAAGTTTCAATCATTAACTCATAAACATCAACTTCGTCAAATCCCTCGGAAGACATTGCCCTAGTAAACAGGATTTGATGAGTTCATCTATGAGTCCTTAAATGAAGGTAATTCGGAATTTGTTCTGGAGTTTGAACTAAACTCATTATATATACCTTTCTCTAACATAATGAGTTTCTCCATGATCACTCGATGAGCAGTTCGATGAGTTTGTTACATTATTTTCTTGTTGCTCACTGATACATTCGTTAGTCAAATCATGATAAAATAATGGAACATGACATTGATTCTGTATATATGAGTCAGTCATTATAATATCGAACGGTCATTTTATTGTACATCTACATGTTCTGAATTGCACACATTTTCATTTTTGATGACTATAGTGATGACTTAGTAGATAGAAAGGGGATTTTTCATATTTTTAAACGATCTTCTCAGGGAACTTTTCGAAATAGGGGATCATGATGAACGAAAAGAGAGACGGTTTTGCCAGAAGATGCATCAATTGAAAAGTCCTGATGTGCATAAATGTCTATCGTATATACAAAAGAATAATTACTAAAAAGATCACCTATTGCTACTCTTTGTTTCACATGGGATTGGATGAGCTAAGTGATAGCTATATGCATTTCACAGCACTTTACAGAAAATTTCTGTAAATGAATTCGATTTTCATCTGCTCGTAGTTATTAATCAATAACTCAACACAACATTGGTTCATAATAAGTAATTTAATAGAAATGCAAATGAATTTTGTACAAAAATGCTCATGGAATGCTCATCGAAAGGCTGATCGGAACTTATCAGAAAACTCGACTTGCAACAGTTTTAGTTTACATAAAACTCTCCCTCCGAGCGGCAAATAGGGTTTTCGAAATCGATGTGCATTTTCTACATCGTCAAAATGAGCTCATCAATGAGCTCCAAATTAGCACTCAGATGAACATCGTAATGTAATTTGTTCGCGTTAGAATAAGATAGATAGTATCTACACATGAAATAGATACATCTCTTTCAATTTTTTCTGAAATGTGTACCTTACTTCTCTTTTGTACGTATTGCAATATTAGATGAGCACGTTGATGAGTATATAATTAGTGTTACGATGAGCATATTAATGAGCATATCAATGGGAATTACCATGAGTTTATAAACGAATATATAAATAAGTAGAGTTCATAAAAAAAGCACATCAATGAGTGTCAGGATGAGTTCATACATAAATGGCCATACCAATGAGTGTCATGATGAGTTTATAAAGTTTACTACTGATTTTAAGATTGATTTCATATATTTTTCCGATTTCAAATCAAATCCACCTATTTTAAAATTTATGTTTTCTAAAATGAATAAAACAAGGATCCTATAAAAGGTTTGGCTCAGCCCAATGGCAGTAGCCATATCCTCTTAAAGTTATTGCTATGGAAAGGTGCAAAAACCATTATCAGCAAAAAGAGAGGTCGACTAAGAAACGCTGTTGGGACATTTTCGGTGTAGGGATCTTGAGGTGCAAGGATTTGGGCATAAAGTCTTGTTCAGCATTATAAGTGACAGTTATCTCCTGGAAGAACGAAAAATAAACCAATAAATTAGAAAAGTAAATTCAAATTTTCCTAGTAGAAATATCATCACGGTGACAGTTCAAGGAAAAAACCAGTTATTTATGGCTATTTCTGTATAGACATAGTAAGCAGTTTTATGATATTTAATGTGGTCTTCGATGAGATGATTTACTGAATGATTCGCTATCATGGGACAATTTATACCGGCTTGGTTTAGTGGATAACAAAGTTGAAGTTTTTCTTGACAAAATTAATTACCTGTTTGGCAAATATATTCCCTTAAGAACTAGAACTGTTAAACTGGGTGGTTGCCCAGGTGAAATCAAAGTTTTAATAACTGATCGTGAGTATCTGTATCGTAGATACTTACGTCTTAGAACTACGGATAGCCACAATTGCTTTAGAGCGACAAGAAATTGGGTTAATTCCAAGATCCCTGCAGCTAAGCGTAGATATTACAGCTCGAAATTCGATTGTAATCTGTCCCCGAAGAAGCTCTTTGGTAATCTAAAGAATGCAGGCATTTTTGGTAATGAAAAACCTAGATGTGACCTTACTCCGGAGGAATTATATGCTCATTTCACCTCTTCGCATTATGCAGTCGCGGCATCTGATGTGCTAACTACCTGTAGATATTAGAAGATCGGTAGATCAGAGTGAAGGATTCAGTTTTTGCTGCTTTTGCTCTGCTGAAGAAGACATACACGCTCCATACCTCCATAAAATCAGATGCTATCGGCCCGTATAAAATATCTCCTAAATTTCTAAAGCTTATTCTTCCGTGGATTGTCTCTCCCATTCTTAACATTTTCAACATTTGTCTCACTACTTCCGAGTTTCCCGCATCATGGAAAATTGCGAATGTGTTACCTATAGCTAAATCAAAATCCCCCCAAAGGCCCAAATGACTATAGACTAATAAGTATCCTATGTTTTCTGCCCAAGGCTCTCGGGAAGTTGCTGTACTCACAGGTCCTGAAATACTTAGACACCAACAATCTCTTAACCCGATGGCAGTCAGGTTTTCGACCTTCCCACAGCTGTGAGACTGCTATTTTGAAAGTGACTACCGATATCCGTAAATGTCTTGACAAAAATTTGTTGACCGTGTTAACAACCCTATTGGACTTCTTCAAGGCATCACACTAGGCTTCTATCAAAACTTTGTACTAATTTCAATTTTGCTTCCTCAGTCGTACTTTTACTTTCCAACTTTCTTACTGAGAGATATCAAAAAAAGGGTTTCGTTGATCACTGGTCTAGTTTAATACCATTGTCTTTGGGGGTACCGCAGAGTTCCATACTTGGTCCCCTTCTTTTCAGCCTTTATATAAACGACCTCCCTGCAAACATTCAGTATATAGTAATATACATCTCTACGCCGATGGCAGAGGATAATCTGTTAGTTTTAAATTCCAATAAATCTTATGCAATGGCAATCTACAGACAGAGCTTGGACACAACCGACATCCCCCCTATTACTCTAAGCTCTATGTCAATTTGACGTATGTCAACGCAGTTAAGAGTCTTGGAGTTCTTCTAAACGCTTCTATGAGTTGCTGTGACCAAGTTAATAGCACCGTTTCTAAAATTTACACGGGACTTCGTCGGTTGTGGTTATCTGCTGATGTACTGAACAAATCTATGCGTATGAAGCTTGTAAAAATTTTACTCCAACCTTATTTTACAGCGAGTTGTTTAATATTTCCGCATTTAGATTCTTGTTGTACAACCTCCTAATAAAATTAATTGAATTGAATGCTGAGCTCTAAAAAGAAACAATAAAAATGTTTTGAATACAGTGACATCCTGTTGTTTTAATGATACAGGGTTAAAATTGAATAACCACATTAAAATGGTTATTTTTATTAGAAATTATATCCCCCCTTTTCTTCTTGTTTCAATTTAAACCATGACTTTCTGAACACCCTGTGTACTAGATAAAAACAGAACCGTATATAAAATCATGATATTTTTTTAATTAATTTATTAAAATTCAAACTTTTTCACAATATATTTTTTTTCCTTTTTTTCAGAATGCCGATCTGACGAACACCAATGTCGTGATGGTACCTGTATTCCAACATTTAAACTTTGCGATAGACAAAAAGATTGTCGGGACGGTGATGATGAAGAAAACTGCCGTAAGTATTTTATATATAGAAAATTATGTACACATAAACAAAAATACTCCATTAAAATTTTGACAATATTTAAAATGTTGTTAAAAAACAATTTAAAGAAAAAAAACTGGAAAATTATCCATTGCATACATTCGATACATTATTTAAGAAAATATTACTCTTCCGAATATGGGTAGATAAGTATAACTATGTATCATATATAGTTGGGTATTACTATACTACACTTCTCACAATACATACTTACCTACATACATATATATATAATTATGTAAAAAATATCATTTTGTGCTAAAATATTGTGACTAACACGAAATAAATATTTCTTGTTTTTTTTTTCATTTATTTTACAATGGAAATGCACCTTCGTATCTAACTCTGTTGTATATCATGGATGGAATCATATACATACATATTATTGCTCTGTATATATCACACAAAATATATATATATATAACATCATGTTTTGCACGCACGTCTATATATACACATATACACATAAATTTAAAAAAATATATATACACCTGGGAATTAAAAACAAACAAAAATTCAAATTAAAAATTATGCAACTAAAATTAGCTGCTGAATGCAGCGGAGATAAGTATCAATGTAAAGATGGATCGAAATGTATTAGTGATGATCTTGTATGTGATGGTGCCGATGATTGTCCATCTGGTGATGATGAAGAGAACTGCGAATCAGGTAATTTAATGTTTTTTTTTTTTTGTAATTTAGTTTTTTTTTTATTATTATTATTTAGTTTTGTGTGAAAATAATTTGTTTGTTTATGTTTTGTTTTTTTCTCATAAATGTTGTTTGAAGTGTTTGTTTATGTTTGTATCGAATTGTCATGAATTTTCACAATATGAAAAATTATACATTTTTTCTCTCTCTCCAACTATGCTGCGCGCCATCTATGTTTATGGATTTTTGGTAAAAAATGAAATATTGTTTGTATTTTTTTTTTTCAAAATCAAAGTTATCCCAAAATTTCGTTACTTCTGTCCAGAAGGCAAATTTACATGTCGTGATTTATCATGTATATCGATAGTTGGACGTTGTGATGGAAAAGTCGATTGTCCTCATGATCGATCGGATGAGGAAGGATGTCGTATGTTGACAAAAATTCTAAATTTATATTTTATATTTATTAATTTACCTATACCATAAAACATAGACTAATTTTAATATTTGTATGGTGAATGTGTGCGTGATTTGTTCAACTAATTTACTAACATACACATATGTACAATTTATTTGCTTATGCTGCCCTGGAATTTAGCTTGCCTCTATAATAAATGGCAGTGTGATGATGGGACGTGTATTCCAATCGAACTTAAATGCAATGGAAATATTGATTGTCCTGAAGATGTGTCGGATGAAAGGAATTGTAATGGTAGGTGATGGTCAGTGGTTTTTTTTTTTTTTATGTGTGTGTGTCTTGTTTTTATTTGAAATTTAGTCATGAAGAATACTTTTGTTGTAAAGGTAAGTTTTATGTTCATTATTTCATTAGCATTATTAATTATTTCTAGGAGATAGTTTTGTTTCATTTTAATTTGAAAATCTACAATAATATATTATGGTTGCACGCTATTAGATACTTGTGTAAATATTATACGCATGTTGAAGGCTTTTTTTGGAATGGTATACTAACTTTTATATAAACATCTAAACAGCTCTATATTTGTAGAAGATTTCTAAGATATTGATATAAGTAAAATCATAAGCTAATTAATGTGTAAATTTATCATCAATATTTTTGAATAAATGGTTAGGAAGTAATGTTTAGGTGTACCCTTTGATTCAACTCTTCTGGTTATCTTTTTATTAGAGTCTGTGCTCTGAAAAGACCACTCTAATTTCATGACTTTAACGAAAATTTACAAAATCTCCTATTTGAAAAATGCCGGGAGTATGGGATCTTTATTCACTCCTTTTCAAAGCTATAAACGTATTTGAAATTTTCTGTTTTCTCGAGAAGATTACAATCTGTAATTTTTGCCAATTTGTAGAAATTTCATTTATACACAGCTCAAATAATATTTAGACTAAACAACTTATCTAGAGCTCATTAGAGCAGTCTTGAGTGTCACTCCATTTACTGAAAACGATTTATCATAAGTTGTATTCGTTCTCGAGAAAACGGAAAATTTCAAATTCGTTTATAGCTTTCAAATCGAGTGTATAATTCCAAGCGAAGCAATAGAAATCAAGCTCTCTATCTCCTGCCTATAAGCTTTAAAAAATTACCATAAATCTAAAAGGGTCAAAAGGACATACATATGTACCTACGTGGAATTTTTTTAAGCTAGGTTACAGTGGTACACTGATGGTCAAACTTGAAGAGATTTTTTTCAATGCAAATAGATCTGAGTTTAAGATACATAAATACAAAATGTCCTACTTCGTATACTCGTAGATCCTTTCTGTATTCTTGATTAAAATAATTGACTCTGTTAGGGAAAGATATATATTTTCCAACGGAGTATTTAAAAAAAAAGGTAAATTTAGACATTTTTTAACAAAAATAAGTGTAACTTTACACTTATTCTTCAATTGGGTGTGTTTACGTGGTAGGTGATTGTAAATTAATTGAAATTAATTTATAATGAATCTTTGTCTAAAAGGCCAGATAAGGCCTTGTTATTTCTTGGAGCAGACTGCAAAACCCAATCTTATACATATATCCTTGGAAGCGTTTTATAATTTCTTAGCATCTGCTTCCTTCTAATGTCCGTGCATGAAACAAAAAAAAACAAAATTAATTTTCGACCGCTAAATTCTGAATTTCTATACTGGACACTTAATAGCTTTGGGGCATTAAGTGTTTGAAGTTTAGTCTAAGAAAAGCTGTCCACATGAGATGCATTTATAGTGCCTATTCCTATTCTATTCCATACAGATCTGTACGTACCAATGATTAAAGAGACTCTCTTCATGCCCATGACTTTGGTAAGTGATCCAAACATCAGCGTTGCCATTGTATCCAAGCAAACCGAGCGGATTGGTCCTCGGACACAACTGTTCAACTGAAAGCAGAGTCGAATAGTGTGTAGGCTGACATAATGAGAAATAATGGAATAAATTGCATTATGTTTGAAAGTGACTTTATCTCTATCGCTTCTAATACATTTCTCAATTCTCATTAGCAATCTTTATTAAGCAAAAACAGACTTAATTTCAGACCTGTAAATTTCCAAGTACAAGTACCAGTACAGTACTATTACCTGGACTTGAAATATTTTAAGTAGGTACAAGTACAAGTCCCGGTATTGGTACTTTAAAATTTTTCAAGTACAAGTCCACTGTTACTGTTACTAGTACTTAAGTACTTTACAGGTCTGTACCTGTTAAATTCCAAGTACAAGTACCAGTACCTGGACTTGAAATATTTTAAGTACAAGTACTGGTAGTGATACTAGTACTTAAGTACTTTACAGGTCTGCTTAATTTACACACCAACATTTTTCAGGGACCTAAAGTTGAGCGTTTGGTCATAGTAAAAATTTTCGAGACAACCATCGTTCTTCAAATTGCCTATTTTTTAATTGTGCTGAAGAAAAAATTACCTGCAAAGCTTAATAAGGTGCCATAAAAACTTACAACTTTATCTAGTGAAGCTCATACGAAAAATTTCCTATTAGGAATGTACTGAGAATATCCTTTTGAATATTTTCCTAGAATCTCGATTCCAACTCCATTTCACTTTCCCTTTTACTGAAACTTTAAAAAACTTATGTTTTTATTTTACTACCGTCATCGCATTATTTCTATTTTTTGCTATAGAATTTAATTGCACCTTCCCAGTCTCATCCGTTGCACGTGTCCATCTGTTATGCATCTACAATGGTTGTGTTTTTCTTTTCTCCCAAATTGTTTCAATAGAACGAAGACCAGAAAATTTTCTTAGCAGTAAAATGACATGAACTTCCAACACCTGTAACAACTAAAAAAAACTCCTCCTACCCCCCCCCCCTGCGCAATTGTAAATATTTTAAATTTACCCCTGTATCCAAAAATTATGCATCCAAAACATGGGAAAATAATAATTTCACTCAACATTTTCGTAATTTGTGAAATATCGAGAAGCAATTTCGATGGTCATAAATATTGCAACCGCTAATAAACCATTTCGGGATGGAGGGCATTGGGTTATGCATGAACTTCCCTCCCCACCCACCTCAGTTTCAAATAGCTACAACAATCTCTACAACGGACGAGCAACGGTCAAAATCTGTTTTCTTTCTTAGCTTCGCAGACGTGTTTCCATAGTTGGTAGGGGCGGGGGCGGGAGACTAACGAAACAATGGAATGCCAAGGTAGTAAGGTAACCATTGCTTCCGTGAATGAACCCAATTTTAATAACTTATTTACTACCACCACCCACACGCTGTATGTTTTGTGTGAGGTGAGTATTAAGAAAGGAGTTGTGGGAATGGAAAAAGGATAATAAAATCTCCATATGCATGCACAGTGAAATTTAAGTTGAATGAAAATCTGAATTGAAAATTTTCTGACCATTATACACCTCACATTTGGTTTTGATAATTGGTAATTAGAAAGGTCAAACGTCTGCAAGGATAAATTCTGTCTGAAGATAGATAATTATGTAGGTAATGACATCTGGAAGAGATTACTTTTGTCTGGTTTTTAACCAAAAAGCAAATTCGACGTAGTGGAAACAGAATGATTTAAATATATAAAATGTTTATGTTGGCCCGTATTTGACTATGTATTATTCGTGCTTACTCGGACTCATTCGTGTTTGGAAGTTTTCATTCACCTCTTTCAGACTCGATTGTACTTAAATTTTGTTAATTTTGCTCATATTTCGTCCGTACTTGTACCATTTCTGTTAATATTAGTATGCCGCTTAAAATCGTTTATCATAACTAGGCTTATACCGTAGACACACGGGACATATCAACGATCATTGAAGGAGCAATGATCATTGCATAGCTCGTGTGTCACTGCATCATTCGCGCAATGGTCATTCTTTTCGTCATTGCACCAATTACGCCCCCACAAGCTCATTCATTTGCAATTATGCATTGCTTGTCATTTCTTTTAGCGATAAGCGAGCTTTCAGCGGTGAAGAACTGCAAATTATTGGAAAAATCAGTTGATTTTCCAGCCATCACTGTCAAATGTCATTTGTGAAATTGGCTGATATATTTTTCAAAGTAAATTTTGCATGTTTCCCAAATTATTGAATTTTTTAAAAAAAATTTCATACATTATAAATAGAAAAAGAGACGAAGAAAAAAGCAAGATTGTGGAAAACTACTGAAAATTATAAGTTGTGCTAGCTGTGGCGCATTTATATAAATGATCTGAGAAAGGCACGAAGAAATAGCTACATATACGCGGATATGTCTGTGAAATTTAAAGATATAGGAGTATTCGCCAGTATGCAAAAGTGACACATTTAATGGGTCAAATCTAGTCTGTCAAATCTAATTACGTGAAGACCGTTATTGCCATCGTCATTGACACCCCAAAACAGGAATGATCATTGGTCCATAATTACGTAATTGAACCAATGATCATTGATATGTCCCGTGTGTCTAGGGTATTATATGCGTTTATATCCAATCGTATTCGTGTTACTGTTAGTTCTAATTTGATCATGTTCGTCCATGTTCGTCTGTTCCCTTATTGACAATTTTGCCATATTTTCGCCTATATGTTTATGTTTTGCTTTTCATATGTGACCGACACTGGCATTTTTCGTGCATATATGGAACATGAATCTGAATGGTATTATGATAATAGGTAATCCGGTTACAGTATTGAATTGCTGTTTTACAATACATTGTGGCTGATCGTAACAAATCCGTAACAACTATAGTATTTCTATGTCCTTTTTTCATATGTTCAGTTTCAATATGACAATTAAACGATACAAAGATTGCGACACAGTTTCTTGTATGTTTCAACACAAATGTGTCTCAATGTTACTAAATTATGCCCAATAGTTGGGAATAAATGCCCGAAATATTTTCCGATACTTTTATCCTTCCATCTGAGTTTCGTTAGCCTGTACTAGTTAGTATCATCTTTACCAAGATTTAAGAAGCCCAAAAACCTTAGCTTTAAAATGATTTACCACACTCTGTACCGAAAATGTAGCCCTTTTTGCGTTTTTTGCACTTTTTCTTAAGCATCTCCAGTGAAAATGGCTAAAAAAGTTCAATAAGTGCCAGAAAGTAGTACCTTTTTCAGCCATTTTCGCTGGAGATGCTTAAGAATAAGTAACAAAGAACGCAAAAAGGGCTACATTTTCGGTACAGAGTGTGGTAGGTCATTTTAAAGCAAAGATTTTGGGCTTTTTAAATTCAATATAAAAAATTGATATTGATGACGTGTTTTTTGATAAAAATAGTAGTTAAATAAAAAAAACGAGTAAAAATTCCGAATTCTTAAATTTGTTGAGTCATAACTTTGAAACGGAAAGGGTGAGCGAAAAAATTTATAGATCATGGGAAAGGTCCAACGATTATCTATCTACCAAATCATTATCATAGGGTGTAACGTTCAGAAGTTACAGGGTGATCTATAAAAAACATACCTAAATATCTTAAAGTCCCGTTATCTCGGAATCCGTTACGATCCCCCCCCCCCCCCCAATCCGTAGCCTTCAGGCGCCAGACTACATACCGGATAGCCTGTATAGTAAAAGTGAATAATATCTAAAAAATTTTAGAAATATAAAAAAAAAATAGAAAATATAAATTAGAGTGTCAAAGGCTATACTAAATTTCATTTTTCTCCATGTGGTATCCTCTACCTAACATTTTATATACTATATAGTTTTATAAATATTAATATTAAATTTTACATTTATTTTTATTCATCTAAAATTTACATAAAACAACAGAACCAGACGATTGTACATTCGATGAGTTTCAATGTGACAATGGTCAGTGTCTACCATTGCACTTATTTTGTGATCAAAATTATGATTGTTCCGATTATTCCGATGAGAAAAATTGTCGTAAGTACACAAAAATAATCACACAATTAAAAACCTTCCTTTGGGATCTTCTTTACGTATATATATGTATACATGTATGTTCTGTCCCGTTTTAAAAATTGCTACTAAATGGGATCTATACCTATGTATTTCGTTACGTTGCGATGAACAAGATTTATCTAAATATCGTTCATCACATAAAAACGTCTTCTCCTATTTTTAAATTTAGCAAATTATAGTTTTTCCTGTTTTTTTAAATTTTATTTAAAAAAAATTAATTTCAACATTTATTGTGCTTCCTCATGTATATGTTGACAGTAAAATCTGTGTTCCCTGACATTTGTTTCTTTTTTTTTTATTTCATTTTATCTAAGGAAATCCTCGCAATTATTTTATTTATTTTGCTGTTTTGGCTCGTAAAACTATCATTTTCATTTTCTAAAGTGATTAATTATTATTTGTCTACGATATTACATAAGATTTATATTGTGTTGTATTTATATATTTATATATGTACAAATTTATGTTCATCCCACGTACTTTTATACCTACCTTTCGCGAAATGTGTTTTTTTTTGTTTCTTGTTAAGTGTACCCTAAACTTTTTATTATTTTGAGCTGTGTAGATGAAGAATTATAATTTAACAATTTTTGGGGAATATTTTAATTTTTATTATTAATTTTGCTTTTTTATACTATGTACATACATATTATTTTTACAACGTATATGCAACAATTTAACAAGAGCTTATAAAATTGACATGTTAACATTTCAACTAACTTTCAACCTGAACACAAAATTTTAAATTCTTAACTAAATAAACCCATTACAAAATTTTTATATTTCTTTGAGTGAGTGAGTTGATGATAATCAAAATGGAAAAAAATCTATATTAAATATAAAATGTATAGGCAAAGCCTATATGAAATATTTTATGTCTCTGTCCCTGCTGATCGACCGGAGGCCTGCCTTTTGTTAGGCGCCCCTGATGATCTCCTCTTTTAAAGCTCCGATTGGGATCCTCACATAAGCTACCGCTGCGGAGCTATCCAATTCAGAGCCTTTTTTCCAACTCATCAGCCATCTCGTTGCCTGGGATATCCTTGTGGTCAGGTATCCAACATAGGGTCAGCTTGTGCCATGTAGTTAATTCCTCTAGTCTTATCTTATATAACTGCACCAATTTTAATTTTACCAGTACAGCATCCAGCGCCTTATTAGCTGCCTGGCTGTCAGTGTATATGCAGATATGTCGTGCGAAGTCTCTGCACGATACCATAATATTTCCGCCTAGTAAATCGCCTGCAAGCTCTGCCTGAAAGACACTACATTTGTCCGGCAGTCTCGGGAGTACACTCTAACCCATGTGCCTGCACTCGTCTTGGATCCATCGTGAATATAAAAATATAGAACGTTACCACCATCTCTTTCCAATCCCAATCGTTCCTGGTGGACATTATTGCATTGACACCCCCACCAAAAGTTAGGACAGGTACTTAAAGTCTGTTTCTTCTATCTTCTGGTGTATATTGGAATGTCCAAAACGTCTTTCCATCCACCAACTAACCGCTGTCATCCTGACAGCACTAATCGCCGCTACACCTCTGCACTAGATGTCTAGCGGCAATAAGTCCCATGACCTCCAGCTTAAAAAATTTAATCAAAAAGGCCAGATAAATAAAAATTTATGAAATAAACACTTTGAATTTCCTGTCAAAGTGAGGAAACAGCAAGAATAAAAATTTGAAACAATCATAAAACTGTTAAAAATGTCCAACACCTCACAATTTTATAAATTCTCCAATTTTAAACATATTTGACATTTTTATTGTACAGCATTAATACAAATAAACTAATAGAAAATATTTTGAACACATTTTTGAACACTTCGATTTTATAATGTGTCTAAAAATCTGAACTCTGAAGTTCAATGGTATAAAGTCTTCAAAAGATGAAGTCTAAGGTGATCGATCCAACATAGAAATATACTATTTATCCTTCATCTTGCTCTTACTATAGTCTCTCGAATAGAATTCAGCTCAGAAAATCAGATAGAAAAACTTCCATCCTATACCTGATAAATGCCAGACAAATACCACGAAAATAATCAATAAATTCAAAATATCCATAAACCCTTTCTCTTTGGTAAGACAAGAATTTATTTAGTACACTTACTAGGCTCTTTAGGTGTGTTCAATGCCGTTGATATTTTCAACTGTGGTAACACTAAAAAAACAAAATAATTAGTACTAGAAACGAATCTGGATATTAAATTAACTCTACATTTAATTACTTTGTGCCCTAATATTTATCACCACAGCGCTTTCGATCTTTAGCACTGTGGTCATCCGAGATTCCAGAACCTAGACCCGTCCAGATTATACTTCCAATTCTCTTGAAAACTTCTTTACTCCCCTTTTGTACTATACATATGTATCAGATTTCGAGTCGAATGTGTTCTATCGCACATGGTATTAACATGACTACGCGTTCTAAACGGCATATGAGCTTCACATTCAAGTGACCTCTTCCTACAACTGACTTTTCAATCTCAATGCCATGAATTTTAGCTGTTCTTCTACAAACCAGTTCCCAGAGACAAGAAGTATTAACAATTTATTTATTTTTTTTAATCAAAAAACTTGACAAATTAAAAAATTTCAACAAAAAATTTTCAAAATTTAAAAACTCAAAAACTGTCACCCACCCAAGGAATTAACTTTTCACTAACAAAATAAAATTAATTTTTTTTTATCTAAATTCAAAATTTTTTTATTTAAAATATATCTCTAAATTATATTTAGTTTTAAATCAAATATTCAATATAAAAATTTAATTTTTGTTTTTCTTGGTTTTGGTTTTACATTTTGGACTCAAATAAATTGGATTCTACTTGCATGGGTTTTTTTTATCGAAATGAAATCAAAATTCGGCCTGATGATTGGTAAAAAAAAAACAAACAACACAAAAACCACAAACACAAACAAAAAATAAAAAACAACGCAACAACATATACAACACTCACAAAAAAAACTATTTTTGTTTTGGTTTTACACGACATATATACCGACACTAAAAAAAACAAAAAAAAAACAAAATCAAATCCCTTTCAACAAATTTGCAAATGTTTTGTACATACCTACTCACAAATATTAAAAATGTTACGCATGCATGCGCGCACAACATACAAACAAACAAAAATTTGTATGATGAATATAAACCAAAAAAAAAAAAAAAAAATCAGCATGTCCCGGTGATCAATTTGCATGCGCAAGTGGTGTATGCATATCCAGCCATCTTCGGTGCGATGGGTTGCATCATTGCAACGATTACTCTGATGAGATCGGATGTGATAAAACGACGACATCTACGACGATCACGCCGAGAAGTATGCAAAATTTTAAATTTTTCCCTTTTTTTACTTTTAATTTTTATTTTGCATTTGTGCTTTATTATTTTTTTTTATATATTAATAATAATTTAATTTTATTCAAATTCATTATTAAAAACAACAAAACAAAAAAAAACAATAATTTTCATATCATAATTATCATGCCCTCGTATACTCGTATATATATACAAAATAGCTGGAAAGAATAGCTCTTGCACGCCTGACGAATTTACATGTATTAGTCGTGACTGCATTCCAAGGATAGCTGTTTGTGACGGTAGAACTGACTGTCCAAATCGCGAAGATGAATCGTCTGCGTTCTGTAAATGTTCAGCTTATGAGGTGAGTTCAACGACATGCAGACAATTGTTTTGTAGATGTACTCGTACATGTAGAGAAGTAGATGATAAAATTTATTAGTTGAACGATATTGAAGTGAAAGTGTATTCATTTTGGTTAGATGAACAAAAACAACTGCGTTGACTAACGTATTGGTTATTGGTTATGATTGTCCTACTACCTAACCATTGTCAGGTATTTTCAGTACAGCCTTTTCGTCTTGACTGTATTGTGGTATTTATCAAAATCAGAAGGCATAAGCCCAGCAATACTGTGAACTATGTTCTTATTTGATTTGAACATTTCAAATGAACCTACTAACTATTCAGGATTGCTTCCAGATGTTTATCCTTATTAGAAAATTCAAATGTTTTACTGCTTAGAAACGCCTCGCTTGTATGGATTTTGATTCATATTGATTTTGATGCAAGGAGTTTGAAGTTTTAAACCTATGGCGAATATATTTTCACGATTCGTGCACTTGAGTTTCCTTAGCACATCTGTCCACTTAATTAATCAAGATGATAATCGTGTAAGGTCCTTCCTAATTTTCCACAAGAACGTCAACCTGGAAAATTTATATCCGCCATCTGTTGAAGGCCTGAATTAATTCTGAGCACACATTTAAGATTATTATCACAATGTGACCAATAGTATCACCGAATAGATACAAAAATTGTTTCCATTTTTTTTCTCTCCTCACGCTGAAAATTAGTGCTGTACATTCTAAGTGGAGGTACAATCATTATACTAGGCGAAAAAAAAGATAGATTAATGAGTATATGCCAACTGAAAAATATCAAACAGATTCCACTTCAAGCCAATGTTTTTCTGTCTGGAATGCTTTCTGTGATCACAGTATCACCCTATAAATGCTGGTGTGGCCCAGGGTTCTGCTATCTCTCCATCTCTCTTCTTAATTTTAATTAGTGATCTGTTTTCCCTTACTTCCAATCCTATCCATAGTTTTGTTGATGATAGTACCTTTGATTTAGCTTACTCCTTTGATGCTCTTGTAGACCTCAGAGGGAATACCACATCTGTCAATCGATATTGAATATCCTCGCTTGGAGCAAACCGAATCTTGTCAAACTCAATGCATCTAAGTCCCAAAGCTGGGCAGGTCACACAGCCCGGGCTTCATTATATATTGTCCAGAATAGAGCCTTTAAAGTCATTGGCGATTTGGCAATAACTTGTCATATTTACTGACTCGAGAACCGCCGCAATATTGGATGCCTTTCGCTCCTTTATCGCTACATGCATGGTGATTGTTCTGATGAATTATTTCGTCTGATCCCTAGAAGAATGATTCCTGCACGCAATACTCGCGCTACAAACCACGAACAATCTTTTACCCTTCATATTACTTTGGGTCGTATAGTTAATTCCGTTATGCTTTCCTATCCTACATTGTACGTATGTGGAACAGTCTACCATCTTTTGTCTTTTGTCAGGCATACAATCTACTAAAGTTTAAGAGTAACATACATCAGCACCTCTGCCACACTCCTCACATTCTCTATCTCATTCCTGCCATATGCAATTGTGCTTTGCATCATATGGCATCCCAACGCTTGGCTTAATTATATAAAAAAAATCACAAGGCAAATAATTCTGTTGCAAGCTAAGTTCAAAGGATCTGTAGTCGATTCCACTCCAATCCCATCTCCATGTTTGCATGGCTAAATCCTACAAATAGTAAATTTGATCTTTACCTAAATGCCTAGATGGGAATGTAATAGGCTAAGGAAAATATCAACAACAGACTTGGTATAAATATCCATTGTAAACCTTCCAAACTTTAACTTAAGATCTCAACTTTCTTAATTTTCTCCATACATAAGAGGTATCGTGGTTTCAACTATCGCTGGTTCTTTTAGCGAAGACATTCATCGCTTAAGTTATTTTCATATCGAAGTACACACCAAAATTCCTAACATGGCTTCATACTATGTACATAAAAAAAGAAAGAACCTCGAAAGACAAACTATACTATCCGAATTGCATATCTCCCCCCTTCTCGATATTAATCATCTTTATCGGAAGCATTCAGTATAAACATAAATCAGTTCGTCACAGTCAGTTTTTGTTTAAATTCTACGGGACGTTCAACAGAAAGAAGACCACATATCAAAGCGACGATTACCAATTATTGAAATTACCTTGAAACTATCTGCCCCCTACTTTTGTGTTTCTCTAACAAAACAGCAACTTTTAAAAAAATTCTGTAAACGAAAGAGCGAAGCTCGCCCTTATTTTTTTAAAGCATAAACAAATCGATCTTCTACAAAATAGACGTGTTTCAAGTGATTTTATTCAATAATCTTCTCATCTCACCAAAAAATAAACGGTCTAAAATCAGTTGCATTTGCAAATTAGAATTCCCATATTATGCTATATGATGACTATAGACATATTGTTACGAGTGTGGCCTTAGTTCGTTATTCATAACACGATATTTCAAATATAACTCTTTTATTCCACTATACTATTTACTTTTATCAAATTCACAAATAATCACACAATCACAAATCAATTCTACTTTAATTATCGCTAGTACTGTATTTATCGTAATCCAATACTTTCGTCTGTTTATTACGCTCACTTCACTGTCTGAGAGAAAAGCTGGCGGTGATAAGCGCGAAAATTACATTCCAGAAACATCGAATCTCCGAACCTAAAGTTACTTACTGTCCGAACCAATAGATGTCGCTTTTCCTAAGGTTGTTCATATCCAAATTAGTAGATGTCGCTCGTCCTTTCTTATTGCACGTATACATATTTGAAACTAAAAAAAAATCAAATGAATACATTTTAAACTTCCTAAAGATAACCAAAAAGAAAAAAAAAAAAAGCATGTGTCTGTCAGTAAATTTCTGAAATATTACCAAAAACAGTTTAAATGTTTGCGTGGCGGTGGATGTATCCCAAAACGTTACAGATGCGATGGTAACTTCCAGTGCTACGATAGAAGCGACGAGGATAATTGTAGTAAGTATGAATTTAGCTTTTTCTTCTGTTTTTCTGTTTTTTTTTTACAATATTTTACTTCATCATTTTACACAAGAATACACAATTTTTATAATTTTATATAAATTTTATTGCATGATCACTGAATTTTGTAACTATTGCATTGTGAGTGCATGAATTCTAGCCCCGTGATATTATCTACTTTATAAAATTTTCATTATTTGTAGAATATTATAAACAAATGCATGAATTTTTGTGTTATTAAATTTATGCCGAATTGATAAAAATCTATTTAGTAGCTATTACTAAAAATTAAATTGCGAACAAATGAGCGTGAGACTTTTCTATAAAAGTGTGTGGGCGTGTGTTTGATGAAATTCATATACTCCATCGCCAATAAATTTGCACCACCACCACCCCCTAATAAAATGGACATATTTAGGTTGTAGCTGTAATCAAAGATTATAATTGAATTGGGTTTTTTTCTTACTGAATTTGAATAATTGTGTTTTGTGGGATTTTGAAGAAAAACATTTTGATTGCAGCTGTGTGTAATTTTTCGGCCACTTATTATTATTATTTTTTTCTTGCAATGATTCGCACATGATTTTTATTTATTTTTTAATTTTTTGCTCATTTGTGAGGATTTTTGATAATTTCTATTCTTCAATTATTTTTCGCATACATAATTTGTATTATTTTTTTTTTATTCATCAAATTTTTATAGATCATCGTGACAGTCTAAATAGTACAGATTTACCGCACGGAGATTGCCTTGATAGCCAGTATCGTTGCGCGGACGGAATTTGTATATCAAGTTATAAACGTTGTAATGGCATCAATGATTGTGCTGATAATTCCGATGAACAAAATTGTCCGCCATCTACAAATTATGATTACGATGATGGTATCTGTCTATTTTCTTTTCTTTTTTCCTATCTTTTTCAATCTTTCCCTTAACCATATTAGTCTAACCTTTTTAATGAGAATTGAGAATTTGAGGAAAATTCATAAGATTCTTTTCATTGGTATTTATATAGATTGGCCGTAGATGAAACTAATATTAAAGAAATATTTGAAAACTTTTATATTATGTTTGTATATATACGGCTGTATTGAAAATAATATTAGGTAAATTTTCAATCCATAAATTTCTGTTTTAGATATCCCAATTAACATAATTCGATTTTTTCCAATTAGGTTGAGTTTACAAAATTTCCACAGTACTGACATAGTTAAGTACTAAAATGCCAGTAAGCAAATTCTTCTCATCAAAATCCAATGAATTTTACCTTTTCTTAATGCCTTGTTTTCTAGAATATATAAGAAACAATCTAATTTCGTCATAGAAGATTTTTGGACAATGAATAAAAAATCATAATTTGTTTCTTGGAAAAATGATTCAAAAACATAAAAAAAAACTCTCAATTAAAAACAGGAAAATTTATTACACTATGACTATAAAGATGCTTTAAAGTGGAATTTTGTAGAAGATAAAAGCTAAATAAATCACCTTCGATATATCATGTCCTCTTTCAAAGAATCATTTTGTCTGTTTCAAAATGCATCTATTTAAAAAAATCTCATGTTTAAATCTTTTATATCTAAAATATCCTGAGACAGGGAGTCACCAAAAATCAATATGAATATTTCTTTAGAAGGTTGCTAACTTAGAATTACTAAAACTCAGAGCTTTAGAAAAAGTTAGGTACATGCAAAGGATAAAAGGATTTTTGTTCTCTTCTTGTGACTTCTGTACATGAGATTTTGTAACCTTATTTTACTCAGTCAACTCAAGATCATCCGAAAATGTGCTAAATAACTAATTCTTGAACCTAAATTGTCATAATTACTTACCTATCCAATCCAAACATCCATATAACTCTAATTTTCTCATATATGTATAAAAAAAAAAAAATTAAAAAAAAAAGAAAAGGCCCAACTTGACAGCCTTGTGGTACCTAATTCTTTTGCTAATCATTAGTTTATTTTTTTAAAGTTTTCAAATATTTCTATAAAATAAAAAAAAAAACTGTATATAGCCAGAAAATTCAAAATTTTGTAACTAACCCTTGTATTCTAAGTAGATTCTTCTTCTTTTTTTTAATCTATTTTAACGATGTAAATCTAAAAATTTCATAGACTCATTTGTTGACTTGGATACTGCTAATAATTGTGCCCCCAATGAGTTCCAATGTGATGGTTCAACATGCATTACTGTAGATTTAAAATGTAATGGCTATCCAGATTGCTTAGACGAAACGGATGAGTTTGATTGTCCAATTCTGGCAGGTAAAAATAAATATGCGCCTACGTAAAAATCCAATTAACTGTATTAAAATAAATTTCAAATTATAAAATCGAATCGATATTCGATGATGCACCCACCACCAACCACCAACCCCCCACCAAATATAATCAACATAAATATAGTTTCCTCATCATTTGTTATTATTTTTTTATTATAATCTTATTTTACTAATTTTACCAGTAGCAATGGTATGTAGGTAGTTAATTTGTAAAAATACAAACAACTTGGTAATCTTATATATTATATACTTAGAACAGTCATTATTAATTCGAAATGTGTCTAACAATTTTTACAGTTCGGCAATGTATGTGTACATATGTATATGTATTTTGTAGATTCTATATCGTAAAGTGAGTAGTATTGAATTATTGTGACTAATATTAACCTGCTTAATCCAAATGTTCCGTATTATTTTAATATTTCGAAAAATTCAAAATTATAATCGAAATACGAAAAATTCAAAATCGAAATAAGAGCACAATTGCCAGTTATACATGATTAGTCATACCTATAAAGAGGATTGAAACTGTCGTTCTGTCGTACACTCCATATGTGAGTTTTAAACTTTTTATGATAAATAAATAAATAAAAAATACTTTCGAAATTTTCGTGATATCGATACCACAATCAATACCAGGTCAAATGAAAAAGGAAAAATCATTGCTTTTCGTATCCAAAATCTTTTTTAAATAGAATTATCATATCCGAAGGAAAAAAAATTGGATCAGATGGAATGAAATGTTTGAACCAGCACTGAATACAGTAAGCACATACATTTCCCTGTACTTTCAACACTTTGCTTAGTGACAAGTTATGAATTTTTAAGATTTCTCCGTTTTTGGAAAAATGGTAATTGTGCTGTGCTATTCGAAATATTTTAGTTAATTCAATTCTGGTTGGTGTTCGAAAAGACTACACGTTTTAATAATATTTTTCTGGACATGCTTTCTATACAACCACACTCAAATAAAGGCAGACAGCAACGCAACTATACATCTGATCCCTAAAAATTAAAAACCGACCTGTTTAAGAAATTTGTTTTTACCCTCTTTATCATAGTACAAGTACACTGATCTATCAGTTGATAATAAATAAAATTTAATTTCTAAAACTTTTCGAAGGACAGCATACAAAAACCAGGAAGTCTCTCGAAAAATCGTGGAACAAAAATTCTGGTAAACTGTGATCCTAGAATAAATAAAAAAAAACATATTAAAGCGCTGCGTTCGGTTTCATACCGAATTAAAAAACCCTAAAGCTATAGCCATGTATATAGAGTCATACATATGTATATACTTTTTAGAAGAAACTCCAATCGAATTTCTCCAGTATTTTGGGAGATTGTATTTTCCAGAACTTTGATTTTTCTGATTAGTTCCCAGTTTTTGAGGCCGCCCGTCCCTTTAACTCGCACACGAATTTGTCTGTCTGTATATTTCTTTTTTACTATTTTCGACACTCTCGTAGACCCACTTTTCGTCATCACAGCGAGCTGAAATTTGGCACACAGGTTCATGTCGCGTGGCAATTGAATCTATAAAACTTTGAACCGGAAATTTCCATGGAAAACCCGGAAAATCGGGAAAAATCATTTGAAAATTTGGTATAAATTTGATTAGTGATAAATCCGTTTCAGGAAAATTGCAGAGTTTTCCGATTTTTCCGAAAAAATGTTCCTGAATTTTCCGACTTCTCCGGAAAATTTTCCAGTAAAAAAGTTTTCTAAATTATGCAGGATCAAGTTCCCTATCAACTGGCATCATTACTTTCTCTCCGACAATGGTGAAAACTTGCAGAAAAAATCGAAGAAAATTCATGTAAAACGCTTTTCCGGAGTTTTTCCGACCAAGGATGCGTTTGATCGTTTTGCATCCTAAGCCAAAGTTGTAGAGCGAAATAAGCTGCATAAAGTTGCTTTTGTGGAAGATTCCATACTTTTCTTCACACACAGAGATGGACTCAGATTTTATTCGCTGACAATCACCGATATATTTCAGTATGATCAATCAGAGGTAATAAGTGATTTGATTCATGAAGAGAAATGTCCCAATCAAAATATCTGAGTCCACCTCTGTGTGTGAAGAAAACTTTATTTTCTACTTTTTCATGCGGCTTGGCCTCAGTTTTGTTTGAAAACTCGTTTTTTACTTATTTTATATATACTATCTTAGTTTCGAGTCCCAATACGCCCATGGTTTTACCATGCATTTTTAACAACAGCATCTATGTATTTCATTCCCATGTCCTACGCACGATTTAAGGAAGTCGAAAAGAGTAGAGGAAATCATCGTTCAGTCAATTACTCTTTAGAATTGATCGGCGAGAGTGATTTATGTATTTTTGACTCCATCTAACCTTGCTAGTGTACAGATTATAAAACAGAAGACAGAGGGTATTATACGTAGGTGCAAGGTGAATTTGATTTTCAGATTCTAGACGTAAATAAATAGATTTTTTTTATATTTTTATACTTTCTCTTTCCACCTAAAACCCAGATCGGAGAAAGTGGGTTCACTCGACACCATACTTAGTTAGATCATTTCAATCGATAATATTGACAAAGCAAAGCAAATATGAAATATAAATTTGTTACAAAAGTCTGAAATAATTTTTTTTTTTGTGAAACTCACATCTTTCTACCTTAAAAATTTTAGACTATAGACTCTAGCAGAAAAAAAGTGTTTTTAAGGGAAAATATCCCTCCGGTACTGTTATTCATGTATATTACTCACAATTTGTCCATGCCCAAACTTAACCACTTCAATACAAGGGAAATTTCGAATTTTTTTTAGTAAAATTTTCTTCTGTTGAATATTTGTAATATGAAAATGTCTATACATAGTCACAACAGCTTCAGATATTATTTTTCCAATAAAATGGAATTATTGACCTGAAATTTTTAATCTAATTTACAAGGAAAAATAACTTTGCGCTTCCTGGTTTTCTTTTTTACCCCAAGGCGGCCTACTAATTTTAAATTGAATTACTGTAAGTAGTTTTTTTTTATATGAATTTGCATGAAAATATATTACAATTAGCAAAATAAATGGGGTTGTCGTCTATATTACAAAGCACAAAACTTTTTTTTTTAAATGCTCTATAAAAGCTATAAGGTGAGATTAAATGTTATTGAATTAAAAAAAGCATTAAGTCTGCTTGGTATTATCTCACCAATATTCATTATCAATGCGCAACTTTCATCAATATCAGAATCATATTATTGGACGCTTGCGAATATACCTACATACATACATATATCTCTCAGTTCACAATCAAAAATCATTCTGCTACTGGTTCCGATTTTTTTTTCACCATCACACTTTTCCATATCTATACAAATAATTTATTCTCAACTCTTAAAAACTTTTTCTAAACTTTTCCAGTTTTCAAAGAAAAAAAAAATAGAATAGAATAAGTCGTTATTATTATTTCCTTTATTTTTTCACTATTTTCGTCTCGCATTCTTATCACTGAGTTTCTCATTATTTTTGTAAATAAATAATTTTCGCAGAACCAGAATGCAGTTCAGATGAATTCCAATGTGATAATGCCTTCTGTATACCTGAAAACAATCGCTGTAATGGCATTCTGAATTGTATAGATGGCACAGATGAACAGGACTGTAGAAGTTGTCAGCTTGAAGCATTCCAGTAAGGAAAATTTCCATACGCACACACATATATACACACATACATATATTAAATCATTTATAATTTTTAAAAACAAAAACACCAAAAAACATTTCAACATTATTCTACTTTTTACACGTATAGTTGTCGTAGTGGTGAATGCCTTCCAGAAAAATATAGGTGCGATGGAAATAACGATTGTAAAGATGGAAGTGATGAATATGAATGTGGTAAGTAAATATTGCAATGAAACTCCAGCGTTTTTCGTATTTTGGGAATTTAATATTTCCCCTGCATGTAGTATTAATATTAGTAAGAGTATTATATTTACATGCGTTACGAGACTTCCATTTTATAATGCTTACATAGCTTTCGACAACTTTATAGGGTTCGACAGAGAAGACTGAAATTCATTTTACTAGAAATGTATAGAGATATGAGACTATAAAAGTTGTGTTGAAAAATTTTTATAATTCATCAACGAAAACCATATATTTGATGTCAACAGCAAAATCGTATACAAAATCTGATACACGATGGACTCTCAGCCTCCTTCCAATTCATTTCTTTCTTTTTTCCTGTAGAATTGCAATCCATTGCAGTTTAAGGACTTATAACTTTTACTTTTTTCAATGTGTTCCATAAAAGCAATAAGAGGCTAATTTTCGATCGTTTCATTTATGTGTTCTACGGATCTTACCCAAGACGCACACCAATAAAAAAAATTAAGACGAATCGGTGAAAAAAATAGGCAATCTACATATATTAAATTGACAACTGATTTGTATAAACGACTGTATTTTCGGGATTCTTATGTTGTGTTCTTTTGTATACCTTGTTCTAGAACTCGCATATATGTACTAGAGAGAACAAATTGTTCTGTAGATTGAAGTGAACTATTTGTACTGTTCGCTTCATTTATAAATCTTCTATGAGAATGTATGAGGCGTTCTTTTGTTCTGTCCTGTTCTGCGGACACAAAAGAACACAGCTTTTATTGTGGAATTTTTTCTTCCGAAATTTTCAAATCTGCGAACTTTTGTTCAGGAGTTTAAATTCTAGCGTTGCAAACTAACCCCTTACCCGTACATTTTCCAGAATTTTACGGCATTTTTTTTTTAATATTCTGGGATTTTTTATTTTGAATTCTTTGGATTTAGTTGTTTGTGTCCAATTCGTTAAAAATTCCTATATTTTCGCAGATTTTCTAAAGTTAGTCTCGTTGAAAATTTAGATTACCAAATTCTGGGGAACACAAAATTGCGAAATATATTCCTTACTTTTTGGAATAGATAGAATCCATTTTTAAGACACTTTGTTTTCCTTAATCTTGTACTCGGCTTTTTTTTTATCAGTTTTCCAAAACTTGCATGGTTGGGGTAAATCATTAGGGTGAGGAAAATGAGGTAAAATATCCTATTCAAAGCTGGTCAATTAGTTACATCAGCACAGCAGTAATTTTAGCCTAATTGCAACTAATCAACTTTCATTTGTGCACATTTTAGCGGAAAATGTTTTTACCACAGTTACTCGCCTGCCCTTGCGAATGTAGAAATTCTTCCCAATTGTGTTTCAATCGAAATTTAAAATAATCCCGGATTTGGGATTTTGAATTTAATTCTCTGAAATTTTTAATTCATGCGACATTAAATTTTATAAATAAAAAGATTACTCTTTTGGACTTTTTACCGGGTTAAACTTAATTTTGTTCAAGAAAGAATTTTTTGGGATTCTCCGGTAAAAGCTAAAAAATGTTCTAATTTGTTATTTCAACACACAACCCATTAATTTTTGGTGACAAGTTTCAAGTCTTGGTTTGACTCATCAACAGGTCCCAAAGAGCGAAATTTGGTTGATTTGAAAAACAAATGAAAAAAAGAAGAAAGAAATGAAAAGTTTGAGAAAAATAGAAAAACAATTTTTTTATTTATTAAAAAAATTTAAAAAAAATTTTAAAGAAACAGATTCATTCGAAAACGCAGTGGGTTGAAAAATAAAGAAGAAAAGGAAGGAGAAGAAGCGTTTCGTGTCAGCAGAAAACCTTACACTCATCGGCGGTGCAGCTTGGTTTTCTGCCTACTGCAGACGCTTTTTTTAAATTATTTTAATAAATAAAAAAATTGTTTTTTCTATTTTTCTCAAACTTTTCATTTCTTTCTTCTGTTTTTCATTTTTTTAATTTATTTTTCAAAACACCCAATTTCGCTATTTGGGACCTGTTGATGAGTCAAACCAAGACTTGAAACTTGTCACCAAAAATTAATGAGTTGTGTGATGAAATAACAAATTAGAACATTTTTTAGCTTTTGCTATATACCGGAGAATCCCAAAAAATTCTTTCTTGAACAAAATTAAATTTAAATTTTATGGAAATAAAAAAAATAAATTAAGCGACTCCGATATTTCTCAAAATCTTATCTTCCGTTCCGAGATTATCAGCCTACACCGATCTTTTGTATTCCAGAATTGGTACGATACTAAAATATCTTTAATTAAGTGCTTCGTACTTTATTTTACCTCTTAATTTTTCTGATATTTCCAAATAATTCTGTGAGCCTTTCTTTGTCAGTCTTCTCTGCAGTATCCTCCCTCAAACGCAAAACTAAAAAAGTATTCTACAAACCACCTATATGAGAGTTACACATAAAATCATCTTCGATAATATTTTATATTCGATTGTTAATTTTTACACATTTAAAACTTGATAATACCTTGCAGCCTGTAAAGTAAATAATACTAAAAGCATTAAGTTTTGAATTATAATTACAATTTGCAAACCTTGTTCAAAAAAATCATAACCAAAACCAACCTCATCTTTTTATCATCAAAGCATGTATTATAATAATTTTTGTGTCACTAACAATTTTTATAAATATTTAATAAATTTTCTCAAAATTTGCACTTTATGTAAATGTAGAGTTGTACACAAATATTTCTGTTATATGTTTTGTTTTTTTCTGTTTTCTTTCATAATTGTCTCTTTGTTGTGTGCATTTTTCTGTCGTCGTCGTCTTTGCCAACATTATATCAATTGATTTCAATATAATCGCACACTTGTACTACAGCACATTGCAGTTCGTATGAATTTGAATGTGGTGATGGTTTGTGTCTAAATAAGGATCGTGTCTGTGATGGTGTACCAAATTGTAAAGATGGATCTGATGAACAGGGTTGCGATCATGGTAAATAACTTTTATGTTTTAGTTTTTTTTTGTTTTTTTTTTTTTGCTTTTTTTTCAAAATTTTGGTGAGCAAAACATTTTTCTCATATATTTAGTATACCTACCTGATGCCTATGTGTAAGGCGGCTTTAACTAAACGTTCAAATCAGATTTAAACAAATTAATTGCTAAAATTTATGCTTTTTACATAATATTCATGTACTTATATTTTTCAATTTACAATTGACTTGTACAGTCTTTACATACAGGGTGAGACAGTTATTTTATAATTGATTTTTAAGTCTTAAATAATTGGCAGTATTAGTTATCAACAACGAACTCAAAATGGCATAGGAAGTGACATTACTCGGTGGCTTAGAAAAAACATACTTTGTTTAATTTAAAGTTACCTTATATAGTATGAGCCGCTCACTGCACAAATCGATTAACTTCATAAAATAAAAGTCAGGAAACATTGATACATTTTTGTACATTTCTTATGAAAAGAAAAAATGCTGTCATGTAGTCTCTCATGGCAACAGTTTTTATGGTCGTTGAATATGTTTTTTTCTTTCAATTTTCAATATTTCCTACCATTTTTTTTTTATGGAATTAATTGATTTGTGCAGTGAGCGGCTTATAAATATTTCAATGAATAAGTAATTGATATATACCGACTCCAGGAAAGAAGCCTAAATTTGCCACTTTAAACAACAGATTTTAACTCGGTAGATGTACCAATAGTGAGTAAAAGTATTGCGATTTACTCTAAATCGAGAATAGTTAAATAGGAATATATGAAAACTCACTTTCAGGTGAAAAATAGTGTGGTCATAGATGCGTACATACCTGAAATCAACAAATATATGCTCCAAAGTAGGAAAACCGATCATTCTACGAGTACTTTTTATCAGATCATTAGACCTTCACCTTTTAACTTAAGAGCACTCGTTTTTAGTTCCGAAATGAGTAAAAGTTAAACTATCCGTTTTATCTCGTTATGATCACAAATGGAAGCCTTATTTTTAGTTTGAAAATTTTTATAAATGGTGGTCTTCTTTTTAGTTCTAAATTTTTATCTTTTATTCTCTCATCTCTCCCCTCCGAAATTGTTTTCTAATGGAACTTTCTTAGAACAAACCAGAAAACTGAGTTCTATGATGCTTTATTACTTTCTAAAGGAGCATAATTAATTTTTCTTACTGGGTTTTATATAATTATGGAAGGATATCATCTGTTTTTTGCTTTTTGCTGCATTATTGAATTTTAATCAGTGAATAGATTATATAAGATTAACTTAAAAGTTCAACTCCTGTCAATTCAAGAAAACAATCATATTTAGTCATAGAGGTATTTCAAAATTTAATCAATACCTGGAACTTTCAATCATTTAAATTTAAAAGATCTTTTTAACAATTTGACTTATCTCACGCTGTATGTATGCTTTATAAAAAAAAAACAATTTTTTTTTTAATAAAAGAGATGTGGATTCTTACTGATAATGACATACAAATCTCTAACAGATTTTCATATATCAGTAAATGTTACTAAAATGTTACTGTTTAGTAACCTTTTTTTTAAGAAACATTGTTACAATTTTATAAAACATTATGTGTTAAAATTTATATATATAATTTATATAACTATGTACTTCTTAATATCGATAAATGCGTAATTTTTATTCCCCATGTTTTTTTTGTTTAAATTGGAGCAATTTTCTCTCCAAACTTCAAGACTTCAACAATCATGCTAACAACACTGTTAATAAGCTTGTTCGTCTTCGTGCTACATTTAGGACGTGAATTGATTGATCCTTTCTTATATTTGTTGTAATAAATGCTGTCAGCTAATCAGTCACTCTTAATAGTAGCTCCATGAAAATCCGCATTATTTATAGTAAAATCTAAAAATTATCTATTTAATTTGCGTGTTAGTCAATGACTATTTCGATTATCGTGTTGCTGCTTGAATTTTGCTAATATTTAACTTGTGGTGATTTATATTGCAATTTTTCTATGTGCCACTCAGTTAATTAGTACAAATTTGATGTCTCATCTGGTATTTATTAATTTTCAAAAGGAAACTTATTATGTCGCGGGCTCCAAAAAAGGAGAAAAAACCGCTCCAGACATCGCCAGTGTTAACATGATAATTTCAATTAGGACTTATGGCGCAATGAATGCATTGCAGTCTCGTGTTGAACGCATCGAAACTCAACTATCGGCCTTGCAGGAACAGTACACCGGACTTGCCGTACAGTCTGATGACTGAATTCGTAATTCTCTTCATTCAAACAACTTGTAATATATATTAACATCAATACTGTGTGGTATGATGTTATCCAGATGCAGATTCACCCTTTAACTGCCCTCATACAATACCATTTCGAAAATCCTGGCCATAAGATAGAAAATCTGATTTTTTTTTTCAATATTATTTTTAAAAGTAGATATTACTCTTTAGGACTTTTTACCGGGGTAAACTTATATTTGTTCAAGAAGAAATGTTTTTTTTTTCGATTCTCCGGTATATAGCAAAAACTAAAAAATGTTTTTAATTTGTTATTCTATATTTTTGGTGGCAAGTTTCAAGTCTTGGTGTGACTCATCAAGAGGTCCCAAATAGCGAAATTGAGTGACTTGAAAAACAAATGAAAGAATAGAATAAAGAAAAGAAATGAAAAATGAAAAAAATTGAAAAAAAAATTGGAAAAAAAAATTTTATTAAAAAAAAAATTTAAAAAATTAAAAAAAAAACAGATTCATTCGAAACGAATCGAACCTGTATACGCCCGCAGTGGGCTGAAAAAAGAAAAAAGAAAAAGGAAGAAGAAGAAGCGTTTCGTGTTAGCAGAAAACCTTTCATCGGTGCATCTGTTTATGTTTTAAAGTTTAAAAAAAAAAAAAATTTAATATAAATTTTTTTTCTATTTTTTTCTCAATCTTTTTCATTTTTTCATTTCTTTTTTTTTATTCTATTTTTTCATATATTTTTCAAGTCACTCAATTTCGCTATTTGGGACCTCTTGATGAGTCACACCAAGACTTGAAACTTGCCACCAAAAATATAATCGATTGTGTGATAAAATAACAAATTAAAAACATTTTTTAGCTTTTGCTATGTATACCGGAGAATCTAAAAAAAAAAATCCTTGAACAAATTATTATTTTTATTTCAACTTTATTTTATCATAAATTCTACATAATAAAAATGATTTTCCATCTCTCATTCTCTTCCTTACTCTTTTTACTTTATGGCGTGAATTTCCAAAGAGAGAAGAGCATAAAGACAAGTTAAGAGAAGAGTTTACTTTTTTTTATCAATATCAGTTTAAGGATACCACATCCAAAATAAATTTTAATTGCAACCAAAATTTTTCTGTTTTTTTTTTTCGTTTTTGTATTATATTAAAATATTATTTTACTTAACTTTATCATTTGTTTTTTGTATTTTAATCTTACTTATATATTTATGTATTTATCAATCTTCTTTTCATATAAAACCTACTACTTACTACATACCTATATATATACAAACATTTGTAACACATATGTACGTAAATAATACTTCTATAATAAAATCACTCACACATGCCAAACCAAAAAAAAATCAAAAACACTAGAAAATAACATTCATGAGTCATGCGGTGAAGATCAATGGCAATGTGGTAATGGCCATTGTATTAACAGCGAGTTCTTATGCGATAATCATACTGACTGTTTCGATGGAACTGATGAAAGCTACGATACCTGCTCAAAATATGGTAAAGCAAAATATTGTTTATGTTTTCTTCTTGTTTTGTTTCACACATTTGTTTATGCAATCACAATAATGATAATAATAATATTAATAGTAATTAATAATAATGTTGTTCGTCCTATAAAATTAATACTTAACTTCACACAAAAGAATATCATCCAAAATCATTTTCAGTCATTTTCAAATTCAAATTTTTTTACTTACGTGCACCAACATTATTTTTAGTGATCATGCAAAATCGAATTAGTTATCTATTTATTTTATAAGTGTAGTTTTAAATATACAAAAAAAATTAAATTAAAAGCAGGTAAGATGTTAGTTATTAACTATATATTTAAAAAAAAATAAAAAAATCTATCTTAAGTGTAAACATACATTATATAGAAGCTAATTCAATCTCATGACTGTAAAAAGGTATTTCTGAAGACCTTCTTCTCTCTATAAATTGACTTAGCTAAAAAAAAAAAAACAAAAACTAATTTCTAACTATGGAACTATCAGAACTAACAAAAATCTCTTTCAAATTCACTTCATACACACAGAGCATGTTGTAACACCAGATATGTGTTCATATGAGGAATTCTTCTGTGATGAATCATGTCATTCACGTGAAATTGTTTGCAATGGTAAACCTGAATGCATAGATCGACGAGATGAAGCTCATTGTACTCATTATAATACAACAACACCATCATATCCAACACGATATCCATGTACAGAACTAACATGTCCTGGAGGTACGAAATGTTATCGTTATGCTGAAAAATGTGATGGCGTTACTGATTGTGATGATGGTTACGATGAAAGGGATTGTAAGTATTATTTCGATATCACATATTTTCATTTAAAAAGGATTCTTCTTTTATTTTTGAATCAATTTTTGATTATCTTTTATTCTTTTTCACACACTTAAATTTCTCTATTTTGTCACACCAAAAAAATTGTATTTTTTTTCTTTCTTTCTTTCTACTATAAAAATTTCAAAATCAAAAATACCTAACACAACTATACCGTAAACATCATATAGGTCCATGCAAGGAAAATGAATTTTCCTGTTACGATCATCAGTTATGCATTAATGTGACACTACGATGTGATGGTTTCTACGACTGTAAAGATTTCTCAGATGAACAATACTGTTTTGGTTAATATCTCTCTATCACTATGATTCTCTCTCTCTCTATATTTTTCCTATCAATTTTTTGTGTTTTCTTTTTTTTTTGTTTTTGTTATTATTAATTAAGTATACAATGAAGACGTAATGTTTATAAAATTGAATGGTTAAGATGATGAGGGTAATGAATGAATCGCGATAAAATACGAGTTTTTAAGCGTTATGCACCGTTTTTTTATATTTAGAGTCACACATAAAACTAAAGAACTCACTAGATCAAGTATATTGAAAACTCTCTGTAAGAGATTGTATTACCTACACAAATTAATTTAGTGATTTGATTTTTATGTTTTTCAAATCGGGGGTATACAGTGCTCGCATTCTATTTATTTCACAGCTAACGAATTGCTGTTGCACTGAATCTTTTCGATTAGCTTCGAGCAATTTAATTCTTTAATTTAAAGGCTAGTATGCGGCGAAGATCACTGAATTTCTAAATGTTGCCTAAAATTTGATAATCTACGGCACCGAAAATCTCTAGATGTCGATTTTGATTCAAATCAGATCTAGTCTAGAAATTCGAAAAAATCGATTTTTTTTGTTTTCATATTTTCAAAGTTTAACTATTCAACATCTGGTCAAAATTTCAAGTCGAAAGTATGAAAATTGTTCGAGTTATGCTGCGTGCCATTTTGAAAGACCGTGTTTTGAGAAAAACGCGTTTAAAGTTTTGAGAATAGTTTTTATTGGAAAAAATAAAATAATGAAGGTAAAAAATTGCTTGCTGTCGCTAAACTAACGGATAAACAAGTTAAAGTTGCAAATGTCAAAAAAGTCAGTTGTGTTCAATTCGTCTTTTTCTGTCAGCTTTAGAAGAAAGCTGGCGATAAAGCTGGCTGAAGAGCTCCAGCTTCAGGTAGTCGTTTCAGAGCAAGTTTGACGCGCTTGGTGGCGACCTCCATTTTCAAAGGAAAACATTTTTTTTCTCGCACGGGATCTTTTTTTTTCTTATTCTAGAGGGTTTAAACTATTTTTTAACCCAATAAAAAAAAACGATTTTTCAAAAAATTTACAGTGGCGTTACCCCCACGCGTGTTTCTCGAAACTGCCTTTTTCAAGACGATGCCCACGATTTCTCAAGTTCTACTGGACCGATTTACTTGAAATTTTTTTGAGAGTCTTCTTTATAGACTTGTCTATGTCCGGAACTAGCCGCATCTCCAAATTTCAATTTTTACTATTTTTAAAAAATTCGAAAAAGTCAAAAAAAGTGGTACAAAAATTGCTTTTTTCAGGCAGCGGCCATTTTGTGAAAAAAAAATTTTCAACTTTTCCCTAGTTCCGGACATAGCGACATTACTCTAGACTAATAATCTTTTTCATTTTTTTTTTGTTCGGATTGCTAGGCGGGTTGGAATCGTGGGCATGATCACGCGCCAATTTTTTGAGGCCCCCCACTTCATCAGCTGTTAATTTTTTGAATTTTCAACTTTTTTAATTTTTTAATTTTTTTTCTGTATTCTTGTAATGTTAATAAATAACTCATAAAAAAATGGATAGAAAAATATTGATTGCCTTTTTTGTTACGGCACTTCAAAAATCACCTAAAATTCGGACCTCTAGACTAGAATACTGCCTTAAATAACAAAATACGTCCTGCGTTCTTTAATTTCTAATTTTGACGAAAAATTCGTAATCTGTGTCATTGAAATTCTTCAAATATCGATTATCAACAAAATAGTGCTTGATTTTATAATTTAACTAGTCTTGAATTTTTTGCGAGAAAATTAGCATCAGTTAAAGGTGCCCTTTCTTTAAGTATGGCCAACCAACAATTTCTTCTCTAATCAAACACTAGAATCAGATTATATTTTCTGACGATCTAGATCGCCTTATAACTCTCAGTTTATGAGTGAAATTTATGTATTAATCTGAATATTTAGAGAAATTAAAAATTTTACTTTCATTGACATCTAAAGTTAAAAATTTTCGCAATGCTATTTATAATAAATCTACTGAAGCACGTTTTGAATGTCAGAAATTTTATATGCACTTAACACCTTCATTTAACTAAATAAAGAAACATTTTTTTTTGTTTTTTTTTTATTTATATATTGACACACCTTCATCAACTAAAACCTTCAATTGTTCCTCTTTATACACATATGAAAATATAAATAAATTAAACTAAAAACAAATCGATTCATTTATACTTTTCCTAATTAGACATAAAAACATTTGATATGATTTATTAGATGTTCGTTCTATATAGTATAGGCGTATGTTTAGATAGTCTTTCTGAGATTTTTGACGCAATTTTCTTGTGTACATACATATTATAGTACTTAACTATAGAACAATATTACACATACACAAAACACGCATAAATCATTGTAAATACCACACATATACACAATTTTAGATTTTTTTTGTCCTTTACGTAAATAGCTTAGGACATTTTATTGAACCTTGAGGTATACCGTGTGCTTTTTAAAATATAAATTTACAAAAACAAAAAATTCTATAGAATATTTTTCCATTAGGTATAAAAAAATGTTTTCTTAGTTAATTTATATCCTTTTTTTCATTACGGAATATGAATGCCACCAATTTACTGTTCCATTGTACTAGAATTTTTGCACGAAATTGATGTTTTCATTAATTCCATTTTGATTTATATATTTTGTGTCTTTGTAAGTATATTTCTTATACTTATCCATAGAAGTATTAGAAAGTAACTATATTTTTTTTTCAAACTATTGTAAATACTTATGATATATAACGTTATATAGTGTAAATACATGAAAATAATTAATTAATTAGTTACATTTAATTAATTGATTGAAAATGTTTAATTTTTTTTTTCTTTTTCTGTATAATAATAATTTCGTATAAATATCTGGTTGTTTTGTTATATACAGGTTGTCGGGATGATCAATTCAAATGTAATGACGGTACATGCGTGGAAAAATATGCTAAATGTAATGGACGTCAAGAATGTCCAGATGAATCTGATGAATTCAATTGTTTACCACCAGCATCACGTTGCCAACCACATCAATGGGCATGTGATAATGGTCAATGTGTTAGTGCATATTCAAGATGTGATGGTAGAGCTGATTGTAGTGATTATTCTGATGAAAGAGATTGCCGTAAGTAATTTTTTATTTGTTGTACTATTTTGTTTTTTTTTTTATTATATTATATTGAATAGTAATCAGTGATGGATAAAATTAAGAGCAAACAGATTATTAAGTTTTTTTTTTATTATATCAACTTTATTTTGGATTCGGTAATACAGAGCCATGGACAAAATACAGAATCTGTTTTTGTCACTATTGTTTATCTCGATATCCTTAAATTCCGTTTTGTTTTCAAACTGCAAAATTCGGCTACAGAACGGTGTATTTTAAAATTCTAAAATGAACCAAAAATCGAATTACCCAATAATTACACGTAAAATTCAAATTGTCAGTAAATTTTAATCTGTAAAATCCGTCAAATTTGGATTTTCCGTAGCAAAGGACATTGACAGTTTTTGTTTGGACCAGAATAAACACTTAGTGCATTTTGTTCCTCAGGCCAACACTAATCTATAAAACGAAGCACATCAAATTCTGTCTGAACAGTCAACTCCCCCTCCTCTGAAGGGAAAAATCGAAATTCGGGCTTCTTCTGCCGCTCCGCAATTAAGTTCCTCACCCAACCCCTAGGTTTGGGTGCAAACTGAATGAAGGTACGAGAGTCCAAATAAAGCAGATACGATAAATACAAAAATTCGCACAATATAAATGGATCACAAATGACGCGAGACTCTTATTTATACATTAATGCAAGAAACTTCTTGGATTTACTCCCATTTCTGGACAGCATTTGGTCCATATCTGTCAATGTCCTTTGTTTCAAATCTGAATATACGAAATAATAATCGAAAAATTTAAAATTCAGATTTCTAAAAATCCGGATTCAAATACCAGCCCTAGTAAAAAAGAAAAGAAAAGATTCATATGATTACGTTTACTAGTTAGTTCCTGTAACTTTCTAATACAACTAAGAGAAAAGAAGCTATTATATTGGTCTAAAACCAATTTTGGCGACAGTCTATATGAATTCATGTAAATATAATCAACGGCTCTGTTTTAAAAATATCCACCATAAAGAATTTTTTTTCAAACACGGCTCGTCGCATTGCAAAACTGGTTAGAATATATTTTATAGGTTTTTACATTAAAAATGCCGCTTGAAACAGACTGTCAATAAATTAAAAAAATCTAAAAATCTGAAAATTTCTGTATGGCAACCCTACGCGGGATGTGGCTGCTAAATTTCGCTAAGCCAATTACAAGCCGCGTACAAAGTTATTTCAGCTAAACGACTATTCTTCAACTACATAGATTATGAAAACTAAAACTTTTGTATGGCAACACTAAAAACAAAGTTGTAATATTTTCATCATCATCAACTTGATTAATACTTAATTTTGTCAACATATTGTCGTATGCAAAATTTTAACTCGCCATTACGTTAAGGCGTTCTCATTCTCAGTATTTAAAATTAACATTAAAAACCGAAACTTTTTTATGGCAACACTACTGATTTTACCTACATATGAACAAATATTCTAACCTTTTTTATTATAATATTAGCGTGAACGAAATTGCAGCTTGATTGGTCGTTGGGCGTTCGAAACCATTTTGCGAAAAAAATGAAAAATTTAAATTTTCTTGTGGCAACACTAGAAAGAAGTTGACCTTACTTTTTTCATAAAAGCATTTCTCGAATTATTATTGATTAATTATTTTAAGATACTTATGCAAATATCCCTTAATCGTCCTAACACAATTCTCTACAAAAGGCCAGAATGGAACGATGTAGATAGATTTGTACATCATCAACTAAAAAATTAATAATTAAAATTTTGATATCAATAAAAAGAATGAAAAACATAGGTCCTAATATTGATCCTTAAGATATACCGAAAATTAAGGAATGATCTAATATCTGTCATAATTTTTAAAAGGTCCAGTTTCATAATTATGCCCAGGACTTATGAAGGTAAAATAGATAAGATAAAAGTTTCATAAAGTGCTTCAGTTTGTCTAAAATAACCACTTCTAATGCGTGATCGTACTGAACTCGTGAGGCCTCAATTTCAAATTAGACTAGTCGCTTTGTATGATGAATTGATCCTCCCGCCACAATTCAATAATATCACAGGCTCAATCTGTTTACATTTCAGTTACTTTTATTTCCTTAGTTTTGATTCTGTTTCATTTCATTTTGATTATATGCATATTACTGGGGCTCTGTTGTAGTGTTTCCATACATTTTTCTTTAATTGTTTAACATTAAAATCTCCAACTGATTTTCTTATATAACAAATTCTGTAGATCCAACAATAGCTCTGCTGAACATTACAATTTATCTATCACTGAATACTATTACTATTTTGCAGGCATATTTACATAATAGTTGTAAATGTATTTATAAAGAATAAAACTAAAAAAAAAAAAAAATAAAACTTTATGTTAAATTAACACCTTAAGCTCCTGAAGTAGATGGTAAGGAATGCGGACCAAATATGTTTCGCTGTGAAAATGGTCCATGTATTTCGAACGCATTAAGATGCAATGGCCGCAATGATTGTCCCCTCGATATTAGTGATGAACTTGATTGTGGTCCTATTACAAATGAAATAATCAGTAAGTGACTAAAACAAAAAAAAAACAGAAAATGAGTGATATGTAGAAACAGATATCTTCAAGAAATTTTCGCTTTACACATACTTAATTATATAACTTCACGGCTGTGTTAATAAAATTAACAAAAAACTATTTAAAAATATTTTTAAAAAAACAAAAACGTCCTTAGGACCATGTAATTACACCTACTTAGGTCACATAATATCATAAAAAGGATGCTTTTTTTTCATTGTAAAACCACGAATAATACGTCCTGGACGAAATTAGCAAAAATGCACTAACGGGTATGGAAGAGACGAAATTTGAATTTTCATTAATACCCCCCCAGTCCGCTATAATCTGTTTTATTTTTTTTTCTTGTATAATTTAAAGTCTTAAACTACACACGATAGTGCGATAACAAATCACAACAATAATAACCCACTGTAAACCAACCATTATAATATGAGTGTGAAGCACGATTAACAAAAAAAAATTAATTGACATTTTCTTTAAGTGAAAGCGCTTTTATTAATAATTTTTTTATTTAATTTTATTAATTTTCAGAAGTATTATTAAAAAATAAATATTTTTCATATCCACAGCATCAAAACCACCATCAGATCCACAACTGGATCTCAAGACGTATCCAGCAAGTCAAATAATCAAAGAAAGTAAGTAAAAGTTAAATTTTATTTATTTAGAAAAAAAAGTCACCGAAAATTCAAATGTCAGTAATATGTGCAATAGGTAATGTAAGTAAAGTTCAAGAATATTGACAAGTTGTAGATCGTACATCGTAAAATTTCGTACAAAATTCAGTATGGCAGTACCGTAAGAACTAAAATATCAAATCATGCGTCTCCTACTATTACAGAGGGCGCTATTGGTACTTTTGAGATTGTTTTTAAAGAAAAAAATTTACAGAGTTGTGAGTTGAGCCGTCGCAGAAGATTTGGCAATTTCTTTGGTTGCTATGCAAATATTTTTGTGTAACCAAGACAATTTTTGGGATATGTGGGATGCCAATTTATAAAATTTATTCAAAAAATTTTTTTGTTCTCTGTTTTAATTAATTTTTGATTATTTTTCAATCTTGAAAGCTTTCCAGAAAGATTTTTTTTTATTAGATAAAAGCCTATTACATCCATTTCCATTAATAATTTCCTTTATTTTTCCTTTCTTCCTTGTTACCATTTTTATTATTCTTTATCGAATTTGAGTACACAGATATAAAAATATAATTTTTAAGTATAATACGAAATAACTCGTCTTTTTAAAACAAATATACAAAAAATGAAAGAAATCACCAACAATTGCTAACTAAAATAAAAATTTGTTTTTCAATATTTTTCTAATCTGATCTCTATAAATCACATGAGCCAGGATATATTAGGGAGGGTAAGTTACATTTTATACTGGCAACCAAAAGTGCATCACAAAATAAAACCTGTATATATATGCAGCTATAACAAAACAGATAAAACAAAAGCACTTTACACATTGTTGCAACACTTCACAAAAGTTCGAGATTTATAAAAAAAATTGTCAAAAATTAGCACACACACACACTATTCAAACGAAATTGGTTAAATGCATCACAAATTCGTTTCATTTTCGAAATTTCTTCTTATTTGATACACCATTTTGCTTGAAATTAAGTTTTGTAAGATTTTTTTTTTATTTATTGTAATTGTAATTCATTATGTTTTTTTTTCTCTATATAGGTCGAGAAGTTGTATTCCGTTGCCGTGATGAAGGTCCAACTAGAGCAAGAGTTAAATGGTCCAGACCAGGAGGCAGACCATTACCAGTTGGTTTTAATGATGTTAATGGTCGTCTAGAAATTCCAAATATAAGGGTGAGTTGAAAAAAAAAACACAACGTACTCTCAAGTCATACTAAATAATAATTGTGGCAAAATTGTCTGTTCATTATCATCACTGTACCTTTTAATAATTCTAATCCTCTGCGTATGACCTTTATGCGTACGAAATTAGAGGCAATTAATTTTTAGAGAATGTTTAATGTTCCTTATATGTATGATCTCCATATATTTCTAAAAATTACAATCAATCATTGTAATTTTACTTACCATTTACATTATGTGCTGCAAAATATCCGAAAAAAAACATCATAATAATAACAAGTAACGAACTTTCATCAAAATCCATAACATTAGTAACCGCATCGTAGTACTTATTAAAACACAATATAGCAAGTAAAGCAATAAAAATGTGTGTGTTGCTCTTCAAATTCCCACTATACGATAAGTCAAAACGGCTACCGAATTATTACTGTTTTTGATACTCTATTTTCGACACAAAGTTACCCATTGTGTCTATATTGCGACTCACGTTTGTTACTTAGAAGAAAGCCATAAGTCATCATATTTACGTCGCCTAAAAACAAAAACTTTCTAACTTTGGTTATTTCTTATCTTTCAGTTGGAAGACGCTGGCGAATATATTTGTGAAGCAGTTGGTTATCCCACATATACACGAGGACAAAGTGTTACTGTTCATCTGACCGTTGAAAAATGTAAGTATTGAGAATTAATCTAAGTTAATGTCATTAAGCAATCCCTTAAGCCTTCGAACTATAAATTATTAACTTGAAAAGTTCCTTACTAATACATGCAGCATGGGGTATTCAAAAATATGAAAGGCCATCCAAGAAGATCAAATATGGAACAGTTCCACATATTGGTCTAGAATTTTTTGGAATAGGTATCCTAATAAATCCTTTATATTCTAATAACGTCAACCTTATATACAATTTTCTCCCTCTATTATTGCTAACTCTATATACATATATATAATTTCTGCTTAAAATGCATCTTTCGGACTTGGTAAATATTTCATCTGAAATAGTTAAAATCTACTAATTTTATGTTATTTTTTTTCTCTTCATCTTCCATCATTATTGTCACACAATACATAGATAATCCTCTACTGGATCGGCCACCACAAGCTTGTGGATATCATGAAGCTACTTGCATGAATGGTGAATGTATTCCGAAAGCAAGTATTTGTGATGGAATCCCTCATTGTTCGGATGGATCGGATGAACATAGCTGCAGTCATGGACGTAAATGTGCTCCGAATCAATTCATGTGCCGAAATTCGAAATGTGTCGACCGAACATGGCGTTGTGACGGTGAAGATGATTGTGGTGATCGTTCCGATGAAGAAAGTTGCGATCCCAATCCAAGTGAATCACCATGTAGATATGATGAATATCAATGCCGAAGTGGACATTGCATACCTAAATCATTCCACTGTGATGGTACCAATGATTGTAGAGATGGTTCTGATGAAGTCGGTTGCAGTATGTGACTTTAAAAATTTTTCTTTCTTTTGTTTTCAAAAAATATTTCAAAATAATTTCAGTGGCTCCTGCTGTCATAAGTCCACCACCACCAAGAGTTGATATTCCAATTGGAGGAATTTTGAATATTACTTGTAGAGCAACAGGAGTACCGACACCAATTGTAGTATGGCGTTTGAATTGGGGACATGTTCCAGATAATTGTGCTTCGACAAGTGATGATGGATTCGGCAATCTAATCTGTAATGATATGCAAACAGTACATAGTGGCGCATATTCTTGTGAAATTATCAACATAAAAGGTGGAATCTTTGTCACTCCAGATACTATTGTAACTGTAATTGACGAACGTGAAGATGTTTGTCCAAGTGGATTTTTCAATGCTTTGGCTGCACGAAGAGATGATTGTATCAATTGCTTCTGCTTTGGAGTATCGAATCAATGTAGGAGTGCCGATTTATTCGTATACAATGTAATTTATCCGGAATCATCTATATGAAGAATAATTTTTATTAATTGTTTTATTTTTTAGCTTGCACCGCCAATTACATCTCATAAAGTCGTTGGAGTTGAAATTCAACCATATGGCGACGTAATTGTTAATGAATTCTCTGGACACGAACTTATTACCTTAAGACATGGAGTCCAAGTAAGATAATTCGAGCACCGAATAGATTAGATTAACTTGATAATAATAATCTCAACAATTTAATCCTACAGTTTCGGGCTTCTAACCTTCCATATACTCGTGAAGTACCATATCTTGCTCTACCAGAAGAATATTTGGGAAGTCAACTCAAATCATATGGAGGACAACTTAAATATGAAGCACAGTTTATTGGAAGCGGTCGACCAACAAATGTTCCGGATGTCATACTTATCGGCAATGGATATACGCTGTCATATCATGCTCGACAAAACCTTGAGGCAAATATACGCAATGAAATCACTGTTCAGTATTCTCCAGGACAATGGACTAAATCGGATGGACGTCCAGCTACACGAGAAGAACTTATGATGGCTTTAGCTGATCTTCAGCACTTATTGCTTCGTCTACAATATATCGATGCTACAGAACGGGAAGTTGAATTAACCCACATTACTATGGACTCTGCAGGACTCAGTGATGTAGGACTAGGATCAGCTTCTTTGATTGAGCAGTGTACCTGTCCAACAGGTTATGTAGGCTTCTCTTGTGAGAAATGCGCACCAGGATATGTAAGACAAAGAGGTGGTCCTTGGTTGGGACGTTGTGTACCTGAACCACTTCCAACATGTACCACAGGAACATATGGTGATCCGAACCGTGGTATTCCATGCCGACCATGCCCCTGCCCACTAACAAATCCTGAAAATAATTTTGCTCGTGGCTGTTCACTAGGACCGGATGGTGATGTTGTCTGTCATTGTCAACGAGGTTATACTGGACGTAGATGTGAAGTATGTGAAGAAGGTTATCAAGGTAATCCGATGCAACCCGGTGGAAGTTGCCGACCAATACCATCTTCAAGATGTGATCCTCTTGGTACTAATTACACCAATCCTGATGGCAGTTGCAGCTGTAAACCACTCGTGACGGGTATTTATTGTGATATGTGTGCACCAGGAACTTTCCATTTGAATGAATTCTATCCGCTCGGATGTATCGAATGCTTCTGCTCCGGTGTAACCCAAAGTTGTTCCAGTAGTAATTGGTATAGGGATACTGTCCATTCTCATTTCAATGGAAGAACACCGCATGGCTTTGAAGTCATTTCAAATACAGAAACTCCTGTAAAAGGGCTTGTTCAAGTTTCAGATACTGGAAGAGAGCTTCAATTTGAGGACAGTTATATAACAGATGTTCTCTATTGGAGTTTACCATCGAAATTCTTAGGTAATCAGTTGGGTGCCTTTGGTGGTATACTCAATTATACTCTGCGTTATAGTCCTATGCCAGGTGGACTTATGTCTAAGAACACCGCCCCAGATGTTGTACTTAAAAGTGTATGTATAATTTAATTTATTATTAATTTATAACTCTCTAAATATTGAAATTACGTTTAGGCCAATGATATTGTTCTCACATATTTCCGAAGAAGCGAGGTTCCTCCTAGTGTTTACAATACTCACACAATTCCTATGATTGATACTGAATGGCGTCGACAAGACAAAGGAAAATACAACAGAGCCTATTTCCTTATGGCATTGGCTGATATTGAAGCAATTTATATCAAAGCCACTTATACCACTACAACAAAGGAAGCAGCTCTTGATCATGTTAGTTTGGATACAGCTACTAGAACAAATATTGGAACAACTCGAGCAGTTGAAGTGGAACAATGCGCCTGTCCAGTAGGTTATACAGGATTGTCTTGTGAAAGATGTGCTCCAGGATTTAAAAGATCACCAGAATCAGGCTTATATCTTGGATTCTGTGAACAATGTGAATGCAATGGACACTCGACTGAATGTGATCCTGAAACTGGTGTCTGTTTGGTAATAGAATTTCTGAAAATATTTTAATTTAGTAAAAAAACAAAATCTATTTTCCGTTTTACTTACAGAACTGTCGGGATAATACCGATGGTGAAATGTGTGATGTATGCTCCACTGGTTTTGCTGGCAATGCAACTGGTGGTACTCCATATGATTGTCGACCAGGTGGTGGACTTGGACAGCAAATATGCAATTGTGATTATCGGGGTTACGTTAAATGTGAAGGAGGCTATTGTCAATGCAAATCAAATGTTATAGGCTACACTTGTGATCGTTGCCGAGAAGGAACATTCAACTTAGATGAAAACAACCCAGATGGTTGCTCTGAGTGTTTCTGTTCTGGTGTAGCTACAACATGTGCCAAATCCTATTATAAACGTGAACAACTTCCAATTGCATTCTTCGTTGAGAAACCGACTCTTACAGATTACGAAGGACAGGTTTTAGTTGCAGATGGAAATGCTTTTGATGTTGATTTAGTTACCAATCAAGTGTCATATAATAAACCTATTTATACAACACAATTCTGGAGTCTTCCAAATCGTTTATTAGGCGATCAAGTCAGATCGTATGGTGGAAATTTGTATTTCACTCTTAGAACTGAAGCATATGGCAATTATGTTCCTGATCAGGATATTATAATTCGCGGTAATGGACTTAAATTATATTGGTCAAGGCAATCAGGATTAGAAGATGTTGAGGTTTGTTGAATAAATAAAAAAAAAAAAAAAAATCTTAGCTTTAATAAAATATTTTCAATTCTATAGAATGTAAGTGTTCGTTTACATGAAACTGAAGGTTGGTTCCGGCAAGATCAAAGCGGAGTTCATCCAGCATCCCGAACTGATATTATGACTGTTCTATCGAATTTAGATCATATTTTAGTTAGAGCGAATCCAAAATCATCGACACAATTTACAAGTTTACGTGATGTTATCCTAGATACAGCTGTTCCAGGTACATATGAAGAAGAAGCATCAGCAAATGAAGTTGAAGCTTGCGTATGTCCAGCTGGATATGATGGTACAAGTTGTGAGGTAAGGGAAAATTATTATTCTTCTCCAACAACTACATTATGATAATATTCAATAAAATTCTATCGATCTAGACTTGTGCTAAACTATATTATCGCAATGATTCGAATATTGTTGGTCTTTTTGGCGCTTGTATGCAATGTCCATGTGGAGATGGTGCTGAATCATGTAGCATGCAACCAAATGGTATTGTTGAATGTCATTGTATGAGAGGTTTTAGTGGAGACAGATGTCAATATAGAGGTATGTGAAATTTATGTTATAAGCATTGAATACAATTTTTAATAATAAAAAAAAAAAAAAACATCGGAAAATAATTATTACAAATTGCACTAATGAGAACGTTATTTTGGAGATCTGAATGACACTTTAAATAAAATGTTTTCCCTTTCGTGGCCAGGAAAATTTCTCTTGACTGACTTTACTACCAAATATTTTCTAGATTAAGTTTCACAATAATTTTGAAATTGTCAATTATTAATGGAAATCCATTTTGTAAACGTGTCATTTGGTCATGTTTATCATATCTATATATAAAATTAATTAATTTTGTTTAATACTTCATAAATGAAGCAAGCGCGAACACGTATGTGCATTTCTGTTTCATTGTTTTCTTGTATCTCCCAGTTGTCTCACACAAGCATCCTTCAACGGATGTAATTGTATGCTTTTGATTATCTTATACATATATTTATGATATTACATTCCTTATAATAAAAAATAAAAATATATAAGTTGACTAAAAAAAATTAGTTCAAAACATCCCCGAAACAACGTTCTTTATAATTTTTTTTTTCATATATATATAATTATTCTTGCATCAATCAATATTAAATCAATCACAAAAGTCGTCACGATAATTTAACAAAAATTAAAAATAAAAATGAAATAAAATAATAAATAAAAAATACTGGCCTTCATCACATATATCATTAAATAAGTATAGCATTAACTGGGGCAAAGCCTGAGACGATGGTTATACCCAATTGTAGCTATCACATTCACTGGAATCGCCTACCAAGCTCATCTGAAACAGTACTCTATCTCTACACAATGGATGCCATAAAAATTGGTGAACTCTACCTAACGAAGCACTCGAATTGCATATGGAATTCTACGGCTAGAGAAGAAATAGGTTGAGGAAAATTTTTAGACATTTTTTTTTTGTTTGGTAAAATTTTGGGGTCATCTTTTTATTTTTTTTTTATTTTTATATATATATTTTAATTTTATTTTTTTAATTATAGTAGAGAGAAAAGAGAAGTGGACTTTTTCCGTTTAGTTTAGTTAGTCTGGGTCCATTTTCTCCGTTTTTGTCTAACAGCTGATCAATGTTAAAATTGTAGATAATATAAATTATTTACAAAAATACATATAAATAGAGAGTAGACGCATCTACTTATATATGGGATTACACAATATTTTTATTAGACGTTTGAACGAAAACCAATGCAATATTTAACACTTTAAAGTTTTTTTTTTTTTTGCTCTTTTGTTTTTTGTAAAACTATACTTTTTTACTACCTACTTTTTGTTTGTTCCAGCTGCATTACGAAGAGTTAGCTTTTGTGTTGTCCATTATTGCAATTTTGGTACATATATATATTTAAAATTGTTTCCTTTTTAACTTAATATTTTCAATGTTTTAGATTTAGTTAAAATTCTTGTTCCGATTAGAATAGATTACAAAAGCTCACGAGGACATATACAATATAGTATACATAGTTTGCACGCTAGAGCGGGCAAGAACATGCTTTTGTTTATTAGATTTATGTACTTTACACGAAAACTAGGTTTACAGAAATTATGCTATGCTGCTTCTAATTTTTTTTTCATATTAAATTGAAATACTTCATCTGATAATATAAGATAATATAAGAGTGAATCAAAGAAGTTTCCGGACTAATTGTAATTTAAAAAAAAAACACACACACACATCTACCTTCTACATTGAAACACTTGCATGCGATGTTGCAATTTTTCCAAACCTTCTCTGTAGAAAGCAAGAAACTTTTTCCTACACCATGTCAGAATAGCATTCCTGGCTTAAATTAAAGAACTTCAGTGAGTGTCTCTTCTAAATGTTTCTTTAATTTAGAAAAACCATAATCATCATTTTGCCAGTTGATTTTCCAGATATGAATTTTATTTATCGCAATGATCCTCTTAGTAATCACTGCTTAAACTAAATTTTGCTTTCTGGATCTGATCGATTCACATCCTCTCAGACAATTCTAAAGTTGTTGTTGTTTTTTTTATTGATCGTATTCTTAAAAGGAAAAAGCAATAAGTGTTGTGGACGCAACGCCTTTAATTAGCTTTAACAAACATAATGATAAATCAGTGATGATAATTGCCTGCCAACAAAGCAAAAATCAATTTCAATGCTTTATATCTTTTGATTCACTCAAAAAATGTTGTTTGATACTTCATTTAACATTAAACTCAATATTATCACAGATTTCTAATTTGAACCTTTTTCATTATTATTATCGCAGAAAATTGGCAACAATTAATACACAAAAATACCAACACTATTTTGAATCAAATTTTTCAAAAATTTTTACCCAACTTCAGGACACTTTTAATCATTTTAACATGCATATTACAAATTATTTCGATTACTGCTTGTATATAAATGACAAAACTATCAAATTGGGAAGAAGCAGCATAGCAAAATAACTCGAAAATCAAAAAACCATAAATAATATAAACAACAACAACAACAAAATCAAACTGAAATTATATGTTTAGCTTAGAAAACGTTGGTAAGCTTACTATAATATGTGTGTAGAATGTTTTTATAATATGTAGGTAATCAAGTTACCATATAGAAAAGTAGCCAGCCACTTTGTAAATTTGAATACACCCGTATTTTGTTCGAAACAAACACATCATCAAATAATGGGGTTCACACAGAATACAAACACATAATCGTCAATACACACATGACATCATATGACATCATAAAAGATATACATATACTCAATACATTTATATACATCAAAATAAAAATATATTTTTCTAGTCTTAAGCAACGTTACTAACCCTCGAAATTCGCAAGCTTTAAATTTGATAAAAATTTGTGACTAATACGGTTCCGAAAAGTTACTTGGAGTATTCACAACTATAACATTTTTTTTCTTTTTTTTCTTATCACAACATAGGAGACGATCAACGACCAACGACATCACGTACACCATTAAGACCGGAAGTGACGATTTCTGTTACAGTTTCAACACCAGTCATAAACATTGTTTCAATTGGTGAATCAATAACATTGGAATGTAGCGCACAAGTTATTGTGTCTCATGTTAGTATACACATGCACATAAAAGCTTTTTGGATATTAATCGAATTTTTTTCTAATTTTTTTCTAGATACCAATCAGTGTTAGTTGGAAAAAACAAGGTGATCGACTTCCACCCACCTCCGTCCAAGATAGAGGTCGACTTTATTTGTCCAACGTTCAAGTATATGATTCTGGTACTTATGTTTGTCAAGCACAAAGGGGTGAAGAAATAGTCTCACAACAAGTCACTATTACTGTTACACGTAAGTATTTAAGGCCGTTGATTGGTCAATTTTTAACCGAATTAAATCACAGTAAATTTTTTAACTGTTGCCTACTCTCTTAATTATTTTCAAGGCTTTTCTGAGGATTTCAAAAAGAAAATTGGTAAAGTTTATTGAGATTGAAATTTTTAAGAGCGCTGTTTATTATTATTTTTGTTTTTGTTCTTGTTCTTTAGTTTTATAGTTTTAAAGATACAAGTCATTCTTCTTATCCCCTCCTTACCAAAATTGTAATGACTCCTCACAATGAAAATTTTAATATTATTAGGGTAGAGATAGTGAATAAAAATGTACATAAATTGAGATGCTCAAACGAATACCTGTCTCATAAACCATACGTAATCATCACAGATTTTATAATTCAGAAGTCTCAATAGAAATGAAGAGAACATATTAAACTCTCTCTCCTTCTTTCGTTGCTTCTCACTGTTCAAAATCTTTTGAATTTATCCGAAATCTCATAATACTTTTTTTTTATCACGTCTGGATTTATATCTACTCGGATGACATATATTCAGAACACACCGTGCAAAAGCATCTATCTCATACAGAACCACCATTTAATAAACATTTTCATAAAAATTATTGTAAATTCCTCCATTTTTTTCATCCTCATCCCATGGGAGTATAAGATCTTTCAAATATTTAAAACCGCCTCTTTGTTATTCTCTTATTTACCCCGATAACTACATTAAAGCCTAAAATTATATTATGAGATTTTTAAACATGAACTTCGAACCCTCGGTGCTCATGATCATTCAATCCGTTCAGGGACGGGGCTTAGAGTTAATAAATTTAAAGCCGATAGCAATAATTTTCGGCGGAAAATTGGTGCCGTCATCCAAGTCCTCGGATACACTGAAAAACGTGTATTTATTTATATGGCTTATGTTACACACTTAACTTATAGCAAAAACTATAGTCAGAAGTTTTTATTATTTTTACAACTCTGTCCTAATTTGATTTTAATTTTGAGAAGCTTCATACGATTTGTATTTTTCCAAAAATCTATGGGTCCTCCACTATGTTTCTATGTGACTAGATAAGCAGTGGATTTTCTGTCTCACGACACCAAATAGTTTTTCAAAGTTTTTTTTTTTTTGGATTGCCGAATTTTTTTTATATGGATTTTATTTCAAAGATTTCAAACCAATTGGTGTCAGTCAGTATATTTAGTATACAAATATGTAGTCTCTCTCTCTCTCTCTCTCTGTATAGGTGTTTATATTAAGTTTCTTTCTTTCTACAATTTTCACTATGAAACAATATTTTTACCACAAACATTTCCATTTCAGCTGATATCAATATTCCATCACGACCATCTATAAGCGTTACTCCACCAACTGTAGATGTTGAAGAATATCAACCGGTTGATGTACACTGCGAAGCTAAGGGTTATCCAAGACCATCTGTTACATGGACAAGAATTGATGCACCAATTTCAGCAAATGTCTATACCGATGGTAATCGTCTTACATTCTCACCTATTCGTCAAGAAGATCAAGGTTCCTACCGATGTCATGCACAGAATAATCTTGGCGGTGATGATTATGTTTTATATGTTTACGTTCGACCAATTTATGGTCCAACGCCTACATCACCAACAACAACGCCTGGTCCTTCTACTGAAATCGTATACATTGAGCCACCTTCATATAATGGACGAATTGGTGATTTGATTACATTGAAATGTCGATTGCGAACAGTCATCACTGTTACATATGAATGGTTGAAGGATGACTATGATGTCTATAGAAATAGAAATGTTGATGTTAGAGATAATACCCTTACTATTAGAGAAGCTACTGCAAGTGATAGCGGTATATACACTTGTCGTGCAGTTGATCCACGTTCAGGCAATGTTTACAGCTCTGTGTCTTATGTTACGGTCGATAGTGGCGGGTAAATTTTTGATTAGAGCTATTGTCTGGAATTGGAAATGATATAATTATTAATAATTGCTTTCAGAGAACCGCCAAGAATACAACGGTTACAAGAACAACATCTTATTATCCAGGGTCAAGATTTAAATATAACTTGTGATACTACAGGTACACCGTATCCAACTGTTAAATGGACTAAAGTGAGTAAAACTGAAATTATTCGATATCGCCTCTGCTTAACTCTTATCTATTATTGTAGCTTCATGAAACCTTAGATTCGAATGTACAACAAACCGGAAATACGTTAAGAATCTTAAATGCTCAACCGAAAAATCGTGGAGTTTACGTTTGTATCGCTGAAAGTCCAGCAGGCTCTGATCAATCAAGCACCATAATCGATGTAGAACGTAAGTACTTGAATCCCTGACCTCAACCGTTCCTATGTAGTCCTATCATGAAAAATGCTATAACAAAATTCCTAATATTTTCTCACAAGCATTCAAAAGTGGAGTTGGTAATTCAGTGATTACTGACAACCTTATGATATTCTTTTGCTCATCAAATTGTTTGATTGCAGCACGTGAACGTCCAATGATTGAGATTCATCCAAAAGAGCCACAATCTGTGCGTATCGGAGAATCTGTTATGTTGAGCTGTCGATCAATTGCTGGTATTCCCGAACCAAGGATAGCATGGCATAGAGTTGACAGGATGCCAATGCCGACAAGAATAAAGGAAGATTATCCAGGAACAATAACGTAATTACTAACTGAGGCCTACTTTTATTGTAATCAATCGCTCTCATTGGAATCTTTTTTATTACAGTTTCACCGATGTTGATATAGCCGATGCAGGAGAATATGAATGTCGAGCAGAAAATGTTGCTGGAACGATAACAGCTACAACAGCAATTCACATTGTTCAACCACCTGTAGTAACGATTCATCCGAATCAGAATGAAATCGAATTAACTGAAGGCGATGAGCTAAGATTGGTTTGTACAGCAACTGGATATCCAGACGTTAGCTTAAGATGGCTTGATCCGAATGAAAGAGTCTTGAAAGAGCAACAAATTAGTTCCCTATATAGAACAGGATCGGTTCATGAAGTCACGCTTGATGTATTCCATGTAAGCATGCAAGATGCAAAATTATACTCTTGTCATGCAACCAATGGTGGTGGAGATGACAGGAAATACATCAATGTTCGAGTCAAACCAAAGCGTGGAGATGTCGGTAAGTTAAATGTTTAGTTAAGAAAATTTGAACTATCGATAAGTGCTTGGCTTATCCTTGCATGTCTTTCAGAGGAATTTATAATCATAGGTACCTACTTAAAATTCATAGATCTATATCATAAGCTAGCTAGTAATGGTTGGCAGAATTTTATATTTCTTTATACTTAACATCCATTTTATATAAAATTTGTGTATTTTACGAATATTAATTGGTTTTTGACTTAATAGGAAGTGCAGATGTAGATGAACCACCAACACCATATCCAGGATCACATCCTGAGAGACGTGAAACTTATTTGGCTGAAATTGGTGATAGAACGATTCTGTCTTGCAATATAGGTAAATTTTGCATTTCTGTTTTTAATAATTTTATGTCTATAGCTTCTAAAAACAACAACAAAAACCTTGAACTTTAGCTCAACCGTCCAACGCACGAACGACATGGGAACGTATCGATGGCCGACCACTGCCACAAAGATCTCAAGTTATCGGAAATGATTTAATAATTCATGACTTAACTGAAGATGCAGCTGGTACATACCGGTGCTACGTTATTGAACATAACCGAAAAACTCCACTTATAACTGCCGAATTAGTACTTTCACCTATTCCACGAATCTCATTCTCTCCACCAATGCCAATGACTGTAAGAGCTGGAGAAACTGTAGATATATTCTGTAATGCCACTGGAGAACAACCAATTTATGTTCAATGGCATGCAGAGAATCATCGACCACTGCCACAGTAATTATCTATAATCAAAATTAATTATTTATTTTAATTATTATTATTTTTTTAGTTCTGTAAGATCAGAAGGACCATATCTTAAATTTGAAGCTATTAAACCTGCAGATGCCGGACGATATTACTGCTCTGCCAGTAATCGTCGTGGTGATGTTACAAAAGTTGCTGAAGTTCTTGTTAATAGAGAAACAGTTACTGACCGTCCAAGTAATGCACAAATTCATGAAGTCTATGAAGGTCAAGGAGTGACCTTGGATTGTAATGCTGGCCATGAATATCATACAAGGCCTGATATAAGGGTGAGTAATACTTGTTTTTTTTTCATAATTATACTATATGGCGTGGATATTTTATGTAATTACATTTAAAAAATTAGCAGAGTTAGCACGATCTCTAATCTAGTGACGGTGAAGAAACCTCCCAATACAAAATTATAATCGAGCTCTGTTAAATTGAATACAAATCAGTAAACTAGAAAGCGCTAAACGAAAACTATTAATTATTCAAATTGAAACATTTTTCAAATCTAGCCATTATCATAACGCTCTACGTTATATATCTGTAGAGGATATTAGGAGAGTGGCGGTGGTGCTGATGTATGTCACTCTTGAATTTTTGTAGATTGTAAGCCCGAGGAAAGACAGAAAATGGTAGATTGCTCCACATTAGCGCACAGTTTGGGATAAAAAAGATTTACTGTACGACCATTTATTGTATGCAGTTTCATCACCTTCTGCTTATTATTTTTATTATTATTATTATTGTGGGGGGATGCAGACAGAGTTCCCGCCTTTCATCTAGTCACCGTGACCTATAGGATCTTTTGTGGCACTACCCCTAAATGCCTTAGAGCGCCCATTCTAACTTAAGTTCTTTTATAAAGTCTATGACGTTCTTGGGGCCATCTTTGCGACATCTTCCGGCAGTTTGAATGCATTTTCTAGATGTCTTACCCTTATGCGGCACAGAGACTCTTAGTCATACAGGACGTATTCAGCTAGCTCATCGTCTTCTATACAGGAGCGACAGGTCTCATCATCGATCTTACCCATCTTTTTAAGATGATATCTAAATTGGCAGTGCCCACTAAATAGGCCCGTTATGAACCTTAATTTCTTTCTGCTGAGTATGAGGAATATTTTTGTCCCAGAGGATGCAACAGATTGCGAATACTTTACAAGCTTCTTCACTTGTCTCAACCCCGAAATATTTTCCCAGTGTGCCTTTTTAATTCTGTCTTCCCAAAGCCTGATCTTAGCTGAGAGGTGACTTTTTGGGTTTCCAAAGACCGGCTCAGGGCCAATAAACTGAGATCTGGCTCCTTCCTTTGCAAGGCGGTCCACAATCTCATTGCCCTTAATGCCTTTATGTCCTGGCATCCAAATTGGAGTCACCTTGTTTGCCTCCGCCAGTTGCTTCGAGACAGTAAGACCCACATCAGCTTAAACTCAAAAGTAAACGAGTTTAACGCTTTAAGTGCTGCTTGACTGTCTGATATTATGTATATTTTAGCTCCACGCGTATTCTTGTGAAGTATTTCGAGAGCGAAGAGTTCTATGGCGTGTATTTGTGCCTGAAAAATAGTTAGTCAGACCCCTAGTGCCTTTGCGAGATTACACTTCGACCCATATATGCCCACAGCTGCTATCCATGTACTTTTTAAGAGATCTTTTTTCAAAGTGTGCAACTGTTGACTGTCCTCTAAGATCACTTTCAATGGTGTTTCAAAGCTATGGCGCTTAGGCATAATGTCTGAAATTGGTTTAGCCATCGAGCCCTCTAGAAATTCTTGGAGTACTTTCAGGTGTCCAACCAAGTTGGTGTGCTTAGTAGATTTTCCCCTCATTTTGCAGTTTAATTGCACTGAGGATGGCCTGCTTCCTAACATGCAAATGTAAAGTAAGTATGTCCAGCATAGCCTCTAAGGTTGAAGTTATGAAGGTACGCATGGCATCAGTTATTCCTAGACATACAAGACGTTGTAGATTTTATAACACATTCTGCTTTACTCTCTGAATCAAAATCAGTTGCTGATTATTTGATAGTTGATCATAAGTATAAATATGTATTAAAATTGTACAATATTACTCCTAAGAATGAATCTTAAAGAGTGAACTAATTGCTATTGAGTGTGAAGGGGACTTAATTCCATCAAGTACCTACTATAGACATTTGTGTACGGGTTCGTTTTAAGAGTGATGAAAATTCATTATTAATTAATTTGAAAAAAGTTTCTAAAGTCTTCAAATAACAATATAATTTGTATAAGACAAATTGTCACCTATCACTATACTACAAAAATTTAACCACTAGATTAGTCCCATTGAAATCGATATAAGTGAATCATTCCCAAGTTTTGAGTGTAGGTAACTAAAAACTCTTATGATAATCCATCAATCAACCCTAACCTAAGTCAGTAAATTCGATTCTTGCATTAATTTTCTCAATATAATATAATCCTTTAATTATGAAATTTTACGTAAAATATCAATTGAAAATGACCAATGGAAGTTGGAAACTAACAACACACATATATTTTTTTTTCAGTTCAATTGGCGACGACCAGACCGTCCAATATCATCAAATGCACGATTCGATAATAGTCGACTATTCATACAATATGTCCGTCGTGATGATGGAGGACGTTACATCTGTGAAGTAATTTCACCACAAGGAATTATTGCCACAAATTATGTCGACATAATTCTTAAGCGTGAGTATCGACATAGACGTGATCAATTGTCAACTTTTCACTCTCCCTCCTCTAAACTAAATCGGTGGCGGGAATCCCAGTAATAACACTAAACAAACAAACAAACAAAACGAAATATATAATTACAAAAATTTTACATAAAAAAAAAATAATAATTCCTTTAAAAGAAATTGAAAAATATCAATCTGATATTAAACTTAATTTTAAAATTGATGATAAAATAACGCGTTAATTTGAAATAAATTTAAAATGTATATATATATATATTTTTTCTAATTAACAACAATAAAAATTATTATAAATCTTTTTTTCCAAAATTTACCCATTTTTGGAATTTCAATTATTTTATCATCAAAATATATAGAACAAACAGTTAGTTCTGTATAACTTTTACAGAATGTTCCTCAATGATTTTAGTTGCATGCCCAAATTTAGTGTTCATTTTTTTTTAAGTTTGTTTAACTGCCATGATGCAAGAAATTGCAAGAAATTTGTTCAAAATATATTTAAACACAAAAAAAACATAAGAAGAGAAATGAAATTAAGTTTTTCATAAAATATTAATTGTTTATCGCAATTATTTAATGAGCTACCTATAGATTTTTTTTATTATAACATTTTTTTTTTAGTTGTAGAATTTACAGTTTATGGCTGCCATTTTTTATTAAAAAAAAAAGAAAAAAATCGATTCTTAGAGAACATTTTGTTTCATTTATAAAGAAAACAATGAAACATTTAAACAAACATATATTTTTTGCTCCTCTATTAATATTATTAACAATTTTTTTTTATAGTCGTACGTTGAAAGATTTTTTTTCACTTAACAATATTACTTTTTTGAAGTTTTTGTTTTTTGAGATGAATTTATTTTTAAGTTATAGATGAAAATAACTCCGTTAAATGTAACTTTTATCTTTTGAATTCTTACTAATTTCTAAACTAAAGTTTTTCGAATTAAAACGAATTGTCAGAGAAAATTAACTTCTGATCCTATTTTGAGTGAGTGAATTAATCTAATTTGTTTCCATTTGGAAAGTATTAATATAAGGAGGAGAAAATTAGTTAAGAAAACATTCACCACGAATAGGGTGGCCTGCTGCTCGACAATTAGATATCATATATCTATAACTATAAAGTGCCCAGCAAAAAATATCACAAGGAATTTATGTAGCATTTTCGTGTAAATGGAATGTAAAGAAACCAACTTCACATATAGAATTGTTACATCAAATTCACGTAGAATCATAGGAATAAAATCTATTTGACTAATTTTATATGGATTTTATGTCGAAAAGACAAATAGATTTTATACAGAGACAACTGCATTGATATCAGAATATAAAATCTTTTCTAAATCACCGCCATTTTAGGCACACTAATAATAAATCTACTAAAAGAGCTATACTTTTTTATACATAGTTCTTACGCGTAAGATAATACCAAAAACAAATAAAATTCACAGGTGTCACTTCTTTTCTCGTTCTCTCTTATTGATGGACATAATAGCTAAGAAAAATGTTAATGTTAATTTTATATGTGGTTTGAATCTAGCTATTGGGTGGGTGGTGAGTGTTGAAAGGAATTGGGAATTGTATCAACACACTAAGTAGTCAAATGTGTCCTGGACAATATTTGTATAGGCATTAGGTTCTTGTATTGTGTGATTTTTGCTTTTCTTTAAAGTTAAGTATAATTGTATTTTAAATAAATAAAGGAAAGTTTTACTTCTATGCATCCATCACAGTTCTGAAGTGAAATGTAGAATTATTCGTAGACCAAAGGTCGATGTACAGGGAATATGAATAATTTTCAGATTATTCATAGACAGTCTCTGAATAGATCTCAAGAAAATAAGAAATAAAAAATTATCTCAAAGGTAGAGGTAGAGGGAGAAATAGTTCAGGAATAAATAGTTCAGGGAGGGAATTAGTTAAGAGAGATGGCAAGGAGAGGTAGGTCAAATGTAAATAATAGTATGGAATTCATTTAATGTGTACAGTAAGATGGTAAAAGCGGAAGGAATGAATCCGAACGTTTTCTTTTCTTTTTTCAAAGGATAATCATCTGAGGAATATTGTTTATGAAATGCACATGCATTTTATTCCTCTAACATTATTTGATCGTTTTCTATTGATCTAATTCCATTTTTACCCTTTCTAGTAGGTGTAACTTATTGTGAAGACTGTAAAGACTGAAAATCATTTTATATGAGTGTATTCAGCACTATCTGCGATTCTCTACTCTAAGTCAGAATAAAATTATATAATATATTTCACCGTTAAATAAATTTTTTAAACATCTGAACATTAGCATTATCGTTCAAAGCCTAAACGTAAACCCCATCTTTAATTAAAGTCTGACAAATTTTGAACTATGAAAATTAATCAATTGTTTTTGTTATTTCGTGTAGGAATTGTTGAAGGTGGTCTTCCTTACAATTAGAAAGTGATTTGATTTCCTTCACTATTGATTGAGTCGATGGAAAAACTTCGTCTTCGTTGATCGCCTCTATTTCTTCGTCTTCCGCCTTAACAGTAGCTTTCTCCAATTTCTAGTTTTATCCTGACTGAATTAACTCTGTATCTGAGTTCACGACGTCTGATATCATATGATGCTCCTCCATGTCTAATTCCGCGAATCAAATCTTTCTTTGTTTGTGACATTTCCGGATAATAAGAAAGAAAAAACCTATCTTGACTTAAATCACTGGTGAAGTTATGCAAGAACAGCCTTGAGGAATTGACTACATGGCACAAGGTGACCCTATCTGGGTACCTGGCCACGGGAATATCTCAGGTAACAATATGGCTGATGGGCAAAAATGCTGTGAAATAAATAGCCCCGCAGCGAAAGCCTATGTGAGGATTCTGATTGGAGCTTTAAAAGAGGTGAACAACAGGGGCGCCTATCAAAAAGCAAGCGCCCGGTGGTTCAAATAACTAAAAGAGATAGGCTATTAGATAGCTACTTCTTTCCAAGTCTGGGAGAGCTGCAAAGCAAGGAGTTCAGATGCATCTTGAGATTCCTAAGGGAAGCAAGATGGATGTAGGGTGGTTTTGAAGGATATCCCATGAGGTCAAGGGGCACAATGGAAGTCTAAGTAAAGCAGGCTAGACACTTTTAGCGGCCACTGTATTCAGTACTTAATGCTTTACTGTACGATTGCATTTGAATTTTTCATTATACCCACAGTAAATTTTTAACAACCCAACGAGAACGAGGACAGCCAGTGGGGCAAAATGCTTTCACTAAACTAACCGACTGGCGATCGGCCGGCAGGGCCTGATCATGCTAAAGCCTATATTCCAGTCGATATTTTATTATATCTGCCTGTTCATTTAGAGGAGTGCTAATATTCTCCTTTGATTTTATTCTTTTAATTACCCCATCTCTTAAGAGTATTTTTCTTTAAATAGCATCTATCTTATAGATGTTCAGATCTTTGAAGAGAAATTGAAGTTAAGTATATTTTAATTAGCGAAAATGTCCTCTAGTAGTATGTAATACTAATTTAAAAATCTATGCGATCTAATTAGAGAATTTCATAACTAGAATAGCTGAGATTAGGTAGTTTCAGCATTGATATAAAAACAACGGAGGCTTAAAAAGAGCACAATAATTAGATCTTGAACTCACTCAAAATGGTCTAATATTCCTTCTCAACTTTCTAACCTCTATAATTCTCCCCACTAATTTATAATAACCACCATTCTTTTCTTCCTAAATAGTGTCACTATTCCCACAACAACAAACAAAAAACGTTTAATAGTAACAACTAACGAGCCCCCATTTCTTATTCCTTCTTAAATATTATATTAAAAAATGCATTAAGCCTTCCGAGAATGTCATTTGTTCGATTTTTAACTTTAATACACACACATACAAATTCGTACCAACAAAATATAATTCCAATAATAACGATTTGCTAACCTCAACCACTCAAAACAACTTCTTTTACTTGTTACTATAATATTTTATTAACACAATTTTTTTTTTAAAAACTAGAAAAGTTTTTTTTAACTCAAATATTATTAAATTAATATTAATTTTTTGTAAAAAAAAAAATTTATTCCTTTTTTACTATTTTTTCAATTTTCATTTTTCTCTCTTTATATCGTTGAACTCTTATTGTCTCTGTCGTTCTCCTTGTGTCCTCTACCACACTACCGCAAACCGCAAAAACAAAATAAAAACAAAATCGAAACAAATCCAAAAAAATTATATAAAAAATCAAAATATTTTTATATAAATAAGATAGAGGACGCGTCTCCAAAAATGAGGTTTTTTGCATGGTTTTGCATATCTGTCCAGGTGTGTTTTTGATTACTTTTATTTTGTTATTTATATCAATTTACTGTTATTATTATTATTTATACACATGTGTCCTGAATATTTTTATTTCCATCATTTTTTAGTTACAATTTGTACTTTTTTATTTCAGATTAGATTTTTCCATTATATACATTATGACATGTGAATAAAATGGAAGAGAAGGTGGATTAATTAAATTATATAGAGCCGAATCTGATACGTGGTGTTGCCATAGTCTCTGTATATTTTGTGAGAGATCTCTATAAAAAGATTTTTTTTTTATTTTCAAGATCTGAATCTGTGACGTTCATGGCACATTCTAAAACTCTATGGTCTTCCGTTTGATTCTTCTAAGGCGATTTGTATTTTTAATGTAATACTTAAAGAAAAAATATCCCGAGGAGAGCACTGTATTATTCTGAGCTCTGATTTCTAAGCTTATCGTTGTCTATGAGTTATGTTTTAATGCAGAGATGGATTGTTTTTATTTCCGAAATATTACTGCCATTGTAAAAAGTTTTTTTTTTATATATGATATGATATGATCCAATCAAGAGCGTTTGTACTTCATGTTTAGCTAGATCATCAGCAATTTCATTTCCTATGGCATTTTCCTACCATAGAATCCATATGAGTTATTATTTCTTATTTTACATGTTGAAGGCAGTTCTAGAAAAGCCTGGTTTCTACACTTTAAGAGCTACGAGCCTTTACAACGAAAACAATAGCAGAGCCAGTGGCGCATTTTTCTATGGCCACCACTTAAGCTTGAAATACCGTAGATAAGGTTAGGCTAGGTTAAGAGTAGAGGCGATTAAAGCCACTAGAACCTTGCGGATACTGCGACCAGAGTTAATTTATTGTGTTCTCCCCTCGAGTTGTTAGCTAAATCTAGCTTTTTTCTTCTTTTTTCTTAGCTTGAAAACTTTATTTGGAATGAAAAATGTTTTTCTCCAGTGATTTGCAACCTTAAAGTTGCATGCGTTAAACACTCACATATGATATGCTTCGAGGTGTCATTTTCGCATAGTCAACATAGTTCGCTGTTGGATTTGCGTGTCTTTTTAAAAAAAAAAAATAAATTAAAAATCGAAGGAGCCATGTCCAGTGTCTACCAGCCGCCTACCAGTCATTGTTGGCAGTCTCTAAAAATAACTTAAATGGTCAAAGACTAGTTTTTATTGAGAGCCAATTGTAACAACCGCCCCAATTGACAGTGGCTTGAACCGCAAAAGAAAGAAACCAGTCATTGTTGGCAGTCTCTGAAAACAACTTAAATTGTCAAACACTAGTTTTTATTGAGAGCCAATTATAACAAGCACCCCAATTGAAAGTAGCTTGAACCGCAAAAGAAAGAAAACTTTCCATAAGGCCTATAAGTCGCTTTTTTTGTTAATTCACAATGGAACATCGACATAAGGCAAATAAATAATATAATACAAAATATATATATATATCCACTTCTCTTTCATTACAATTAACTTGCCTTTCTATAATACGAAATAATTGGCAAGGCAATAAAAGAATATATTTAGCTATATATGTACATACATATGTATGTATATGGCTTTAATTAGTTGTCTCTTTAATTTATTTAAAAAAAAAGCAAAAAAAAAATATACAAATTCCAAAACAATCAAAATTGTGTTGCCTTTCCAAGACGTAAGTGAAATTTTGTAGAAACATCGAAAAACTATTAAACTTATAAGAAGAAATCAAAACAGCAATACAAATTAAATTCCAAAATTACGACGAAATTTTACAAAAAAAAAAAATACAAATAAAACAAAAAGCAAATATCAAATTTTGAAAATATTTACTAACAAGAAATTTGTGATGCTCTTTTGGTTACTTTTTATTATCTCTCTACAGTTAGGGATACATTTTAAGAATAAATTAAAAAAATAAAATTAGAAAAATTCACAATAACTCGATACTAAATTGAGATAGTCAATTTCATGTGTAGTTAGTTCCTCAATCACTTGTGTCTGACACTTTTCACAATAATTTTATTTTATTTTATACAATATTTTTTACACTTTTTTGTTTTTATAAAAAAAAAATCTTAGTATTATGTAGTACCTTAGTACCAAATGTTCGAAATATCGACAATTCCTTTTTTATATATATTTTTTTTTAAAAGTGGAATTTTCGAATTTCGAAAAAAAATTTATAAAAATTTTACCAATAATTTTTCTAATTTATTTTCTTTTTTATATTTCATTTTACCTCTTACTTTGATCTTACCTCCTACTACTGCAATTCTACTACTACTACTACTACTACTACGCTCAAAATCTAAATATACTTTTGGCAAAACAACAATACATTGAAAATTGTTTTTTTCAAATTTATTACAAACATAATACAAAAACAACAACAACAACCAAAATAAAACCAAAATGGAACCAACTGACAATTTGTATGCAAATTTAAATAATTATGCACTTAATTGCTATGTGATTGCGTTTTGTGAATTATATATACATACATACATTTTTTTTTTTTTTTTTTGAAAATACTTTACTGAATACACGCTTGTTTATTGTTTACAAAAAAAAAAACAACAAAACAAAAACAAAACCGTTTAAAATTGGTTAAAAAATTTTTTTGGATTTGACCATATTATATGCCTACACGAAATTTTACTTGCTCGATTATAAAACAATTAAAACGCACGTTACCCAAAAAAAATGAAAAATCAAAAAATCGGACTAAAACAGGATATCTCGTACCGAAAAACTGGGTAATTATGAAGCCCGTTTATACTACATGCAAAGTGATTGATTTCAAATGTATATCGCACCCGCACACTTGCATTAGCCCATCCAGGGTATGCGATGGCATTTATGATTGCACCGATCACTCCGATGAGCTCAATTGTAGCCAAACAAAGCGACACAAGAGATGGAAAAAGGACCGTAACAAGATGAAATATATCGGTTTGTTTTTAATATTCATATTTTTTTTATATACATAAAACATAAATATTTATTTATTTATATGTTTTTTTTTCTCACTATTTTTGCATTATATACATATATAACTGTTCATATGTCACAAAATATAGAACAATCACGTAAAACTTTTCTTAGCTTTCTTTTTTAAAAAAACAGACACTTTGCATTTACTATAACAAAGAAATTCAAATATATATATATATATACACAGGGTGTTTACGAAATATAACCGCCATACTATAGAATATTGACAAGAAATGTAATAAAAAATGTGTTTATGAGAGATCATTCATTATATATGTGTGTGTGTCTTATTTAATGTATATATTTTTAGGGTAATAGGGTAATTTGAAAGTTTTTATTTTTCATTTCTCAAGAAAAAAAACACACCCTGTACAACAATGTTCATGTTTGTCTTTCCTTTTTCAATATTACAGGCATGACTCTCCTTCTCGCCTAATCCTTTATCTAGTAAAGGTAGTCAGAGTATTTCTCCCTTTTTTATTTAGTTTAATTAAAATGAATAAAAAAATTGAGAAATATAAAAATGTAACACCCGAGATGTTATAGCATGGGAGTCATGTGTATGTAATTTCGTTATACAGTCCTAATTTTTCTCTCTTCATTTATTTGTTGTTTGTGTAAGAAATGAGAAAAAACTTTTTAATCGCCCTGTAACTAAAAAAACAAAAATCACGAAATACGACATAGAAAATGATTTTTATAAACTATTTTTTCTCATTGTTTGTGTCATAATTCTGTTATATATAGTATAGCGATACGATTTCGTAACCCAACTCTGTTGATATATAATAATACATCTGCTTACACAGAGACTTTTTAGAACACGCAAAACGCACTTATAGATATAAAAAATCAAAAATTACATAAAACTTGTATAGCAAAAAGAGCACCTTGTACACATATTAAGTATGGTTGCAATCAAAAAGTCAGTCAAATGCAGTTCATCATTGAAAAGGAATTGTGGAATATTTTTTTCAATACGATATTATGTGGAGCTGTATTGATGATATAAAATAATATTTGATAAACTTTTTGACCGCACATCACTCTCTATATAAATGCACCAACAATATACACACGCTGCACAGAATTTAATACATATACATACTTATATACTATATCTCAACACATTTTTATTTTACTTGTAGTAGATTTTGCTCTACACTACACCTTAGAAAAAAAAACTAAATATGTTTTTACACGGAATTGTTGTAGCCTTGTAGCGCCTATATATTATTTAGTAAATTATGTTTGTACTTAGTTGATCACTTCTGTATAAATGTTTCATCAATATCGTCTAGCAAATATACTATACTATAACTACAGAGAAAAAATATTTAAAAAGTGAAAAAAATATCTAAAAAGAGAAAAAAAATTTTATTCTTTTTTTCTTGTTTTTTTAGCGAATTGGCGACAATAATTGGCGTTTCTACTACTTTTAATCTTATTCGTATTTGCAAGACAGCTGTGTATCTTTGTTTTTTTTTTATTTCGTATATTTATTTTTTACACATTTTGTAGACATTTAAATTAATGATCTCATGGAGGTTAATTATGAAAATTGAAATTGTAAAATTTTTTAATTTTTAAAAATATCATTTCAAGGTGCTCCAGAATTTCTTCCTTGCGTATAAATAAAATCGAAATATAAAATAATAAATCCAATTATATAATTTTATAACATAAGCCTAAAATAATTGTGGGTCCTTAGTTTGATTCCAATTAGTGGTAAATTTAAAAACCTTTTGTCGTTATTAGACCTTGTTGTAAGTCTTTTGGGTCTAAGTCCACCCATGAATATACTCGTACATACATAAAAGATACCGATTCTGAGTTTCATCAGCTCTCAATTGGTTCTTCTAGTTTACTAAAAAAAAAAAAACTACAATTTTAGATGAACCGAGTCATATAATTATTTTTCACTTGGTCTATCCTTCAAAGCTACATATGCTCCTAAATAAACTCAATGCATCCTTAAGAGTTCTAAAAACTCACTCCTGAAGTGACAAAAACATTTTTTTAAATAACTCTCCATGACAAAAACATTTTTTAAAATAACTATCCATCCGCTCTTGCTTTCATAAAATTCTGAATCTTCCAAGTGTAACATGATAATTCCTAGAAAAGTGATGACAAGAGTTTGTGCAAATCAGAAGCATTACCAAAAGAATAGGACCCTCTTTTACAGATCTTGTTTTATAATTTTTCGGATGACCTGTACTCTAACCATTGAAAAGATAGTTAGTTCAAAATATAAGTATACCGAATGTTATAAATTTGGTATATAAAACTTCCCAAAACTGATAGAAGACAAAAATGAAGAAGAAAAATTTGAGGACCACAACAGATACAAATTAGAAATTAAAAGCTATGTATAATAACCATCTGAAGGTCTTTAGCTTTTTTAAATTCTGTTAAAATCTTACGTTTTCATTTGAATTTCATATAATTCTTAGAAAACAGTTATTTTTACCTCTTACTGCCTCTTTGAAAGCAAATTTTGCACAAAATTTTACAATTATTGAACAGAGATGAGTTTTTTTTTATAATCCAAATTGATGCTAATACATTTCGTCCAAAGTTTTTCCAATTGCTCAAATCTATTCTCATAAGGTTTTCCGGAAGATCTTTAAAATAGTCGGCCGCAACTTTTTTCACCTACATTTTGTACATTTTTGCTAAACCTAATTTTTTTCTTTAATCTTTTTGTCTAAATACTTGATCCAGAAGGCTTGCGTAGTATGCTCCTGTGATAATTTTATCTATGATAATTCGCTTAGCGTCCTAGAACATGAATGCCATGACCTTTTTGACCAATAAAATTGACTTAGCTTTTTTTGAACCAGAATAGCCAGTTTCAACCCATTGCTTTGATTGTTCTTTGATTTCTGGAACATAATGGTGGTTCCAAGTTTCATACATTTCATTCATTATTACAAATTGGTGCAGAAAAAGAAAATTAGACAAAATATATTGTACAGTACCAAATCGACGGGAGCATTCCACTTAATCGTTACCTCTTCGTTACATACAATCAATTATTTCTAATTTCATTAATTTAGTCCTTGTATCCCCCCCCCCCTTCTGCTTGAAGACTGATGCACTTTGTATAAAATTCGAACCCAACATACCTTTTTGGCTCATTAAAGTTTGATGTACGCCCCTCCAGGAGATCAATATTAGCTTTAAAATTAGTTGAAAAATTTTAGTAGTAAAACTTGTATAGCAAATTTTCACTGTAAGAGCATTTTTTATGTAAGCACCCACCAGGCACAATATTTGTGGTGTTTTCGTTTATTGTTATTAGTTGTGTGTTTTTTAGTTAAAAACAAAAAAAAAACAAAAGAGAAACAAAAATTTTGTGCACATAATAAAAATTAAAAATAGCACTAAAATCAAAGAGAAAAAATGCGAAAGTCAACATGATTCCAATACGGTGGTGGATGGGTACGTAGTTTATGTTTTTTTTTTATTATTTTTCTTGTTTTTTTTTTATTTCCATTGGTTTCTACAAAATTATTTTTAATTTTTTGATTATCGAAAATTCTCTCTCTCTCTCTCTCTCTCTTACTCTTTTTCTCTCTCGTTGTCTTTCTGTGACATGTTCTATAAATTTAAGACTAAAGCAAAAATATTCTGGCCCAAAAACAAATTTTTTTTTCTTTATCTTACTGAAACAAAATTTAATTTATGCTTTTTGAAAAAAAAAATAAAAAATAAAAAGAAACTCAAAATAAAGCGCTGTAAATAGAAAGTGCTTGCAATATTATATATAATATTTTAAAACTGTAACATTGTTTATTATCACAGCTATGTATATGGTAATAGAATAATATAAATAATATTTAGAAATATAAAGAAAAGTTAAAAATAATTCTAATTCATGTACTAACTGGTAGCATTACTTTGCTCGCCGCTTTTTTGTCGTACTAATACCTTTGTCTTGTCACTGACGTCTTTAGCGATGAATAATAATAATAGTAATATAGTACAACAACAAAAATTAAAAAAAAAACATTTACACTTTTCTTATATATTTTAGGTATATTTTTTGCAGATGTATATTAAATAATAGACAAGCGTTCCGAAGTTTATTTTTCTGTTTTGAAAACAATAAATTCATGTAGGTAATAGTTTTACAGTTTACGGGTTGCAATTTATTTCCTTTATAGTCTCGACAACGAATCTACCTATTCAGATTAATGTGAAGGACTTTGCTGAATTGCAGAATTGGGCGATTGCAGAAACCGACTATTTAACTGCAAAATTATTTAATTCGCTATATAATCCTCCATAGAACGATATTAATGTAAAATTTTATCCTAGTCTTAATTGTGTTCTAACAATGGTTTTAAACAATTATCTTTATCATCTAATATCTTTCGTCAAATTTGGAATATTATCTTTATACCGGGAATAATATTTTTTCTGATTATGAAATTCCATTTCCGGAATCCCACCGCAGCCACCAAAATTTATTATTCTTGAAGCCTTTATTACTAATCTAAAATAAGGCTGGGTTTGCTTACTGTTGGATGATGTTCATCATCTGTAATATAAATTATGTGGAAAATGGAATAAGAATTATTTTGTTTTAACAATTCAGTTTGTTACGTCGTAACATCTACTTTAAAAATTCATTTAGATATATTGGTGGAATATCAGGGACTTTATCTGATTGTTTAAGGATTGATAGAAATCGATTGTTCATTTGTTGTTCTATGCGGATGTCTTTTATATTCTCTCGATCAAAATAAAATAAAAAAAATTGTTGAGAAATGTAAAAATTGAACATATCGAAATTAGGTTCTTCTTGTAATATAGAGCAAAAGAATATATGTTTTATTCTTCCATAAAGGTTCAGGTTTTAGTTATTTAAGGCTTTGGATTTCCATAAGATCTTATAATAACATGGTAGCGATCATTTCTTATAAATCTTAAATCAGAGATCTTTATGTTATCTTTTAATGTTCCCCATGATAGCTATTTTGGTCCTCTTTTGTTTATATTACTTATTAATAACCTATCCGATAATTTACCACACTTGCTTATGCTGACAATTTGAAATTTTCTGTTCACTCTCAGGCGGCTGGTAATCTGTTTATGTCGTTCTTTGATTTCTTAATACCAGATAGAGTGGATGGAAACGGTTGATTTCCAGCAAATCGTGCTCTCTGCGACTAGTTTTCTTATTCATGCAAGCGAATGCAACTTTAATTTTTTTCCAGAATTACCTACGACAGGATTTTCTCCGTAAAAAGTTGAATAATCTAAAGAAAAAAAAAATTCAAAATCATTTAATTAAAAAAAGCTACCGAAATCAACGAACGCTTGTCTATTATGCTTTCAATACAATCTTTAAGTAAACGCGTATTCATTTTTTAAAACTTTCAACTAATCGTAATTCACTTTTCTTTCTTCTCTCACCCGCCAAATTGTATTAAATCTGTTGATGCTGCGAAAACACTCATCGAACATCGAAAAATACTGAAAAACCACACATTAGGCGGAAATTTGCCAGTTTTGAAATTGGATCCACCACAATCCTTCCTAAGAGTTGGAGAATCTACCGAAGTCGAATGTCATTCAACAGATGCCTACGTTGATGTTGTATGGGAACGTGCTGATGGCAGAAGGCTACCACCAAATATAAAAGTGAGTCAAGTTTAAAATGTATGCCTAGAAGAGCTTAACTTAAATTTTTATCTCCATATATTACAGCAAATTGGAAACAAATTGGTTATTCAGGATGCAGATGTAACAGACTCCGGAGATTATATTTGCCGATGTAGAACTGATGAAGGCGATGTTTACTCAACCAATTACGAACTGAATATTCAAGCGCAAAATCGACCTGACTTTAGAACAAATGAAGTTTCAGATACACCGATTACACGACAATCAAAAAGACCAAAAGTTGAGCATGCCGAAGTTGGATCTAAGGTCATTTTACGATGTGATGCTGAAGACCCAAGAGCTGAATTTAAATGGGCCCGACAATATGGTCAATTCCAAGCTGGAAAAGACTTACAAAATGTAAAGTATCTCCCTTAAAAAGAGAGGAGAGGTGTGGGTTAAAAAAAAATCCATTTCTAATATAACTTTTTTTTTCTCCTCTTTTCTAGAATGAATTAATTTTGGACAAGGTACAAGCTAAAGATGCCGGCACTTATATATGTACAGCTACCCATGATGGATCATCTGTTGATGCTCCAACTACTCTTGTAGTAACTGGAGCCATTCCACATTTCCATCAGGCTCCTCTTAGTTACATGACATTCCCAACACTAGATACTGCCTTTACAAAATTCAATTTCGAAATTACATTTAAGCCAGAACAACCCAACGGACTGCTACTCTATAATGGTCAAAAGAAGGGTAGCGGTGATTATATTGCTCTCTCCCTAAACGATCAATATCCAGAATTTAGATTTGATTTTGGAAATGCACCAACAATTATTCGATCTGAACGGCCCATTACTTTGGGTGATTGGCATACGATCAAAGTTAGCCGCTTCCGTAGAGATGGTTTTATGGTAGTTGATGATCAGCCTCCTGTTGCTTTCCCACCACCAGCACAGTTGTTGGCTTTAGATCTCATTGAGAATTTATATATTGGAGCTGTACCAAGGTGGGAAGATCTTCCACCATTAGCAGTAGAACGTAAAACAGGTTTTGTAGGCTGCGTAAGTCGATTGGTGCTTCAAGACAAAATTCTGGAATTGAATAAGGATGCGATTAGTAAACAAGGAATTACTTCATGTGAACCATGCGCAGATGATCCTTGTCAAAATGATGGTATTTGCTTAGAGAGTCAAACTGAAACTGGTTACACTTGCATTTGTCAAGAAGGATTTACTGGAAAGAACTGCGCTGTAGAGGGTAGCTCATGTACACCAGGAATTTGTGGAGCTGGTCGATGCGAAAATACTGAAAGCGGCATGGAATGTTTCTGTCCACTTAACAAAACAGGAAATCGCTGTGAATACGTTGAATTCCTAGAGGAGGGTAGTCTTTCATTTAAGGATGGCAGTTATGCTGCTTATAAGTATGTTGTACTTTAAATTGTGCTCAATTTGTACTACGTCTTAAATTAATGAAAATATTTTTTTGTTACAGAACACCGCGGCCATCTAAACTTAATATTAAATTCCACATCCATCCAAATACTTTAGAAGATTCGGTTGTTTTATATGTTGCAGAATCAGAACGAGTTAATGGCGATTTTGCTGCTGTTGTTATTAGAGATAAACATCTCGAGTTAACTATCAATACCGGTGCAAGTAAGTTCATATTATATATTGTTGAAGATGTGAAAGTAATATAAGCACCCTTTATTAAAGTATGGCTGCAATAATGTTGTTATGAGATTCGTGTGTAGATCTTGCCTATAAAGTTCATTTTTATTCATTTATTATGAACTCGCTAGATGGCCAGGACATCTCCATATCCCTAAGAGCTATAGTAGAGAGTTGTTTGACTAAGATTTCCTAGATGGTAGATCTTTACCCATTTTATCAGTGAGACTTCGACTTCTACCTATGTATTAAAAAGAAATGTTATCAAACGCGCCATCGATCGTCACGACTCATAGGTTATGCCTTTTTTTTTCCTCCAACACTTTTTCTAATCCTAAAACTAAAGTATTACTGGTGGTTGTGTTAGACCTGCCTGTTTGATAAGCATATTGAAGTGGGTGCAGCAGTGACTTATTGACTCTGCTCCTTAAAATCTCTATGTAACCCTTTTTTATGCACCAGCACGTTTGTTGGAGCCTTTAAAAAAAAAAAAACTAGTATCGCTGTGATCTTGCTAGGCGGTCTTACATTGGCTTCTGTCACCTTTCTGATAGCACTAATCCGTATGCTAACTGTGTTGGAGATTGTGGAAAGCACAACTGTATAGTCAATAAGTCTTAAATTGGATACTTCTATCTTCTCCGGAGCCTTTGTTTAGTTTGTGAGACTAGCTCTCTAGATTGATGCTACTGTAACTACTTGGTAAGTTTGTCAGTGCTCAGTCTTGGAAGCATCAGCTCCTAAGTTGAATGTCTCCATAGTCCGATCATAAACCTTTCATGCTAAGCTGCTCTTTCCAAAAATTTATGTTCATCCTAAGATGATTCTTCTTCAGCTTTTCATATGCACTGTGCTCCACTGGCAGAATAACTTGAAGGACGAGGTCATCACTGTCTCTTCTTAGTATCCTCTCCTCCGCTTGGTGCCATGGTTTTAAGTGCCAATGAACTTTATTCTTCAAGATCCAAGCAAACAATTTCAATGGATTGTCCACTCGCATGGTTTTATCCCATCCATAAACTATTTTAGCATTTTAGAAATGACCTTACTAGACTAGGTAAGATTCAATCAACTTGATCTCTTATTCTGGTGACAGTATTTTCGCCTTCTGAACAAATCTAATTAGATCTGTTTGTAAGCATTTCCTCGAAAAGTTCACGGAAAGAAGAATAATCATCCCAACATTTTCTACCGCTTCTTCTTCAAATTTCATTTTTTTTTTTTTTTTGTTATCGTAGAAAACTGTCCTACTGTAGATGCTTATGTGTTAAGTTATAAGCTCAGCTAAAGTGTAGTTTTGTTAGGTATGATCTTACGTTTTTGGTTATAAATTGCAGTTTGTGTAATATTTTTTGGTAAATATGTAAACCGTGATTTCCAATTTTTTTGTGTTATTATTTCATTCTTAAACGATCTAAATAATTTTCCATTTAGGATTGAAACCCGTCATTATTCGTTCACTTAATCCGCTGGTTGCGGGCAAATGGACAGAAGTTGAAATTGGTAGAAAAGTCGGCGAAGGTTATCTAAGAGTTGGAAATGAACCAGAACAAACTGGAAAGGCTTCGGGTCCTGCTAGAAGTTTATATCTAAAAACACCATTATTCCTTGGAGGCTATGACAAGAGAATACTTCTAAACAGAGATGTAGGCATTACGAAAGGATTTAGCGGATGTATTTCGAACGTGAGTAAAATTTATTTATTTTTGTTATTTTATTTATTTTTTAACTGTAATACTAAAAATACTGAAATTCTTTTAGCTCCAAGAATCCAATAGGAAAATCAATATGATCGCCGATATTTTAGATGCTGCAAATGTTCAGAATTGTAGAGATAACAATGAAATTACTCCTCCGGCAGTAAACGGAAAAGATCACTATCATGCAGATAGCTGTTCCCGTGAGCCCTGTGAAAATGGTGGTACTTGCGTATCAAATGGAGATGATTTCACATGCAACTGCCCACTTGGATTTGCTGGAAAATTCTGTGAAGATCGTAAGATTTACACTCACACATATAAAGAAAGTTTCCAAATCATCACTTTTTTAATTTTAATTTTCCAGATATCATGTTACAATTGTCTGGACATTTTCGCGGCAATGGATATCTAGAGCTTGACCGAAATGTCGTTAGTAATGCCACAAATCAATTTGCAACAACTATTGCAGTTTTGTTCTCAACATCACAACCGAATGGTATTCTATTGTGGTATGGACAACAAAAGGGACATGCATACATTGGACAAGATTATGTTGCTCTTGCCGTTGTTGATGGTATTTTGGAATGTTCATATCGCCTAGATGGAGAAGAGGCTGTAATTCGAACGACATCAATTCGAGTAGATGATGGTAGACGACATGTCGCCATAATTAAGAGAACTGGTAATCAAGCTAGTCTAGAACTAGATCATCTATCGCATTACGGAGAAACTAGACCAACTGCAAAGAATGAAATGCATCTACCTGGACATTTGTTTATTGGTATAATTTTGATATTTTAGTGCAATGTAAACGTTTTGTTAATAAACAATTGGTTTTTTTGTCTCTCTCTCTCTCTAATAGGTGGAGCACAAGATCTAGTCAGTTTTACTGGTAATCGATATACACATGGATTCAATGGTTGTATCCATGCTGTTGAAGGTGAAGTAGACGGAGGAATAATTCTTGGAACGCATGCGATTAGCGCTGTAAATGTAGATTCATGTCCAAAGTAAGTTTCTATCAATATATTTATTTTTTTTTTTCATATACTAACCATAAAATTAATTTCTCTCCTGCTGCTTCCAATATAGTCCTAATTGGATATCTAGTCTTGTGTATACTGATCTAGATACAGATTTCGGGACTCGTTTCGATCCGAGTAGCTTTGATGAGATCGGAGAACCACCTCCAGTTCATATTTTATATCCGCGTCCAACATTTTGGACGCCAAAAAGTTGTGTTGTTAGTAGTTATTTTAGTATAGAACGACAATTAGTTTTATGGGTGGTTGTGTTAGTAAGCCAAATTATTCTGAACATTTTTCATGTGATCCGGTAAAACTGAAAGTTTTTAGAGTATCACCACTCCTTGTACATATGTGAATATACCTATGAGAAATGCTTTTTAGCCGCTTCAATGTGGAAGAATCAAAAAATGAATTGCCTTATACAATAGAATACTACTACACATGAATCTGTCTAGAAATGTTATAGGCAAGCCTCAAGTTCCTCTTTTAATGAAAGAATTCCTAAGTAATACTCAGATTAAGCCCTTCATTAGCAGCAATTGAAATGACTATAGTTTGATTTTACTGAGTTGTAGTAGGTTTGATTTATGTTTTTATTCAAATTGATTGCAATCTAGTTTCATTTTGTTTTCTGTTGTAAAGTTATGTCTTTTTATACCCTAGATGAAATCTATAGGGTATAGTAAGTTTGCCATTCCGTTTGTAACGCACAGAAATAATGATGGTAGAGCAAAATGGATTAAAAGTTATTTTGATTTTTGCATGTCCGTCTGTCCGTGCGCACGATAACTCGAGAACGCGTTCACTTAGAAAGCTGAAATTTTGTACACGGACATTAAAAAAAAAAGTAAAATTAAGTTCGAAAATGAGACAAATCGGGCAACTCCTTCGTGGGGTTGCCATACAAAAATTTCGTTTTCCACGATATATTTGGACACTACCTGAGAACACGTCGACATAGAAAGCTGAAATTTGGTACATTGGGTTTTCATACTAATAGCAAATAAAATTTAAAAAATGAACTAAATCGGGCAACCCCTTCTTGCTGTTGCCATATACAAATTTTGGTTTTTTACATATACTTTGAAAACGATCAGTCTTAGACATTTTTATTGTACTAAAAACTTCGTTATAATCATTTTTTCTGTCCGACGAGCCGTTCTAGAAATATATGCGAGAAACCAATGCAAAAAATCAAAATTGCTCAAATGGGTGATCATACAAACTTTATACGTGCATTCATCTAGGGTATCATAAGAATTGGTCTTTTAGACCAATTCTAGCTTTTTCACTTGTTATTTCAACTTTTTTCATCCTTCATATTTAATGCCAACTAGTTTTATTTTTCCTGACTGAATTACGAATTTTATCTCAATTTATCATCATACTTCTCACAAATCTAGTGAGTAAGAGGGCAGTAAAATTGATACTTCAAATGATTTTAGTTTGCAATAAGATTTAAATTTCATTCCTCTAAGTTGATAAAACTTTAACATAAATTAACTATTCTTTGTTTCATGTACATTTATTCTTGCAACTTAATTGTTAAACAATCTTGTTGGTTTTATTATTATTTTATGGCAAGTAGAGTCCCAAGCACTGATCTAAAGGGAGCTTTAAAATACATTAGAATGTCCTGATGAGATATGTTTTTCAACCGATCATCTAGTAGAAGAACAAATCCAATCCTATCGAATTCTCATATGAAATGTTGAGTCTTCTCAGATACTGCTATGTATAAGATAGATAAAATATTCTAGATTAACGGTGTTGGCATCCATTCTTAACTGATTATGAAAACCATTATCACTTATTAAAATGCAAATCACAGATCAGCCATGGCTCCTTCTAAGCTCAAAAAGAAAGTACGTCAAACTTAATAAAGTCTTTTGAGTCAACACTGTTGATATTTCCTATGAGTATGCTCTTTGCTAGCAGAGCCAATCACCAAAATTACAACATCAATAGTAGACTTTTGTTCAAGAAATCCACCATACATTCTTGCTGCCCAAGAATTCTATTGGAAATACAGAACTTATCAAATGCTACCTAATTTACTAAAATTTTCTCTTAAGTCTTCTTTGGTCAATCAAATGTTCTGTCAGCAGTTAGTAAATATCTTTTCCTGTGACCAATGTTTGCAAAGTTGTAATCCTTTAAAGATAATATTTAGAGTATAAAATTAATTTTTCTTTTAACTTAACGTAAATATCTCAAACTATTGCCATGCTTTTTTTTTACTTTTTTGAGGTTAGATTAAGAGCTAATTGATTGTGATTTTGTGCAGAACTCATAAATATTTGAGCATTGATGAACTGGTTTTACCTGAATCCTATTTTAAAAATTTAAGGTTTTTACCTGAACGAAATGGAAAAATTTGAAACAATTTTTTTAAAATGACTTTTTTTTTATTCTTGTTATCTTACCTTTTCTATTTTTCTCCTTTTTTAATTTCTATTTTTGAATTGATTTTACTTCATTTTTTTTTACTAATTTTTGACTTTTGTAAAATATGTTTTCTTAATTTTTTTATTTTTGTTTTTTTTTTTTCAAACTTTATTTTCATTTTATTTTAGCGATGACATTAACGAAGATCTAGAAGGACCAGAACCGCCAGTTGTGTAGGGTCACACTTCAGTTCTTATAAAGAACAAAACAAGAAATAAAAAAATAGTCATGTAACAAAACTTGGCGCCTCAAAGGCACCGCAGTTCATTTAATTTAACATTTTACCTATAGTTTTCCAGTTCTTTAAGAAATCGTATAATTATTGTGTAATTAAAATAAATTTTCTTATAGAAGAAGAAGCCATTTTATGATATTTTACTAATTTTTCTTTTATTCACTGTGAATCACACTAATAATAATAGAATAAAGAAACAAAAACAACCACACAACATTGTATAAAGTCGAATAAAATATTGAGAAGGTGTATAATGCGCACGCTTTTTATTTTCTTAAACTATCAGAGATAAGCTTCTAACGAAAACAATAACGAGCATCAATAATTTTAGATAAATAAAATTACTCAAGACATATGACATGTTGAAAGTCATCCACTCTGAGTCATATCATGCAATTATCGAAAATTACCTACTAAATAAAATAAATATAATTAAAATATATACACGAAGGAGATTGGTAGTAGATTGCCAGTAGTGAATAGTAGAATTATCTACGAAAGTTCGTATGTTTTTTTTTTGTTTTTTGTTTTTTTTTTAGATAGTCTAAGTTGATTCATTTGTTATTAGTGAAACTGTTGACTTTTATGAGAGAATTTATATCGAAAAACTAAAACAAAACCTAAATTCATTAACCGAAATAATGTCAATAACTAATTAAAATTAATTAATTCTAGAGAGTAGTTACGACTAAGTAGTGTGCGTAGGCGTCAGATGAGTAATTAATTTAAGAAAATTGTCAAAACGACTATCCACTCTTAAGTCAAATTATTAAACAAGTGCCAAAATGTTATTAACTAACTAATAATTCAGTTATAATAATTAATTAATTAAAGCAATGTTTTTACAGAGCAGGTCTTTTAGAAATATTACGTCCAATAAAAACAAACTCTTTCCTGAAATGCACCGACATAATTTTGGCATGATTTTTACACACAAAATTATTCTCTGCTGGCGACAATGTAAAAAGAACTGATCCTTAATCGAAAAAAAGGTTCAGGGTATTCCTATTTTCTCGGGAACCAATGCATAAAATCGCTAATACCTCGAAAACCGCTAGCCGTAGACGATTTCTGATGATATTTTTGTCCCCCCTTTCGGAATACACCCCCTGAAAGGACACCTTTGCAATCTATTGACATGAAAAAAAACGCGGAAAACCGCTAATATCTCGAAAACCGTTGCCCGTAGACGATTTCTGATGACATTTTCATACACCCCCTATCAACATACACCCCCTGAAATGACATCTTTGGAATCTATTGACATGAAAAAAACCGCGGAAAATCGCTAATATCTCGAAAACCGTTGCCCGTAGACGATTTCTGATGACATTTTCATACACCCCCTATCAACATACACCCCCTGACATGACACCTTTGGAATCTATTGACATGAAAAAAACCGCGGAAAACCGCTAATATCTCGAAAACCGTTGCCCGTAGACGATTTCTGATGACATTTTCATACACCCCCTATCAACATACACCCCCTGACATGACACCTTTGGAATTTATTGACATGAAAAAAACCGCGGAAAACCGCTAATATCTCGAAAACCGTTGCCCGCAGACGATTTCTGATGACATTTTCATACACCCCCTATCAACATACACCCCCTGAAATGACATCTTTGGAATCTATTGACATGAAAAAAACCGCGGAAAATCGCTAATATCTCGAAAACCGTTGCCCGTAGACGATTTCTGATGACACTTTCATACACCCCCTATCAACATACACCCCCTGAAATGACATCTTTGGAATCTATTGACATGAAAAAAACCGCGGAAAACCGCTAATATCTCGAAAACCGTTGCCCGTAGACGATTTCTGATGACATTTTCATACACCCCCTATCAACATACACCCCCTGAAATGACATCTTTGGAATCTATTGACATGAAAAAAACCGCGGAAAATCGCTAATATCTCGAAAACCGTTGCCCGTAGACGATTTCTGATGACATTTTCATACACCCCCTATCAACATACACTCCCTGAAATGACACCTTTGGAATCTATTGACATGAAAAAAACCGCGGAAAACCGCTAATATCTCGAAAACCGTTGCCCGTAGACGATTTCTGATGACATTTTCATACACCCCCTATCAACATACACCCCCTGAAATGACATCTTTGGAATCTATTGACATGAAAAAAACCGCGGAAAACCGCTAATATCTCGAAAACCGTTGCCCGTAGACGATTTCTGATGACATTTTCATACACCCCCTATCAACATACACCCCCTATCAACATACACCCCCTGACATGACACCTTTGAATCTATTGACATGAAAAAAACCGCGGAAAACCGCTAATATCTCGAAAACCGTTGCCCGTAGACGATTTCTGATGACATTTTCATACACCCCCTATCAACATACACCCCCTGACATGACACCTTTGGAATCTATTGACATGAAAAAAACCGCGGAAAACCGCTAATATCTCGAAAACCGTTGCCCGTAGACGATTTCTGATGACATTTTCATACACCCCCTCTCAACATACACCACCTGAAATGACATCTTTGGAATCTATTGACATGAAAAAAACCGCGGAAAATCGCTAATATCTCGAAAACCGTTGCCCCCTGAAATGACATCTTTGGAATCTATTGACATGAAAAAAACCGCGGAAAACCGCTAATATCTCGAAAACCGTTGCCCGTAGACGATTTCTGATGACATTTTCATACACCCCCTATCAACATACACCCCCTGAAATGACATCTTTGGAATCTATTGACATGAAAAAAACCGCGGAAAACCGCTAATATCTCGAAAACCGTTGCCCGTAGACGATTTCTGATGACATTTTCATACACCCCCTATCAACATACACCCCCTGAAATGACATCTTTGGAATCTATTGACATGAAAAAAACCGCGGAAAATCGCTAATATCTCGAAAAACCGTTGCCCGTAGACGATTTCTGATGACACTTTCATACACCCCCTATCAACATACACCCCCTGAAATGACATCTTTGGAATCTATTGACATGAAAAAAACCGCGGAAAACCGCTAATATCTCGAAAACCGTTGCCCGTAGACGATTTCTGATGACATTTTCATACACCCCCTATCAACATACACCCCCTGAAATGACATCTTTGGAATCTATTGACATGAAAAAAACCGCGGAAAATCGCTAATATCTCGAAAACCGTTGCCCGTAGACGATTTCTGATGACATTTTCATACACCCCCTGATATGACATCTTTGGAATCTATTGACATGAAAAAAACCGCGGAAAATCGCTAATATCTCGAAAACCGTTGCCCGTAGACGATTTCTGATGACATTTTCATACACCCCCTATCAACATACACCCCCTGAAATGACATCTTTGGAATCTATTGACATGAAAAAAACCGCGGAAAATCGCTAATATCTCGAAAACCGTTGCCCGTAGACGATTTCTGATGACATTTTCATACACCCCCTATCAACATACACCCCCTGAAATGACATCTTTGGAATCTATTGACATGAAAAAAACCGCGGAAAACCGCTAATATCTCGAAAACCGTTGCCCGTAGACGATTTCTGATGACATTTTCATACACCCCCTATCAACATACACCCCCTGACATGACACCTTTGGAATCTATTGACATGAAAAAAAACCGCGGAAAACCGCTAATATCTCGAAAACCGTTGCCCGTAGACGATTTCTGATGACATTTTCATACACCCCCTATCAACATACACTCCCTGAAATGACACCTTTGGAATCTATTGACATGAAAAAAACCGCGGAAAATCGCTAATATCTCGAAAACCGTTGTCCCCTGAAATGACATCTTTGGAATCTATTGACATGAAAAAAACCGCGGAAAACCGCTAATATCTCGAAAACCGTTGCCCGTAGACGATTTCTGATGACATTTTCATACACCCCCTATCAACATACACCCCCTGAAATGACATCTTTGGAATCTATTGACATGAAAAAAACCGCGGAAAATCGCTAATATCTCGAAAACCGTTGCCCGTAGACGATTTCTGATGACATTTTCATACACCCCCTATCAACATACACCCCCTGAAATGACACCTTTGGAATCTATTGACATGAAAAAAACCGCGGAAAACCGCTAATATCTCGAAAACCGTTGCCCGTAGACGATTTCTGATGACATTTTCATACACCCCCTATCAACATACACCCCCTGAAATGACATCTTTGGAATCTATTGACATGAAAAAACCGCGGAAAACCGCTAATATCTCGAAAACCGTTGCCCGTAGACGATTTCTGATGACATTTTCATACACCCCCTATCAACATACACCCCCTGAAATGACATCTTTGGAATCTATTGACATGAAAAAACCGCGGAAAACCGCTAATATCTCGAAAACCGTTGCCCGTAGACGATTTCTGATGACATTTTCATACACCCCCTATCAACATACACCCCCTGAAATGACACCTTTAGAATCTATTGACATGAAAAAAAACCGCGGAAAATCGCTAATATCTCGAAAACCGTTGCCCGTAGACGATTTCTGATGACATTTTCATACACCCCCTATCAACATACACCCCCTGAAATGACATCTTTGGAATCTATTGACATGAAAAAAAACCGCGGAAAATCGCTAATATCTCGAAAACCGTTGCCCGTAGACGATTTCTGATGACATTTTCATACACCCCCTATCAACATACACCCCCTGAAATGACACCTTTGGAATCTATTGACATGAAAAAAACCGCGGAAAACCGCTAATATCTCGAAAACCGTTGCCCGTAGACGATTTCTGATGACATTTTCATACACCCCCTATCAACATACACCCCCTGAAATGACACCTTTAGAATCTATTGACATGAAAAAAACCGCGGAAAATCGCTAATATCTCGAAAACCGTTGCCCGTAGACGATTTCTGATGACATTTTCATACACCCCCTGAAATGACACCTTTAGAATCTATTGACATGAAAAAAACCGCGGAAAATCGCTAATATCTCGAAAACCGTTGCCCGTAGACGATTTCTGATGACATTTTCATACACCCCCTATCAACATACACCCCCTGAAATGACACCTTTGGAATCTATTGACATGAAAAAAAACCGCTGAAAACCGCTAATATCTCGAAAACCGTTGCCCGTAGACGATTTCTGATGACATTTTCATACACCCCCTATCAACATACACCCCCTGAAATGACACCTTTAGAATCTATTGACATGAAAAAAACCGCGGAAAATCGCTAATATCTCGAAAACCGTTGCCCGTAGACGATTTCTGATGACATTTTCATACACCCCCTATCAACATACACCCCCTGAAATGACATCTTTGGAATCTATTGACATGAAAAAAACCGGGGAAAATCGCTAATATCTCGAAAACCGTTGCCCGTAGACGATTTCTGATGACATTTTCATACACCCCCTATCAACATACACCCCCTGAAATGACATCTTTGGAATCTATTGACATGAAAAAAACCGCGGAAAATCGCTAATATCTCGAAAACCGTTGCCCGTAGACGATTTCTGATGACATTTTCATACACCCCCTATCAACATACACCCCCTGAAATGACACCTTTAGAATCTATTGACATGAAAAAAACCGCGGAAAACCGCTAATATCTCGAAAACCGTTGCCCGTAGACGATTTCTGATGACATTTTCATACACCCCCTATCAACATACACCCCCTGAAATGACATCTTTGGAATCTATTGACATGAAAAAAACCGCGGAAAACCGCTAATATCTCGAAAACCGTTGCCCGTAGACGATTTCTGATGACATTTTCATACACCCCCTATCAACATACACCCCCTGAAATGACATCTTTGGAATCTATTGACATGAAAAAAACCGCGGAAAACCGCTAATATCTCGAAAACCGTTGCCCGTAGACGATTTCTGATGACATTTTCATACACCCCCTATCAACATACACCCCCTGAAATGACACCTTTAGAATCTATTGACATGAAAAAAAACCGCGGAAAATCGCTAATATCTCGAAAACCGTTGCCCGTAGACGATTTCTGATGACATTTTGATACACCCCCTATCAACATACACCCCCTGAAATGACACCTTTGGAATCTATTGACATGAAAAAAAACCGCGGAAAATCGCTAATATCTCGAAAACCGTTGCCCGTAGACGATTTCTGATGACATTTTCATACACCCCCTATCAACATACACCCCCTGAAATGACACCTTTGGAATCTATTGACATGAAAAAAAACCGCGGAAAACCGCTAATATCTCGAAAACCGTTGCCCGTAGACGATTTCTGATGACATTTTGATACACCCCCTATCAACATACACCCCCTGAAATGACACCTTTGGAATCTATTGACATGAAAAAAAACCGCGGAAAATCGCTAATATCTCGAAAACCGTTGCCCGTAGACGATTTCTGATGACATTTTCATACACCCCCTATCAACATACACCCCCTGAAATGACACCTTTGGAATCTATTGACATGAAAAAAACCGCGGAAAAACCGCTAATATCTCGAAAACCGTTGCCCGTAGACGATTTCTGATGACATTTTCATACACCCCCTATCAACATACACCCCCTGAAATGACATCTTTGGAATCTATTGACATGAAAAAAAACCGCGGAAAACCGCTAATATCTCGAAAACCGTTGCCCGTAGACGATTTCTGATGACATTTTCATACACCCCCTATCAACATACACCCCCTGAAATGACACCTTTGGAATCTATTGACATGAAAAAAAACCGCGGAAAATCGCTAATATCTCGAAAACCGTTGCCCGTAGACGATTTCTGATGACATTTTCATACACCCCCTATCAACATACACCCCCTGAAATGACACCTTTGGAATCTATTGACATGAAAAAAAACCGCGGAAAATCGCTAATATCTCGAAAACCGTTGCCCGTAGACGATTTCTGATGACATTTTTCATACACCCCCTATCAACATACACCCCCTGAAATGACATCTTTGGAATCTATTGACATGAAAAAAAACCGCGGAAAATCGCTAATATCTCGAAAACCGTTGCCCGTAGACGATTTCTGATGACATTTTCATACACCCCCTATCAACATACACCCCCTGAAATGACATCTTTGGAATCTATTGACATGAAAAAAAACCGCGGAAAATCGCTAATATCTCGAAAACCGTTGCCCGTAGACGATTTCTGATGACATTTTCATACACCCCCTATCAACATACACCCCCTGAAATGACACCTTTGGAATCTATTGACATGAAAAAAACCGCGGAAAACCGCTAATATCTCGAAAACCGTTGCCCGTAGACGATTTCTGATGACATTTTCATACACCCCCTATCAACATACACCCCCTGAAATGACATCTTTGGAATCTATTGACATGAAAAAAACCGCGGAAAATCGCTAATATCTCGAAAACCGTTGCCCGTAGACGATTTCTGATGACATTTTCATACACCCCCTATCAACATACATCCCCTGAAATGACACCTTTGGAATCTATTGACATGAAAAAAAACCGCGGAAAACCGCTAATATCTCGAAAACCGTTGCCCGTAAACGATTTCTGATGACATTTTTCATACACCCCCTATCAACATACACCCCCTGAAATGACATCTTTGGAATCTATTGACATGAAAAAAAACCGCGGAAAACCGCTAATATCTCGAAAACCGTTGCCCGTAGACGATTTCTGATGACATTTTCATACACCCCCTATCAACATACACCCCCTGAAATGACATCTTTGGAATCTATTGACATGAAAAAAACCGCGGAAAAACCGCTAATATCTCGAAAACCGTTGCCCGTAGACGATTTCTGATGACATTTTCATACACCCCCTATCAACATACACCCCCTGAAATGACATCTTTGGAATCTATTGACATGAAAAAAACCGCGGAAAATCGCTAATATCTCGAAAACCGTTGCCCGTAGACGATTTCTGATGACATTTTCATACACCCCCTATCAACATACACCCCCTGAAATGACACCTTTGGAATCTATTGACATGAAAAAAACCGCGGAAAATCGCTAATATCTCGAAAACCGTTGCCCGTAGACGATTTCTGATGACATTTTCATACACCCCCTATCAACATACACCCCCTGAAATGACATCTTTGGAATCTATTGACATGAAAAAAAACCGCGGAAAATCGCTAATATCTCGAAAACCGTTGCCCGTAGACGATTTCTGATGACATTTTCATACACCCCCTATCAACATACACCCCCTGAAATGACATCTTTGGAATCTATTGACATGAAAAAAAACCGCGGAAAACCGCTAATATCTCGAAAACCGTTGCCCGTAGACGATTTCTGATGACATTTTCATACACCCCCTATCAACATACACCCCCTGAAATGACACCTTTGGAATCTATTGACATGAAAAAAACCGCGGAAAACCGCTAATATCTCGAAAACCGTTGCCCGTAGACGATTTCTGATGACATTTTCATACACCCCCTATCAACATACACCCCCTGAAATGACATCTTTGGAATCTATTGACATGAAAAAAACCGCGGAAAATCGCTAATATCTCGAAAACCGTTGCCCGTAGACGATTTCTGATGACATTTTCATACACCCCCTATCAACATACACCCCCTGAAATGACACCTTTGGAATCTATTGACATGAAAAAAACCGCGGAAAACCGCTAATATCTCGAAAACCGTTGCCCGTAGACGATTTCTGATGACATTTTCATACACCCCCTATCAACATACACCCCCTGAAATGACACCTTTGGAAT